>PYHW01010668.1:788232-801089 GCA_013186435.1 Turdus rufiventris | reverse complement strand
CTCTCTCAGGGGACAGGAGGGAGCATTGGGCTCTCTCAGGGGGCAGGCAGGGCTGTGTGTGCTGTACCTTTCCGGAACTGGGCGCAGTCATCCACACACTTGTCGTTGTCCTTGTCCTTCGTGCTGAAGGCCGTGTTGTTGTGGTAGCGCAGCGAGTCCCGGCCCGTGTTGCCGCTGTAGTTGCCCACAAACAGGCGGTAGCTGTTGATTTCATTGCTCAGGGTGAACTGCCTGTACTGGGCATAGCGGGTGTTGCCTTCCCAGTCCTGCACAGGACAGGGGAGAAGAAATCATTCCTATTAGTTATGAAAGTAACTCCAACATCCATGATTGTATACATGTATTTTTTCTGTCTCACACTGCACAAACTGCTCTGTTAAGGCAAAGGAACTTTTCGTAAAGCTTCCAAGTCTGATCTGCACTGGTGTTACACAGTATATAAGAAAATGGATGTGCAGCTCTTGCATTCAGTATCCTTGTGTCAGTGTGCTGCCTCAAGTAATTTCTTTCCTCACTGAAACAGTGACTTTTGGATATTAAGCCTTTCAGTTTATACATATCCCATCACTCAAAGCTGTTGTACCAACTATAAACTAGTCTAAGTCAAACCCAAGCCTTTAACAGATTGAAGAAATTGAGGGCAATACAATGCAAACTCTTGTACCCAGCCTGGAAAGAAGTGGTGCAAAATGAAAAGCCTCAGAGGCTTGCAAACTTCATGGGACATCTCTTTTTGAATTTTCAAATCTGTGATGATCAATCTGTTTGATCTCTGTCTGCAGTGGCTTCTGCAGGATTTCCAAGAATCCCATGCATTCTGTGTGCAGACAGAAGGCTGTGCCACTGACTTTGCACAAGGGATGACATACTTCTGTCTTGTGTTTAAATGCATTCCTAGGCTGATCCTACTTCCTTCTCATGTAATTAAAGTCTGCAAATTCTTTGAGAATAGGATAGGAGATGGTATCTGGTGCTGGGGAATCGGAACCAAAATTAAAAGCTCATTAATTACCTCCAGCTCTACTCGCAGAACAGTGGGGCGTCTTGAAAGTCGGTAGATATTTTCATTTCCCAGCCAAAAATCTCCCCTAATATTGCCAAATCCTTCCTTGTATTGTTTCCAGTCCCTATTGAAGGATGTCAAACCAACTTTACGTCTTTGGATGACAGTCCAGCCACCTCCATCTGTCTCCATGTCACAGAACACCTGGAATAGGAAAAAATGCCAGTGGTTTCTTGTCAGTAGACTTAGGAAGGTTCAGTTCTCTTAACACTGTTCCAAGATTCCACAACATGAAGAAATTTCTGTGGCAAACAATTATTAGATAACCCTTTTTCTATTTTCTCTCTTAAATGTACACACTTTCCATCCTTGAAGTTTGCTGATGGTGAGTGCAGGGTACCAAAACTTAGTGTGTGATCTTTTCATCTCTGTAGACAAGTATTTCCTGATTATATTTTAAAAGACATGTAATATACATGTGCTGAATATCCTTACCTCCAGATCTGGAATTCCCAAAAATTCATCAGGAGGTAGCTTGTAAACACCAGAAATTCGGTAGTTCCTCTGGTAAAGTGATGAGCAGTCATAAACAGCATCTACTTGAATCAGAACCAGAAAGTGAGAATCCAAGCAGCAAGAACTCCTCTTCTGTGAAGGTGCTTTCTGCAAAGTTTAGTTTGTAACACAAGAAGTAATGAAGAAAACTTTCCACAAGTCTAATGTTTTCCTGAAATGGCTTCGTTTTGAGTATTGTACGCATTTGCAAAAGGTGTTGTAACACTGGGATTTTGTGATTTTTATTAATTTATTTATTTTAAATTTTTTTAACTCTGCTACAAAAGAAGAAATCTCTGCTTTCTCCTCGCATTGCCACTGTGTGTCTGTGCTGGAAAGTATATTTGTGTACTTTGTATCCAGTATATTTGCTATATGAAAACATATATATATAATATATTTTATATTTATATATGTAAATATAAAAATATCATATATAATATTTGCTGAGCCCCTCCTAAGTAACAAAGACTCCTGCGGTGGGATGGCCAGGCTACCAGGTGTCTGTTTGGAGTGGGAACAGGTTGGCCAAGTTTGTGGATGAGGGATATTTGTTCAGCCCTTTCTGCACTGTGTGTGACAGTGAAGGTGCCTTTTACTGCAGTGAGTCAATCTGTCAAAGCCTCTTTTCCTCCTGGTGCAGGAACTGACTTGAAGATGGTAAAATGCATTTCTGAGCTATTCTGAGGAGGATAAATGAGCTGAAGCAAGGCTTGATAATATCTGACAGTTTTCAGAAATGCCTCTTACCTGGTGAGGTGAGACACATCTGCTTTAAATACCCTCTGGGCCAGTTTCTGCTGTGTGAAACTGGTTTTTCTCCAGCTTCAAAGAAGACTTGTTATGGTGTAACTTTTTTTTAAGGCTTACTGTAAAAAGTGATGTGTCAAAACTAACCAGGTGGAACTATTTTAGAGGAAGAATTAAGTAAATAGAGTTAGAAGTTTTTCCTTAATGTTAAAAAAACATCCAAATGAAGTCTTTTGGCAAACAAAGTTGACACAGAGACAATTTAAGCTCTTTGCAGTGAAAGTCAACAAAGAGGATGCTTTTTTCTGGAAGTGCTTTTACAGGTAGCTGACCTAAAAATGCACCTGCATTCCACATTTAGTACAGGCCTGTGCAATCACTGTGTGCAGTGAAATTTTCCCTCAGGGAAGAGAATTTTGAAGAATTTAACTGTGGTCTGGCTAGGTATATATTACAGTTTGTATCTTGCTTCATCTACAGCCTTGAATTTTTAAGAATTATCATACAAAAATAATGGATCACTCTTTTTTATCTGGTTCAGACATAGTCATAAAGATACAATTACAAATCTTTAATGATTCCTGGAGAGCATTTCTAATTGTTCTAACAATATCTAGTCTCCTGTCAGCACTGTGAACTCAGAGGTTATTACTGCCAGAACTATTCTCTTACCCAAGCCAGCTCCCATTCTTTTAGGATTGGTACTGCAGTGCTCAGAAAATAAAATATTAGACTGAATTCCTCACTGTAGAAATACAGTACCAGTTTCTGCACTCCTTAAAAACAGACATAGATATAAAATACAGGTGCAGAAATTCAAACTAGTTTTCTCAGGCTCACTGCCTAAGCAGTGCACCACGTTAGCAGGACATGCCAGCACTAGGAACTAGTCATGAGCTGTGCATGGAGAGGTGAATGTGGGAGCTTGGGGACTCCCTCCTTACCAGCTGATGTCTGTGTGACTGTCTGAGCTGCCTGCAGTTGCATGATGTCTATCTGGTTGTTCATTTCCGAGTATTTGCTCTCGGCGTCGATGAGGCGCGACTCCATCTGCTTGGTGCTCCCTTCCAGCTCCATCACCTGCATCACCACGTTCACCCAGTCCCCTTCCTGCTTCTTGCTCAGCTCCTGCAGCATTCTGCTCAGGTTGGCCACCTGCAGCTTGAGCTCGTTGATCTCCTCACAGCAGCCTGGCACCTTGGACTGTGTGTTCCCGTTGCTCATTCTCCTCTTGGGAGGTTTCTGCAGCAGGGCTGGGTAGATCACCACAGACACAGTGACAATGCAGAGCCATGCCAGCTGAACCGTGGCTCTTAGTGGCATTTCTGCTTACAGCAACAGAAACCTTCCAGCTGACTGCAGAAGCCTGAATGCAGCTGGGATAGGTATAAAATTTCTTGCAGCAGCCTGGTACCTTCCTTGCTTCCAATGAAGTGAGTCTCTGAAGGTGGAGCCTGAAGAAGTGGCTTTTTTTCAGACCCCTCCTGTCAGAGTCTATGACTTTGGAAGTCTGTCTCAAAGCATCTTATATACTATTTTTCTGTTTACCTCCACCCCCCTGAAACTAGGAAGAGCTTGCTGGCCCCTCCCAGTTCATCTGTTCATATCAGGTGTTTACAGGGTGAAATTGGAATAGGTTTCAGCCAAAATAGGTTGGGGAGAGCAACTTTCCTCAGTTCTGTCTTGAAGGGGTGTAGGAGAGGGCTAGGAAATGAGGAGAATTTCCAGCAATTTTTGCCTATTGGAGTGGAGCCCTCTTGGTGACTTGTTCTGGCACTTAAATTACATAAGAGCATTAGAGATCCAGAATGTGAAAAGGCTGTTCAAAATGGGTGAGTTTATAGAAGTTCAAGGAAAGTAACTCCCTGGCTGCTACAAGTCCTACTACATCCCCAGAAGTTGTAGGGGGTAACTCTAATTAATTTAGACACTATTTTAGCAAATTAATTAGTTAAGCATCTAATCCTCTTCTTTCTGGACACTGGGGTCTCTGTACTATTAATGTTGTAAAATCCACTACTGTTCTTTTAAAAGTGGGATATTTGAGGCTGGGATGAAATGAAATCTGCAGAATGTGTAAATAAAAACTGACTCTCTTTATTCATAGTGAAAGGTCATTAAGTATTGGTGAGTCTATGTAAAATTGATACAGGGTGGTTGTTTTTACAGGCAGTGTGATCTAACTGCAGTGTTAGGGAGGTCAGTTTATTAATAGGATTTTGAGAGGAAAATCTGTGGTTAATTAAAACATCCATAGTTACATAAAAAGTAGATTTTAGAGTAAATCTTAAATTTTGAGACATCCAGAGTATTAGTCCAGTCCTAGCTGGCTGAGATGGCAACCTCCTCTCCTCTTTTATATCTTTTAATTTCAGAATTTTATTAGAGCAGTTTGATCTCCAAATAAAACCATTTCAGCAGAGGTGCAGGATTACTTCTAGATCCTTCAGGATAAGTTGTTCGTCCTCAGGCCAGCTGCTCTTTAATTGCCTGACATGTGGGTTCTTGCAGCTTCCTGCAAAAATTCTGATTATGATAATGGGCAGAAATAAAATGAAATAAAGGATTAAATGCCTCATGTATCTGCTCCTTGCATAAAGGCTGGGAAAGCTTCTTGATGTCCAAGGAAACAAAAGAAAGCTCATCTTACACCTCCTACAAAGGACATTAGGACAAACCCACCTGACACACGCTAGCCCATCTTGGCTTCTTTTGCTGATCCAAAGTGGCTGCAGGATTTCTGCTTGATTAGGAACCATTAGAAAAGCCTTGCTGAGCTGACATTTGCTTTTAAAGAAACAGAAAGCACAATTGCTTGTTGGTGCAGTTTCTGTCCCTTCTCAGCTCTGATACACTTGTTGCTTTGTTATTGCCTCTGATTTGCACTGGGGCTGGCTAATAGTTTTTCTCCAAAACAGACCCACAAGAGTGTGAAGATTTTGGGAGATGAAGTCATCAAAGCACTGCAGGAGTGGAATATGAATACAGGTGTCTCATAAACCTGACTTTTCGTAGAGAAGGAAGAGGGAATCTTTAGGAGGAGGTCAGAATTAGAGCTCTCCAAAGAAGTTGTCTTGTGGGTGACTGACTGCCTGTGTGCTGTTCTCAAGAGAAAACCCCTGGGCCTGTTGTGTCAGCTGGCAAGGCCACTGTGTGGGATTGGTGAGCTGAGATATTGCCAGAGATATGCAAGTACAATTTGTTTAAAGCATGGAGGGTACCTCCAGAGCAGACCATAGGCTTCAGTCCATTTTTGTCATGGACATTCCAGAAACCTTCCATAGCAAAATTGCTTTTTATACTTCAGACCAGAAAGTGCCACTGCACACAGATGAAAGTCTGACCTTTTTGTTCTGCCTCTAATCCTGTCTGAGCCCTCTTCCAGCTGGAGCTTCTGTCATTCCCAGGGGCAAATTCTTCACTGGCTTCCTGTGATGAGAAACATGTTTTTGTCAAAGTTGGAACAGACACTAGGACAGGCCAGACTCTGCTTCTCTGCCCCAAAAAGCCACCTTGCTAGCACCTCCATTGTTACACAGGACTTCAAGCCATTCTGCTGCTGCTCCCACTCACCACAACTCTCCTGTTCTGGACAGATGTAGAAGAGGGGAGCCACTTGTTGGTCCGTGCATTCCCTCTTTATACAAATTTTGAAAGGATCCAAGATTCAATTGAACACTCATGTTGCAAAGCACCACACGTAGGCTTCCAAATCCCTTCTCTAAACTGGACTATTTAGTTGGAAATGAGACAGCCAACTTCTAACTTGTATATCCAAATGCAAACCATCTTTCTTCTGGGTACTTTGATTTACCTGTTTTAAAAGAGAATACTTTGTTCTGTGTAAGAGGGTGTCTATAGACATACTATGCAGGAATGGAAAAACACAAATCTTCCCCCTGTCATTACTTTTGGTAAAGTATTAAAGGAGATTTGGACAGACACATCCCTTGGCAGAGATATAAGCCTTAGTGGAATTTGACTTCTTTATTGGGAAGATGGGTCTTTCCCAGTTTCATGGAGAAACATGGTCACTGAGGCAGCAATAGCTACAGGTTACAGTAATGGCCAGGTTAGGGCAGTAGTTGGAGCTGACAAAAGCTGTTCTGCTGTTCTGTACTGTTCTCATGATTTGAATTCAGGATGCTGGTACATTTTGTAAAGAGGTAAAGTTTGAGGCATAGCTGGGGAGAAATGAGTTCAGTGATTAGTGAGTGGATCTTGTTCTTTCCTTTCTCCAATACTGATGGAGAAATTGAGCATCATTTGGCCTGAAATCTATCACCCTAGTTTTCCTCCATTATATTTTATATGTGGAAGTACTGTGGGATATGATAGCTAAAAAGATAAGATCCTAAAGTCAAGAACATGAAACAAATCCTTTTTGACTTCTTTCATGATGTCTTTCTGAAGTGGTTGGGAGAACTGAGCCTAAACATGGTTTCAATTTGTATGTGCCATATGTTTAGAATGTTGACTGATGGTACTAAATTCAAATATATTAGTATTATTTGATTAGAACCAGTTATCTCCTGTCCCTGGAGGGCCAGATTAAATTAGAGGTGAGTTTAAATGATTGCCTTCTCTGAGAAGCTGTTCTGGCAGGTGTATGTGAAGCTGAGACAAGAAGAAAAGCTCAGTGCCCTGTGGCTATTTATTTGGTAGCCATTCATTGCAAACCCCTTAATATGCATCTGGCAAATGCTTAGAATCTGAAATTCCTGCTGCTTGCCGAGGTGGCAAAGCTCTCATCAGCTCTCAGCTGGCCCATTGTTGAGTCCACACTGTGTTGGAGCTCTGAAATACTGCTTTTCCCTCCCAGCAAGTGTGAAACTCTTCACCTTTTGCTTTGGAGATGCTCATAAATGCTCCAACATTCAGTCTACTACAGCTTTATGGTCAGGATTGTGCTGTAAATCTCTGAAGTTTTATGGGACAGGTGGAACAGAGGAGAGAGCTCAATGAGAAACAAAACACTGCTACTCCTGCTGTCATTTGTGATTTCTTTTTTATTTAAGGCAACCCCTGTTTGCATAACCAATGCACAAAGACTGGCTCTTTGTTTCACCTTTCCTTTTTTTTGCTAAATATCCAGCTTAGCAATTTTTTTCTTCTGTGCTTTCTGGTTAATAAAAAATGGGTGATACAAAACATTTTGCAGCCTAAGCAGCAGAGCTGGCCAAGAAATTTATTGTAACATTTTTCACTGATTTTTCTTTCAAAACTCATGAATGTTTTTATTTGATTTGCAAACATTTCTATCAAGATTGGGAATTTGGCCAGTTTTGATGCCTGTGAGCAGTGTGGTATCTCCTTGTTGGAAGCTGAAGGGGCTGCTCTGCCCTGGAAGCACTCAACAATCACAACTCTTTATTGAAAACAGTTCTTTCCTGGTATCAGTGTCTCAAACATATTTGTTCCTGGAATGGGAATCATTTTTAGTGGCATGATGGACATGCATTGGTTTTCTGAGTTGTTTTGGGGACTGTGGGTTGTTTTGTGACATTTCTTGAGTCGAGTAGTGGGGGATGCCTGAAGACAAATGAATCACAGAACTGGGGAAAGTGGCCATCAAATCCAGTTCCTTTAGCCAGAGGATTATCTGTTCCCCCAAGTCTCCTCAAAGCAACAGAGCCTTCCAATCCCAGAAGCAGCTCTCAGCACTTCTTCAGAAGGAAAAACAAGCTTGGTTGAGGTTGGTAAAATCTGTCATACAGAGAATCTTTCTAAACAAACTTGAGGAGACTGAAAAAAAAAAAAAAAGAAGAGTTTGTCTACTTGTCAAGATTCTGCATACAAGCTGCTTTATTGCAAAAATAAAGTTTCTCTGTTATGTATTGGAATGTGTTCTGGCAATAGGAAATGTGTGTGTTCCCTCATGGATAAGTTTGGGACTGCTTGAAAAGGCTCTGTTAAAATAAAGGCTCTTCTTTTTATAAATTTTATGAGAAGATGAGGAAAGTCTGGTTGCCTCTGAGTTCTTGAAAATTTAATATATTTTGAGTGACAGAGAACATTGTCAATATCAAAGATGATGGAAGACTGGAAAGTTCCCAGGGCATTTCTAGTAAACATTACTCATTTATGCCTTGGGTTTGTAGGGGAGAAAAGTCATTTGAGTTCTCTTCCCACTAAAGACAGTAAAGTTGGTTTTGATTCTCAGTTCATGTCTGGTTTCTGTTTAAATAGCCTTTAAAATATGCAAGCAATAGGAGTGTATTTCTCTTAGACATTGTTCTTTTTTTGTGTTTCTAGCTCAGTGTACATTCAAAATCTATAGTTTTGATATCTTGATAATCAAGCAGTAGGTTTATGTAGCTTTTCATTACTAATCAAATTTGAAGATTTAAGACTTTTGACCAAGATTTTTATATTAGGAAGTTTGGCAAGGGTTGTCTTTTTGTAGAGATAGAGTGACATAGCAGTTGGAAAATGTTTTTCATCAGAAGGTTTGTTTACATTTTAATATCCCACTCATGATCAAGTGCTCCAAATAGATCAGGGTTGGACATTAATCTAGCTACAGTACAGATACTGTTTAATAAACAGGGTGGGAAATTTAAATTATATTGTTCTGCATAATGACTCAGTGAACCCAGATGGGCTGAACTCATACCAAACTTTATTGATAAGAATTGCTTTTGTAACTATTTATGCTCATTTAGAGGGACAGTATAGTGGTCTTCTTTTCTTTTGTTGTTTTTGCTAATCACTTTGTTTATTGAATAAAATGTGAAATGAAATGGTGGGTATTAAGCACTGAAATTAGTGCATTAGTTCAAAGTATATAAAGGTCTAGTTGATATGATTTAGGAAATCTTTATTTCTGTGGTCTCCCATCTGCAAGGGACAGCTCTGTCTTGAAATAGCTTCAGAATATTTTAGGTAAGTATGTTAGCATTGAAAACACATAATTTTGAAATCATCTCCTTGAGCATTAGTACTGCAAGGCTCTGCCAGCCCATACCAGGCAGTAGAGCTGAATATTTGTGCCTTTCCTGAGAGATGAGATCTTACTTGTGACCTGCCAAACCTATACCTAAAAACTTCTGAAATCTTCTAACTGCCCAAAAATGTTCTTTTATGCCCTCCTGCCAAGCCTCCAAGTAGGAGATAGTAGTGGATTTTTTCTAGCTGTTTAACAAAAATGAACTGATGAATATGTTCTTCCCTCAGTGGATATGGAGAATAACTGATCTTTTCCTTTAATTTCCTTTCATTTCCTTTAACTTAAAATGATTCTGAACTAGGAATAATTGCAAGGACATCTGCCAGTAAACAAAGATTAAGTTACTGTCTGGCAAGTTAGCCAACAGCGTTGGTCTCATATCTTGAGAGATGTTTTCCCACCTTTCATCCAGAGAGATTTTATATTTCTCTTTTTCCAGATAGAAGGAGAAATCCATCCCCTCGATTCTAATCCAGTAAACTGCCCTGATTTCCAGCAGCAACACAGAAATACCTCTGGCAATTCTGCCTGGCTGGAATATCAGCCCTCAGGGCCTTTTTTGAATGCCTGGATGCTTTTCTGCAGTGTTTTTGTTTCTGTTCACTTCTCCAGTGTGATGGCTAGAAAACAGCTTTGTAGTGCTCTTAAGAGTGTTTTAACATTTAGGAAGATTCTGTCTGAGCACAAACTCCTCAGAACTGCAGGGAGAGGAGCAGTGGAAGGAAATGGAAGTGGAAGGAAAGCACAGAATGTTGTATTTTCTCAATGTGTGTTTTGAATGTACCAGGTTAAAACAGCACGTACAAAATGGGCTGGAGAGGGGAGTCACAGCATTTACTGCTTTTGCAGAAATGCTGCTAAGCACAGGGAAAAGCAGCTGCCAGGAGAGGCTTATCCCAGTCAGAGGCTTATCCTAGTCCACAAAATCACCTGTTCACTGTCTTCTAGATCATTTGTTACAGGAGAGTGAGTAATTTATGATTATTAACAGCTACTGCTGTGTATTCTTGTAAATCAAAGTCTTTCTCCTTTCCCTCCCCATCTTTTCCTTCCCTTTGCTTAAACCTAACCATAAATAAATTTGAGACACTTTATTCTGCTTTGGATACCCATAAGAAACAAGAGGAGTAATTGAGTGCACCAGGGAGTGGCAGAAGAGCAGTGCTAATTGTCAGATAATAAAAGAAAATGGTCAGTTTTGTCAGGAAGTGTTGTCAAGAAAGATAACTTAGAAAAAATTAATTGTCTGACATACTGGAATGTATCTGCCAATGGCTCTTTCAATCATCAGGCCATGAAATGTGACAGCCATTTATCACTTTGTGAGGCTGCTGCCAGGCTTTCCCTTGGGGAGCTAGCTGGAATTAGTGCAACCTTGTTAAAATAATGGCATGGATCTGTTTCAGGTGCTTCCCATTGTTGGGTGCCAGTCGTCCTGAACTGTGATTATGGAGTATTCTTGGTCTGGCTAAACCTGATTTTAGCTCAACCAATCTGAAGGCCCAATTTCCAAGAGTATTTTACTTAACAGATATGCAGAGTATGTCTGTGAGCTTGATTCTTTACTTATCAGGAAAGAAGGAATGTAGCATTAATTTGAAAAATATCCACTTTTTTTGTCTTTTTGTGTATTACTCCCTTTAATACTTCAGATTTGCTTCTCTTACTGATCCCCTTCCTTCTGATAAGGGGGACATCATGCAGCCGCTCTGATGATGGCAGGCAGGAAATTGCATTTCTGAGAGCTGCCTGTGTTTGTGATCCTATTCAAAGACCTCTGAAAGTCTCTTTGCACTGATCTCTTGCCATGTTTTGTTTTGTTAATTCTGCTGTTTCCATTCCAAACGTGAACTAATGCTCATGTTGGGCTGTAGGATGTGTTGTAGGTGCTCAGGTGTTAGGATTTTGCTTTGAACAATTTGCACTTGTGGTTCTCCAGAGTCAGTAGGGAAAGAGGAGAGCAATGAACCAGAGGCTGTTCATAAACAAGCTTTATAAAATAGCAGAAACCTAATAAAAAGTAAATTTCCTCATTAAATTGAGGGCTAGGAGTAGTGCTGCTCACCGAGTACCCCATTTCTGATAGTAAAATAAGAAAAGCAATGTGAAACAGAAATTATTTAAGAGAATAGCTGTACATCATGAACTAGAGAAATCAGGTTCAAGAGTAGCCTATTTGCTTGTGCTTCCTAAAATTCAGCTGGCCTTGCAAAACAAGTGCCTCCCTGGTACAGACTGAGGATTGTTTGTGGTGGCAGCAGTTTCTGGCATGTTCTTGAAAACCAGCAAAACCAGTGCCAGTGCTGGTTAGTACCAATGCAGAGGCTTTGTATAAAATGTGAGACTGAAATTAGGGTTGCACACTTTTTATGTAATTTGCTGGTGACATTTGTCAGCTGTATTAGTGATACAGACTGTTTCCTACATCATTAAAATCTCTTCTTTAATTTTTAGAGGAGTTGATGATCTGTTTAGGAGAATGGGGAGGAAAAAAGTATTCTGTAAAGCTCCTAAGTACAGCTGTTTGAAAAATCATGCCTTTAAAATTATTGGGAACTATTCTTCTTGCTGTGCAGGCTGTTACATAGAATTGATAATCATACTCCATCTCTATTTTGTGTAACAGGTCTTCAGACTATGTGCAGAGAACATGTGCATGTATTGTTTTGAAAATACATGGTCATGGTGTGCCTTCTGTAGTTTAGTTGTACATGTGTAAGTGTAAACAAAAGAGTTCCATTGGTATTTCTGATTTTTATCATTCTAAATGATAGAGCTTGGTGTTATCAACTAGAAGCTTCTACCAACTCCTAATATGCCAATTGTGTTAAATCATCTTTCTTTTCCTCCCTTTCTAGCATTAACAATAAACTCCAACAGCCAGAAGCAGCTGCTGGGGTGCTGGAATATGCCATGAAGCACTTTGGGGAGCTGGTGAGTCCTGCTGGATAATCCATGTCTTCATGTCCTTTGTTTTTATGGTTTCTGAATTAGTTTTTTTGATGAGTGGTAATGTGTTTTCTCAATCACATCGAGGTTTTATCCCTACTTATAACATTTCATTGTTCAAAAAGAAGGGCCTTGCTGCCTTCAGGGATGTTCAGGGGGTACTTTGCAGGAAATGTTGGGTACAGGGAGGGCTGCAGGAACCTGGTTTGGAGGAGAATTTTGCAGCTGCTGTTGATACTAAATGCAGCTGTGAGCAAAATAGAAAATAAAGTCCTTTTATTTAGGATAAGCTGGGAAGGGAGGGAATAAGTTCCTGTTCTAAGCTTGAAGGATTTGTGAAACTACATCAGCACTTTTCAGGTAAGGATATAATGGAAGTTAACCTCTAATCTCTCTCAAAAGTGTTCACAGGTATTATTTAGAATAGCAAGTTAACCAGTCCTTTACAATTTAGACTGCTCACCAAAATCAAATAACCCCATTATGTATTTGTTCTATCCTTTTATTATTTCTTCTCATTTCATGAGTAATTTAATTTGTGTTCAAGGACCAAACCACCTATGCTCTCTGACAGTTCTACTGGTACCAAGGTGATTTTTCAGTGGTAGTTGTTGCAGTGTTTTAGGATGATTAGGAAAAGGAAGGCAGCTA
>PYHW01010668.1:724331-770653 GCA_013186435.1 Turdus rufiventris | reverse complement strand
CTGTAGTTTGAAGCCAATAAATATAGCTGTCTGCCCTTTGTTCTGAGAGAATCCTGCCTGACTCCCTTCACATGAAATAAAGATTCTTGTGGAACTCGTCAAGTAAAACCTCCGGTCTTTCTCTGCTGATGAAACGTGAGCTTTCTGAGAGCTAGCTAAATCATATTAGCACTCTCAGGTCCTGGTAAATACCACCAGGGACCAAAAAGAAAGCCACATTTGTCTAATTTCTTTCCACAGTGTGGAATATCACAAAATCCTAAAACCTATTTTTGCTCTTCTAGTTTGAAAGAGGCTCTCAGTGTCATTCTGCTATTCAGTGAATTGAAGTTTGACAGCCTTTTGGATCAGAAGACTTTCAGTAGTAAATTCCTATCACCATTTTCCAGAAGCAAGCGTGCTTCCTCCTGTTTATCCCTAAGGCTGCTGTTTGTTAATGCTTTGCTAATTATTTAAATTCATCTAGCTCTTCTGTGGGGTTCTAAAATATTACTGGTTGCTGTCCCTTGCAGGCTTTGATCTATCCTTTGACTGTGGCTTCTAAATCTACGACCACTGCTCGGCACAATGCTGCAAATAAGATCCTGAAAAACATGTGTGAGCACAGCAACACTCTGGTGCAGCAGGCAATGATGGTGAGTGCTCAGTGTAGCATTCAGTGTGTTATGTTGGATGGTTGTATGTCGGTTATAATAACACAAAATGACTATTCACTGGTGATTCTGTTCAAGTATCATTTATTTGAGGTATTTGCAACTGGTAGAAGTTACTGTATTAGTGTAATTTTCAGAGAATGCTTTCATTTTAAAATAACTCACACACTGAGTTTTTGTGTTCCCTTATGAATAAATTTAGAGAAGAAATACATGAAAAACCTTTGTTCCATAAAGACATGTTTTTGCTTAATGGAAAGTAGAAACAAAACTTACTGACCATAGCATGGAAAGATTAATGTAATTAATTTGATAAAGGCTTTTATGAATAAATGAAAAATAATGCTTTCAGGCCAAGCTGCACAAGCATGTAGAAAATTTCAAAGGTAAGAAATAAGGTAAGAAGAGCCTGGTTAGCTTCTTACAGAAAAAAATGTGTGCCATCACTGTGGTAGCTCTTGTGGCTCCCTCTGGCTGCCAGGAACAAATATTTCATAACATTAGAGAAGGACGGAGTTTTAAGTCAGGACACAGTCCCAGGGATTTCTTTAGACATTTAATCTTTTTTTTTTCTGTCCTGAAACAGGTGAGTGAAGAGCTAATTCGTGTGGCCATCCTCTGGCACGAGATGTGGCATGAAGGCTTGGAAGAAGCATCTCGTCTGTATTTTGGAGAAAGAAATGTAAAGGGAATGTTCGAGGTGCTGGAGCCACTTCATGCAATGATGGAGCGAGGGCCTCAGACTTTAAAGGAGACATCCTTCAATCAGGTATCAGCAAATGGCCAAGAGGCTGTTCTTCAGGACAGCCACCTGCCAGATGTGTTACAGGAGCCTTTGCAATTTAATACAAGTGAATCTCTTGGGACTCATTACATTAATTGCAGATTTCATTATTGGTGTTGATCTTCAGATCTGTGTCACTTTTGGTGACTGTAAGAGGACATGGTAGTCTGAATTGCCCTGGAGTCTTGTATTGGCAGAGTGTCTGATAGGGACTGGAAAACGAGGACTGCTCTGCAGTTAATTATTCTGCTTTCTTCACAGTAAGCACTAGAACAGATAACAGAGAATTAACTGAGCTTGTAAGCCTCCTGTTGAAGGGTGATTCTAAGCATTCAGTTGCCTCCTATAATGAAGTCTGCTTGTGAGCAATGTTGTTTGATAAATTCAATGCAGATCCAAGGATTTCTGGATCTTTAATTCTGATCTGCTATTAAAATGTGAGATCAAGTATTTGTAGTGCAATTTGAAACAAGACTTTGATGCTCTTTGTAGGTATTAAGTGGTCTCCACCTGTTACACTACATGTTGAAATTCTTTTTTCTGTTGTTTTAATCGCTAGGCCTATGGCAGAGATCTCATGGAAGCTCAAGAGTGGTGCAGGAAGTATATGAAATCAGGAAATGTCAAAGACCTAACTCAGGCTTGGGATCTCTATTATCACGTGTTCCGACGTATCTCAAAGCAGCTGCCACAGGTGAAGGGAAGATTCAGATCTTCTGTGGGTCTTACAGTGCAAATTGTCAATACCAACCTTTGCTTTGTGTTTTCTGGTTATTCAAGACATACTAATTCAGTATTCTGGAAGTAACTGCATAGGGTTTGCTGCAAATTTGGTGTTTATGCAGCACTTCCCTGCAAGTGCCTGAAGTATTGGTCACTGCCTGAACTGTTTTAGGCTCCTTGTCAGCATGAACTCTTCAGATGGTTCTGTGAGACTGAACAGAAGTTCTGAGGTGTTGTATTTCTTTTGGTTTTGGTAGCTCACTTCTTTGGAACTACAGTATGTGTCACCAAAACTGCTGATGTGCCGGGATCTGGAACTGGCAGTGCCAGGCACGTACGACCCCAACCAGCCCATCATCAGGATCCAGTCCATTGCACCCTCCCTGCAGGTCATCACCTCCAAGCAGAGGCCCAGGAAGTTGACATTAATGGGTGAGAGAGACAATTTCCACTTTGCTATTCCAGTATTTAAACAATTGTTGCTCTTAGGTCAAACTATATATTTACCTCTCCAACCTTTCCTTTCAGATGAGGTTTTTCTTGTTGGTCTGACTGCCACGTTTTCCAGATTTTGAGTTCACATGTGTTTACTCTTGTCTGTTTGTTCAATGAGAATAAACTTTTGTGCACTAATTGCTTTGCAGGAAGCAATGGGCATGAGTTTGTATTCCTTCTGAAAGGTCACGAAGACCTTCGCCAAGATGAAAGAGTGATGCAGCTTTTTGGCTTGGTCAACACTCTGCTGGCAAATGACCCAACTTCTCTCCGTAAAAACCTCAGGTGTGTGCTCTGGGTAATCACTGAAAGTGCTCGTCCATTTGGGACTCCTTACACAGGTGCAGCTTTGCAAATAAACCACAAGCAGTTCTTTTGTGAAGAAGTGGTAAATCTTGGAGCTAAGTTAATTAAAAAGAAAAACAGCAATCATATAATTCAAACATGGGTTAAATGTATCTGAGAGGATTGTTGCTTTTATTTAATTGAAGTCCTATCTTGTAAATTGTTATGGTCTTTGAAGCAATGCCTATTTCAGGACACCTTGAGCACTGCCTTAGGAGCCTGTCTTTGCCAGAGACTTTTTTTTATAGTCACTAAATAGCTTGGTAAAAGTCACAGAGTGCCTTTCAAGCAAGAATACATCAAATATCATGTGCAAATAACATATCACCGTGGGTGACATAACATGTACCTTCTGAAAGCAACCTTTCAGTGAAAACCACGTAAACTTGGAACTTGTCTGTAGATTTTCTGTCAACAATCTCTGCAAAATGGGTGTTTGAAGTCTGTTTGAAAAGACAAGCAGAGCAACCGTTGACAATTTGGACCAGGATCAGATATAACAACAGTTGTTTTAAACATCTACTTTTAAACATCTAGTAAGTTACAATATACAACAATTTGAGCTGTGATTCTCCGTTTTTCCCATAGCATCCAGAGATATGCTGTTATTCCACTGTCCACAAATTCAGGCTTAATTGGCTGGGTGCCCCACTGTGACACGCTGCACGCCCTCATCCGAGACTACAGAGAGAAGAAAAAGATCCTGCTCAACATCGAGCACCGCATCATGCTGAGGGTGAGGGGCAAGCTGGCAGAGCTTTTGCTACTTTTTTTTAGGACACAGTGTCTTAATGAAGGAATATGGTGCAAAGCTTCCTCCTCTGCCTCTCTTCTGATTGTTACAATAAATTAAAAATATTAGATTAGAGTCATAGCTTGCCATATGTTTGTTTCTCCTTCCCAGTTTTAGCAGTGGCCACAAGCTGTTGCCATCTGGTGACTGATATGTGTTTGGAATTTTGCATGACTGTGATGTGTCTCATACAAGGTGCCGTGCTGCTGGCATTTCAAATGTTGTGCCTAAGCAGCAGGACCAAAATTAGACTGGAGAAACTGAACACTACTAGAAAATTTGGAATTTCTTGCCAAAAAGGAAAGTGTTTGCCAGCCCAGAAGAATTATTTGGATAATGGTTTTTGAAAAATATTTACTTTTG
The DNA here is from genome assembly GCA_013186435.1 of Turdus rufiventris. NCBI lineage: Eukaryota > Metazoa > Chordata > Aves > Passeriformes > Turdidae > Turdus > Turdus rufiventris. Next base: position 766,497 of record PYHW01010668.1, on the reverse strand, counting down.
CAGTTTTTTAGTTAGATAGTGCTGGGCTACTGACTTTGAAGATACTAAATAATTTGCTATCCCATTTATAAAGAATGCTTCACTTTTGTGTGATAATCTCGCTGTGTTTGAAACATACTGGTCAGCTTACAAATAATTTAAGTATAGACTTGATATAAAATTACTTATGATTACTGTGTTTCTCACAGTACAAGAGGCTACTGGATGTGGCTTTTTAATTTGCTGAATATCCCTTCTGAATTACAGATGGCTCCAGACTATGACCACCTGACCCTGATGCAAAAAGTGGAAGTATTTGAACATGCTGTCAATAACACAGCTGGGGATGACCTTGCCAAACTGCTGTGGTTGAAAAGTCCAAGCTCAGAGGTGAGTTCAACACAAGTACTGGCAAACAGCAGAATGTGTCATTATCTTCTCTGCAGAATGAGTGAGAAGTGGAGTTTATTTATCCTAAACCCCAGCTGAATCACTGCAGAACATGTACTTGCACATGTATTCCTATGTGAGGGGCTTTACAAGGCTCAGAGCACAAGTGAAGTGCACAAGATTGGAGATTTTAGTTTCCACATACTCTGCAGGGGAGAGAAAAGCAGAAGCCCCAGAATATGTTCTCTTAATGGCTTAGACATCTAATTCAAGGGCACAGAGTGTTTGAACCCCCTCAAAAGTTATGAGGTACTGAACCTAAGCAGCTCACAGTTCTTCTTTGTGCAAAATGCAAATGGTTCATGCATCAATGATAAAGTAAACTGAAACATGTAACATACCTGCTTGCCTTTTTGTGTTTTGTCTCCACTTGTAGGTGTGGTTTGACAGAAGAACAAATTACACCCGTTCACTAGCTGTGATGTCAATGGTTGGGTACATTTTGGGCCTTGGGGACAGGTAAGTAGAGCTGTAAAAGTTTCTTTTATTTAAAAGCACAGACTGTGAAGGCATATCAGTTCACTCCTTGAGTCTGCTCTTGTGATAACATTTTCTATTGTGGTTACTGCTGAGTTGTAGTGGTACCATCTTTCAGGTCATAGTTATGCTGCTGTTATTCTGTTATTCTGCAGCTAAGAGATGTAGTTTGTGTATCTTGATTACAAATAAGACTTTCTTCCTTTTTGAAATGAATACACATGGAATTACATGAAGGACCACAAGTTCTAATTTTGCCCTTTAACAGAATGGGCAATCTATCTCCATCCATTTTATTATCAGTATAACTACCAAAATACTTCTTAAGACAATGATGATTAGATTTAAAATCTGTAATGCTGAAACAGCTAAATCCTTAAATGTTTTAATAACAACAGCTCTTATTTCTGAACTTTAAAGTCTCTAACATAGATTATAAACCTTTGAAAATGGAACTAAAACAAAATTGGAAAATGTAAACATGAATACAGCACTGTAGTTTTGCTAGTCTGGATTGATTTTCTTCTCTGTTTTTGGTAAAACAAATTTGTGTTACTTCAAGTGCAGCATAATGCATTACATTTTTTATACTAAAAAAATTGAAAAAGTGTAAAACAAGAGGAAAAATTTATTCTAAGTGAAAAATAAACATTCATATCCAAGAAATGTAGTGATCATTCTTGTCCAGGAGATTATTTATCTTCCAAGGTGAGATCTCTATCTCATCAGGGGTAACTACAAATGTAATGTGACAGATGCACTGCCAGGAAGGTTTCCTGTTCACCCTGAGATTGAAGATCTCAGACAAGCAAGCCATCACTGGCTGTTCTTCTTCATGAAGATAAATATATTTTCAGACTGGAGCTGCTGTGATTCACTTTGGGTTTTTGTAATGGTCTGTCACCAATGATCTGTTTTTTCTCCCACTCCTTCACCAAAGGCATCCTTCCAATTTGATGTTAGACAGACTGAGTGGAAAGATCCTGCATATCGACTTTGGGGACTGTTTTGAGGTAAGGCTTTGTATCTGGACATGACATTTTCAGTAATACTTCACATTTTATGGTGGAACAGAAATTATTCTGTAAGCCAGGACAAACTGACCTTGGAGTCTAATCCTGGGCAAGCCCTTTGGCTCTCATTTGAGCCTCCCTTTACCTACAGGCAAGGTGAAAATAATAGTCACTTTATCTTGGAAGTATGTCTTGGGGATTAGCTGACCACTGGAACAAGCAAAGAAGTGTTAACATCACTTCCATGAAATTTCTTATAGCAATTTAAGCTGCTGATAGGCAGTTTATGCTGCTGGCCAGCTGCTTGAGTTTTCCCTTTGTTTTCAAGTTCATTTGTGAAAACTGAGGAACATAAAGCTGTGACTTTATTTCCTATTTGGAATAAAATCTTCAAGATTGTAGGAAAAAGATCCCAGTACTTAATAACTTTTAAACTTTTAAAAAGTAGTAAGTTAGCTATTAATTTACTTATTCTCCATCATCTTGTGTTTAGGTTGCAATGACAAGAGAAAAGTTCCCTGAGAAGATTCCATTTAGATTAACAAGGATGCTGACAAATGCTATGGAGGTAAGCATTCCCTCTGATTTGGAGGGGACTGTTCCTAGGGAAAATTGCAACCATTTCTCAGTTTCTCCTGTGTTTTTTTTGTTGTGACTAAACTTTACCACTCCTTAAGAACTAAGGGTGTTAATATTTCAGCTTCATTTCCTGTGAGTTAAGCTATCTCCTGTGATATCTGCAGTACATTACAGTAGAAAGCAACTTTTATTTAGAAAAGAAACTACCCTGAAATTCCTCCAATTTCTTAGGCCTTCCTTTAGTTTCCCCATTTCAGACACAGTCAGTTGCATGGGACTTTACAAATATCATCCTCATGGAGAAGAGAGCTCCTTAGTTTGTAATTAATATCTCTCTTGTTTTCTTAATGAGCAAAGTGTGGTGAGCTCTAGTTCAAAGCTACTTGCTGCTCCCTGAGTGTTTGGGCTGGAGTTACAGAGTGAACAAAGCAGTGGTTGATTCACTTCTTTTTCTTCCAAAGGTGACAGGCCTTGATGGGAACTACAGAATCACCTGTCACACAGTGATGGAAGTGCTGCGTGAGCACAAGGACAGCGTCATGGCTGTGCTGGAAGCCTTTGTGTATGATCCCTTATTGAATTGGAGATTGATGGACAGTAAGTGATTCTGATAACATACTGACAGCAAGAGAATATTCATTAAAGAAATCCCAAAGCCTGAAATCCAGGCTGATTTCCAATCTGATCAAATTGTTTGTTTGCATGTGCTATTTCTGTGTGCACGCAGTTTTAGGCGTTTTAATACGAAATTACAGCAGTGATCAGGATGATGGAAATTATTTTCAGGTGACATCAAATCTGGAGAAGGAGAAAGGCAGCCAAATCTGTATTGTTTGTGGACAAATTTGCTCTGAAACACTGAAAACTCCAGTTCATGCTTTCCAACTCCTTGTTTTCTTGCAGCAAATACAAAGGGCAATAAGCGCTCACGAACAAGAACAGACTCCTACTCAGCCAGTCAGTCAGTAGGTGAGTAGAAAAGATGGTAGATGTCACAAATATGCTTTTCAAATTAGCTGATTAACAGCTTTGCTAATATTTCCAGAAGAATATTTCACCTGCTTTTCGGCTTCACATTTATGCTTTTTTGTTTCCATTTTTTTTTTAATAGAAATGTTGGACAGTGTGGAATTGGGTGAGACAGCCCATAAAAAAACTGGAACCACAGTGCCTGAATCCATCCATTCCTTCAGTAAGTTTCATTGTTGTTTCTGTACTGATTCAGAAACTGTTCTTAGATCAGAAAATTTCATCATGATCCAAATGCAATTATATGGGATGGGACAGATACAGTCTCTTGTCAGCATAAAAATTACCTGTGTTCTCAAGTCCCACAAAGAGTTGTATCTGTAGAAAATACATCTAGGTATGCTCTCAAAATGGTATTTGGAAAGGGCACATCTAACAGCAGTAGAGCTTTTATTATTCAGATGAAATCCTAATTCTGTGTCCTGTTTCTGTCTTTTAGTAGGAGATGGTCTGGTGAAGCCAGAAGCTCTAAACAAGAAGGCAATTCAGATCATCAACAGGGTTCGAGATAAGCTCACAGGTGAGCGTGTAGTTCTGGTTATAAAAAAGAAACAGAAAATCTGATGGATCAGCACTATCCCTAGTGTTTGTATTTTGTATTAATCCTTTAATTTAACATATTCTCATTAAGTGGATGAGGCCATTTTCCTCTTTTTGTCCAAAACCTAAGTACTGTGCCTGCATATAGATACAAATAAGTCTGATCTGAAAAGTACACAGGTGTTTGTAACTACAATGACTTAATATTTTGCATGTATTAGCTTGTTAGTGGAAGTTGAATTTTCACTGTCCTCACTTCATAGTTTGCAGCATTTAATTGCAAAATTTTACACTTTTAAAGTTTATAAGAAACTACTCCCCACCTGCCAGATAATGTACTTGAAGGGATTAGGACCAGGATTTGTGACTCCTTTCATGGTTTTTTTTAAATCCTTTAATTTCAAAGGTCGAGACTTCTCTCATGATGAAACTCTCGACGTACCCACACAAGTAGAACTGCTCATTAAACAAGCAACTTCTCATGAGAACCTGTGCCAGTGCTACATTGGATGGTGAGTTTGTTACTCAGCTAACCTGGCAAAACTGCTGGAATAAAGAGAGCCTCAGTTGTGAGTTAGTTATTTGTAGGAGCCTTACCACATACTGCATCTGATCTGGTAGATTTTGCAAGTCCATGGCAATTCCATAGGCAGTCCTCTAGGGAATTGTAAGTAGTGACAAGGATTTTACATTTTAAGTGTTTGAAATAAGGAATGTGGTGGTCAGTGCTTTCAGTTACACTGAAGAACAAAACAAAGACAATTTTCTGTCATTTTGAGAGTTAGATGACTTAGAGCTATGCTTCAGAAAATAGATCTCTTTCCTGTTAATATTTAAAAGCAATAAAGATCACCTGGCAACTTTGCCTGTGCTCAAATGATTCCTAGCCTGTAGGAAATCTCAGTCCTTTTCAGTGTTGCCTTTGTGAAACTACATGCAAGTGAACATTATTGTAATATCTTTATTTTCTTTAGGTGTCCTTTCTGGTAACAGGAGATTCCAGAGTATGCACAGCCTTTTATTCTGGAGGCTTTTTCACTCCAAACTTGCTCTTCTACAAATTGAACGTTGGACTGAAATACAGCCTTTGTCAAATATTTTTAAATGTAAATGAACAGAGTTATTGTATATTAAAAGTTGGTGTAAGCCAATGTATAGCTGCTGTTGGAAAAACAAGCTGTCTGAAACACAACACTTGATTTGGGTTTCCAGGACAGTGAAGACTGATTGTACCACAGATGTCTATGGTTCCACTTTGTCTTTGGGGAACTGGAGATCCATTGAAAATAACTATACGGGTTTTCACTCACTTTGCAATGTAACTAAGTAACTTGCAGATTAATTATTGCCCTGGTCATTCCTGTTGATGTGGGTGCAGTGAGCTAAATGCGCTTGTGCAGGAGGTTTCATTTAGATTTGAGGGGAGCTGCATAACTGGAAAGAAAGAGTAGAGTTTTACCATTGTTTCCTCCTGTACCTTCTTATCAAACTTGATTCTTGCCCCAAAATTGGAAATTGTCTATCCGCTCATTCCACTAGTTCAGGATTTGTGTTTCTGACTGGATCAGGGTTTTGAACGCATCCAAGATTTGAAAACCTTGAGCTGAACAAAGTCAGGGTGCCTCTGTGCAGAGTGATTGGTGGCAAACTCGATGCAGGGTACAAATAATTACCACTTGGGAGCCTCCTGCAGTGTCTGAGTTAAAAAGCAGTGTTGGGAAATAACTAGGGAAAGTTAGGGTTTGGCACAGGAGGCAGATGGGAGGGAGAACTGGTTGTAACTTGAAACAGACAATAATGGTAATTAAACATGAGAGTGAAGATAAAGTTATGATTTATGAATTAAAAATATTAAAAACAATGCACAAAATACAACAGAGTAGCCATGTTTAGATGCCATGTTGTATTTGCATATTTTTGTGCCAATAAATTACATCAAAATGTAAACATTTGGGCTGTGTTCCTGTTTGTTCATAAGTCAGACAGAGAAGCAGATTAGTTTTTTTTAAGGTTCCTGTTGCCATTGATTTGTCTTTTTGTGCATCAGTTCAGATTGTTGGCTTTATTTCCCTTCTGATAGCAGCTAAATGAAGTCTGTCAGTTGTATAAAAAAACTGCGACCATGCAACCCCTAAATTTTTGTTTTGCACGAGCAGTGATGTCATCTGTGTGATAAGAACATCAGCTTCCTTGGGCTCAGGGTCACAGCCACAGCTCCAGTGACAGCCTGGAGTGTTGGGCAGGATTCCCTGGGCTTCCCCAGAAGCTGGGCTTCCCCAGCTTCTGCAAATGCTGCACTCAAAAAAAATGGGAAATGGGGAGGTGGCAGTCATGAATTTGGGTATTGGCCCTAGCCCTTTCCTGGACACTAGTGTGGCTATCAAGGGGACTGGGCACCACAATATAAGAAAAATTATGAAGCCACTAGAGAGTGTCCAAAGGGACACGAAGATGGTGAAGAGCCTGGAGGGGAAGAGGAGCCACTGAGGGCACTTGGTCTATTCAGCCTGGAGGAGACTGAGGGGAAACTCACAGAGTCTACAACTCTACACCTTGATCTTGAGGGGAAGAGGAGAGCAGGCTTTGATCTTTGTGTAAGCAGGGACAGGACCACAGGGAAGGCTGGAGCTGTGTCAGGGAGGTTTAGGTTGGATATGAGGAAAGGTTCTTCCCCCAGAGGGTGCTGCCACTGCCCAGGCTCCCCCGGGCACAGCCAGAGATCCAGGACGGTTTGGACAGCGCTGCCAGGGAGGCACAGACTGTGTGGGATTGTTGGGGGGTCTGAGCACGGCCCATCCTGGACTGGATGCTCCCTCTGGATCCCTTCCCCCTCAGGAGTTGCTGTGATTCTGTGGGTCCCGCTGTGGGTGTCTGTGGGAGGAAAAGGCCGAGCGTGCCGGGCTCCCTCAGGGCCGCCCCTCCCCTCAGGGCTTGTCCTGCCCGCTGCTGCCGCTGGGGGCGCTGCCGCCCCCCCTTCTCCTCCCCTCCCGCCGCCAGCGCCGCGTTCTCGCAGCAGCGCCCAATTCTCGCGAGAGCGCGCGGCTCACCAACATGGCGGCTGCCGGCCGTGAGGGGAGCCCGGCGGGGCGGGNAATTCTGAAGGAAGCAGCACGATGTCGGCCCTGCCAGGCTTCGACAGCCCCGACGCCTTTGTCAAGGTGCGGTCGCAGAGGGGCAGGGGGAGCGGGGGAGGCACTACCTCTCCCGGCGTGCTGTGTGCGCTCGGGCCATGCCGGGAGCTGTAGTTCTGTCCCGCGGGGGCCGCATGTCGATGCCAGCCTGGGCGGGTGGCACCCGTAGGGTGTCCCCAGTGCCAGAGGGAGGGTGTGGGCCGGGCCGGCGGGTGTGGAGGCCGAAGAGGTGCATCAGGGCCTCTTACCGGCCTGGGTCGGGCCCTGTCAGCCCCGGGGGTTCCTGGAAATGCCAAGGAGTCGGGACCCTCATGAGGGCCTGTCGCCATGGGAATTGCGTTATAAATCGCAGTATCAGCCCCTATGTGTTTTATCTATGCACGATGCTGCTTCCAGAGAGAGAATGGCTGCCAGATCTCAAATAGGAAATGTTGCAGGGATTTGAGGTGTTTTGTTGAAGTAATAAAGTCATTACCTGCGTTCCTGCTGATTTAGAATTGTAGAATATTCTGAGTTGGAAGGCTCTCTCCTGGCCCTGCACAGACATCCTTTTACAATCCCACCTTGTGCCTGAGAGAGATCACTGTCCTAATGCTCTTGGAGCTCTGGCAGCCTTGGGGCTGTGACATTCCCTGGGGAGCCTGTTCAGTGCCTGATCACTGTTTTTTAGACTTTGATCATTTCAAGCTATCTAACTGAGCTATGTGAAGCTACTTCTGGTGGAAAACCCCATAGTCCCACACGTTAGAACCATGCAGTTCCAACCATCCAGGCAAAGTACATTTCTATTGAAGAGTATCTTGAGTAAACAGAAACAAAATCCTGACAAAATGCTGATGGACGGTGTTGTTCTTGCACAGTACGCTCTTGGCACAGTGGTGGCTGCAACAAAGGCTTCTAATGGGCTCCCCCAGCCTGGTGATGAGTATGATTTCTACTGCAGCTTCCCTGGCTTCCGTGCTTTCTGCAAAACACAGGGGGACCGCCTGCTCCACTGGTAAGGCTCCTTTTGCATCCCTGGGCTATTGCTAATAGCTCTCAATCAAAACCAGAAACTAGCCCCCTTCTTTGGCAACTCCAAACTAGCTGTAGGTAAAAAAGTGATTTATTTCACATATCTAGTTTTAGCTGCTTCTCTAGCACTTGGCAGCTGGGGTGACGAGCTTAAAGAGGGCCTTTCCTGATGACTGCCATGAAGAGCTGTGCAGAGAGGGACATCTGATACTGAACATATTAGGCTGTCCTTTTTAAAAGTCATGCTTGTGAGAAGCTAATTCTACCACTTCATACTGTAAAGGTGCTTTTTCTATTTACTGTTCATGTGGTGATAAATATAATTTGATTTATTTTCAGTGAAGTGTAGAAACTTAAAGAGAATTGGTTGTGTTAGTGTTTAGATTGCCTGCTTTCAGACTGCTGACAGCTGTGCTGTTCTCTTGCAAGCATGAGCCAGGTGATGCAGTACCACGGCTGCCGGAGCCTCATGAAAGATTCCAGCAAAGTGACAGGGCTGGAAGATAAATTTGATATGCTGGTTGACTCCAATGATGTCATTTTAGAAAGAGTGGTAAGCAAATTATTTCTGAATGTTCTTATAAAGTGTTTGGTTGCCTCAAGTTTTCTTTCTCGTTGCAAGAACTTTAGTGGCAGTGCTTTCCCAGTTGTCACTATTTCCTCAATCTGGTGTATTCCCTTTTTATTCTAAAAACCCTTCCAAATGCTAGGCCAGAGATCCCAGCAGCTGAGGAAGGTGGGTCAAAGAGAGGGAAGGGAATATGGGATGTGTGAGGAAACTAAACACAGTTTGACGTAAAATCCTTAGAGCCTGAGAACCTGTCTGTACATTTTAGAGTGCTTCTCTGAAGAAACTCTTCCCACTCCTGATGCTCCTCCCATGTTTGTCTGTCTTGTGTTGCACAGAATTTGGGGGATATGGCTATGGAGGTACCTACCTACATGACTTTATTTAGCCTGACTAGAGTGCCTGAGTGTGGTGATTTAACAATGTTTCACATTTTTAGGGTATTTTATTGGATGAAGCATCAGGAGTGAATAGAAACCAGCAGCCAGTCCTGCCAGCTGGGTTACAGCCCCCACAGATGATCATTTCTAGCTGGAACCGCAAGGTGAGGCCCCCATGCTCAGTTTGGCTGTGTTAGCTCAGCTGTTCTCCCAGCCATTGCACTACCAGTTCTCTGGTGGAGTAGTTAAATGTTCTCTCATGTTTTTTCACATATTCTAAGTACCTCTTTCTTTTTTTCTTTTTGCTATTCAGTCAAACTTGATTCTGAAATCTTTGTGCTTTCAATTGCCATTTCAGTTTAACTTGCTCAGCAGCCTTGCCTGTCCTTTTGAATTGAGTATCTTGAGTCCCAACACTTTCATTCCTCACTGAAAAAAAGTTACTCTGTTTTAAGTGTGGGGCATAACTCTTCCTCTGAATGTTGGATCAGACTGGGTAAAAGAAACTCTGAATGTCTGATAAGCCCTGTTGGTTTTACCTCTGTTTTTTTAAATAGGCAGGAGAGTTCCACAAGAGAGCTCAGTCTGAAACATTCCGACTGCTTCATGCCAAGAATATTTCTCGACCACAGCTTAAGTTTCGTGAAAAGATTGACAATTCCAACACTCCCTTTGTACCTAAACTTTTTATTAAACCAAATGCTTTGAAGCCTTTGCCTGAAGGTAAGGGGTTTATTTTTTGGGGGGGGTAATTTCTTGCAAGCATTTGACACAAACCTGTCCTCACAGTCTAGACAAGAAGTCACTATAAAGACAAATATGAACATTTGGGTGTAGTGATCTTGGTGACACTCTTGTTTCCATATATGTGATGTCAGGGTAGGTCAGCAAACAGCATCTTCTTGCTGATACACAGCAAATAATCTGCTCCAAACAGATAATCTGCTGCTGCTTTTTACCACCCTGAACATACACGAGAGTCACTTTTGGATGAGAAGTCTTGACCAGTCTAGTTGGCTTTGCAGATATTCTTTCAGATGAGGGAGCTGCAGGAGGTGTGTGGGGAGACCTACCTTTGGTTTTGGTGCTTTAGCAAAGCTGCTGGTAACATCCTGTCTCAGTAACATATTCTGCTGCTGCCAGTTCATCTGTATTCTGCACTGATGCAGTTGTACTTTCAGTAACTGGGAATGATTGAAAAGTTTTTCTGAGGATTTTTCAATTTCCATCCAAGCTTTTGAGCAAAGCCACCTTGTGTCTTGCCTTAAGACAGCCAAGTAACTGAGTTGTTTTTTCAGGCACAAAATGACTGCAAAGGCAGCAGCACTAAATTGTCAAGATTTTTGATACTTCATAAACTCTGGTGGTGGGTGGAGGGGGAGATAATAGTAGGCTGAAAACATAATATGTGGGGGACCCAGTCCAGTTATTCCATATTGGTTGTTCAGCCCTCACAAAAAGTGGACGGCAGAGAAAGGAGCGCCCTGAAGACTTGGATGTGCCAGCTGCTTTGGCAGACTTCATACATCAGCAGAGGACACAGAAAACTGAGCAAGACATGTAAGAAACTAACCTGACAGCAAGGTGCTTGGAGTCCCCTGGGTGAAGCTGTGTGCTCGGATGTGCTGGTGCTCATCATGTCTAACAGCGCTGCATGTGTTTGTGTCCACACTACCTTGTGTGATTTGCTTTAGACCTCTGCAGTTACCTTAAACCTCTGCTTAAAAAGAGACACGACAGGGAAACTACCATAGCTCTCAAAGCCTCTGTGCTCTGTCCTCATAAAGAGGACTGGAATTTAGTCTGTGCTTGTCTCTTCCTAATTTTCCACAGGTTTGCTCACCCTTACCAGTATGAACTGGAGCATTTTTCTCCACCAGATGGAGTTCTCAAGAAACCTGAACTCCAGGTTGGTGCCCACCTTAATTTTAAACTGCAGATGCAGTACATTTACAGCCATACGTGACAAATTTCAGGTTTGAGGGTGGAGGTTGGGATTGGGAGTTGACAGTGAACGTACCATGCCTAATTCATTTGCTCTGGCAGATGTACAGGCCCATTGAGGAAACACCCTGTCATTTTGTCACCACACTGGATGAGCTGGCAGAACTAAATGAAAAGCTTATGACTTGTAAAGAATTTGCCTTGGACTTAGAGGTAATCCATTTGCCTTTTCTATTTAAAAGTTACTCGTGTACTTTTAGGAGCTAGGAGACTATTCTATTCTTCTTGTGGCAGGGGGGTGGGGGGATGGTTTTCTCCTGGTTTTTGTACTCCCCCACATGAAAAGACAGTTCTTGATCCTTGATCTGACAGATATTATCTGTAAGATTGAATTAAAATTTGTCAGTATTAGAAGTTTTCCAATGGCTGGACTGGCTGCACATTTCTTAGTGAATTTCTTCTTTCAATTAATGCTATTTTTTTAATGTCATCTAGTGACTGCAATGAGAAAGTTTGCTCATCCAATTGTCTTTTTCTCAAAGAAGTCCTTGTTGCTCTTTCTTCCCTCATTTGGAATGCTGTTTGTTTTGTAGTGTTGTTTCTGTAATGATTCCTGGCTTACATCTCTCTCCCCTGTTTTCAGCACCACTCCTACAGGAGCTTCCTTGGCCTGACATGTCTGATGCAGATTTCCACCCGAACAGAAGATTTCATTATTGATACACTGGAACTGCGCAGTGACATGAACATCCTCAATGAGACCTTCACAGACCCTGCAATTGTGAAGGTCAGCTGCCAAATGCACCGGATTTTTGAAAATATGATTGTTGTTTTAGTTTAAGCTTTCTTATAGTTAAAATCGCACTGTGTGCTCTGCCCTGTTCACTTGATTCTGCTTTCACTAATTTGTTCAGGAGCCTGTTTCCTCGATGTTAGTGGTGAATTGCTTGCCAGATGTACTTATTTAACAGTTCTATACTTAACAGTAAAAAACAGAGAAAAGAAATCTCGTCCTAGACACAAGTATGAAAGCACAGCACTAACAGCCTGGAGTAGAAATGTTCTTCATATAATTCCCAAATTTTTATGCTTTTCAAGGTCCTTCATGGTGCTGATTCAGATGTGGAATGGCTGCAAAGAGACTTTGGTCTGTACTTGGTGAATATGTTTGATACTCACCAAGCTGCTCGTCTCCTCAATCTTGGCAGACATTCTTTGGACCACTTGCTGAAGCTGTATTGCAATGTAGATGCTGACAAGAAATACCAGCTGGCTGACTGGAGGATACGGTAAAAACTGACCCCTAAATGGGCTGGAGCTGGGAGGTGGCACTTCTCCCTGTTTGCATTGCTAGAGCTTCTACTTGTATGACCATAGGTATAGTTTAGTCTCAGAGTGAATGAGCACAGCGTTTACCTGGCTGTGCCCAAAGTTTTTGAGTGTTGCATTTTCTCATGTTTTTTTAGAAAAAGAGTTCTTTTTGGAAAGCTCTGCAAAGATGAAGCAATGAAAATCTGGGATTTCACTTCTTAGGAACAGTTCTTAATCACTGCAGTGTTACAGAGACAGTATTTGCTGTCCTCTAGTGCCCAGACAAAAACATTCAATCACCTGTGCAAGATGGAGCAGATGGAGTTGGAGCAGTGATCTTGGCTATGCAGGTGCACCCTGCACACCACACAGCTCTCAAGTCCACTTTTGTAGGCTCTGCTGAGAGACGAGAGCTATGACAAATACCATAGCAAGCAGTTCTGCCATATGACTTAACTACACAGCAGTGCTGCTGGATCTGAATCTGAATTGCAGAGTGCACAGCTGCTGTTACCCAACCAGTCCTTCAGTAAGAAAACAGAATTTCCATGTTAGTTCTTGGCATGTCTCATGCATTTTGCCCTAATATGCCTTTTAAGAGAAAAGTGACAGTTTGGCAAGACAATTAAAATGTGTTGGTGTAATTGTGGTTCTTTTTTTAGGCCTTTGCCAGAAGAAATGATCCGGTATGCCCGTGATGACACTCACTACTTGCTCTACATCTATGATAAGATGAGGGAGTTGCTGTGGGAGAGAGGGAAGGAGCAGCCCACACAGCTGCAGGTTGTGTGGCAGCGCAGCAGGGACATCTGCTTGAAGGTAAAGCTTCACCTGGTTTGATTACCTGCATCAGTATGGGATTAGGAGAGGAGGTCTTCTGCCTATTCTACATCTTTTTCCTTTTTGTGTGTCTGAAAACATCTGTATAAACTCTGGCTCAGTCATGGGCAGTCACCTTCACTAGCTAAGGTCCTTGGATTCAGATGCCTTCCTGCTCTGTTTTGAATGCTGCTATTCCTTGGCCTCACAGTGCATTCAGGTGTGTCTTTTCTAAGATAGATGCTACATTTCTGGCTCTGCTGGATATTCCTAGAAGTTCAAAGCCTCACTGCAGTTGAATTCTGAGACAACTGTATTGTGCCTGTGGAAAACACTGTCTATGAAAGTAGGTTTTTGTGCAACAAAGCTTTTAGATAGTAAAGCTGTTCCTGGGTTTGATGAGGGTGGATGAGATGCGTGTTTTTCAGGAATAGGCTTCTGCCGATAGTTCAGGATAAAAACTCAAAGGCACACTGTACCAGAGTGTATTCAGAGTGTATCCTCGATGTCCATGTGAGATTCTGAGAGAGGCAAAACAGAAAGCTCACAAGTGCTTTTTTTCCTGTCCAGAAATACATCAAGCCCCTCTTTACAGATGAATCCTACCTTGATCTCTACAGGAAGCAGAAAAAACACCTTGATACCCAGCAGCTGGCAGCATTTAGGCTGCTGTTTGCATGGAGAGACAAGCTAGCACGTCAAGAGGACGAGAGCACAGGGTAGGAAGTCTTTTGTTATGGACACTGGTTTAATACTCCTGTAAATCTCTTGGACTATCCCCCTTCTACCCCTGAGATGGGACTACTTTGTTACCTGTAGAAATTTCTGTGCTAATCAGGCTGCTCATTACACAGAAGTTCTGTTACGTTTCTTTTATTTTTAACTGATTTCATCATCTCAGAACTTGTAATGGGGCAGAGTTGAGTACTTTTGAAGGTGTTTTTAATTGTTTTTAACATTATATCACCTCTTTGTGTTGTAGATATGTGCTACCAAATCATATGCTGTTGAAGATCGCAGAGGAGCTGCCCAAGTAAGTTTTGTTCACACTGAAGGATCTTACTTGATCTTAATATCCAGCAAGTTACTTCCAAGTGTGTAATTAGTTCTGCAGTTGGTCCCTTCCTTCCAGCTGTCAGTACTGCTCTTCTCTATAGTTGTTCAGTTTGGAAGAGAAATAAATAGGAGTACTCCTTCAGAAGGCTCTAGGCTTCTGGAATACATCACTTGGATTGTATTGCACTAATAAACCACATTCCTTTGCATTGCTCTGTCACACATTCCCTCTGAGATTCCTTCACTTTTACAGACCAAGAGAGGGGTGAGTGCCCCCAAAACTTATTTGTGTTTTTATTACAGTTCCTAAAGGAGTGAGGAAGGCAAGAGACAGATCCCTTAAAACACACAATTTATACAATAGTTTCCTCAAACATTTGGCACTCATCACCTAACAACCATACTTGAGAATAATAAAATTACATCTTTAAAGGCATGCCTGCTGCTGGGCTCAGCTTTCGTAGGTGAATACTGAATGAATGATGATGAGGACAGACGGACTCCAGAAGAGTTAAGTGAGAGCAGAGCTGACTTGATGGCTTCTCCTCATCTGCACAAACCTGGTGCAGAATTTAATCACAGATATTAATGTGACTTGTCCTGCTCTGTCACAGTCAGGATAGTGGTTATATCCAGTTGCACATCCTTTGGATGCAAATGCCCAACATACCAGCCATAAATACAGCACACTGAATTTTCCTCCTCTCTCTCTTTAGAGAATCCCAGGGTATCATTGCTTGCTGTAACCCTGTCCCACCACTTGTTCGCCAGCAGATTAATGAATTGCATCTGCTCATTCAGCAGGCCCGGGAGATGCCTCTTGTCAAGGTAGGAGTAGCTTGTAGCACACAGAGACCAATCACTGGCATTGTCTGAGGCAGGCCCTGGAGCTGAATGGTGACCTGTAATGATGTGTATGCTGAAGTTTGCTTTTTGAACACTGAGTGTAGTGTTCTGGAGTAGAGCGGAAAGATTTGTAACTATAACTTTGTTGTAACTTCTTGCCTGTCTGCTGTGTAGTGGCTCTCACACTGTGTAGTTTCCTGGAAAACTGGAGCTGTAAATGAACAGGCACTGCTTGAACAGAATGCAGTTTGTCTTACACTGTACATCCCATTTGCCTGTGTGAGGAAGAACTGTGCCTTGTGGAATTTGCTGGCCCTGTAAATGACTCATAATATTTTACAGCTATGGTGAGGCAAAAAACCAACACAGGTGTAAGAAGTTCATTAGTTGAAATTTATCATCAGCATGTTAATATTAATACAGCTTTCATGCTGTAGTGAAAAAAATTATTTGTGAGCAAGGACGTGGCCTTTCTGTGTGAGGTGTTTAATTGTATAGCCAATGCAAACATTGCAGTAGAAGAAAAAAGTAATTTTATTAACCTGCTAGCTTGTAATAAATGTGTTGAAAACATTGATAAGGTGGCCAGCCTAGAAGAAACAGGGCTTTTAAGTGATTTACCTTTCTCTCCCATTCTAGTCGGAGATTACTTCAGCAGCCAAAAAGAGAGCACCTCTACCCAACCCTGAGGTATTGTTTGCATGTTTTTACCTAGTGTCTCAAGCCTTAAACCTGGAAAAATATGTATCAGAATTCTACCTGCTAGTAAATTGCTTCTCTCATCCATTTTACAAGTTGCTCTGCTTTAGCTTAATGGTACTTTTCTGTGCCAGACTCACAGTATTACCAGCTGTAAACTGATATTTTACAAACCACCATAAAGCAGCAGTTTCATCAGCAAACACTCTGGCTGCTGGACAGTTCTATGTGTGTTGGAATATAGTGACTGAGCTGTAAAAAGAGAGGTTTCAGATGAGTTTCTAAAGTTGACTTGTTCTCTCTTGAAGTACAGCATCTTACTAGCTCGTGGGTGTTTGCACAGGTAGCCTTTGGATGTCAGATGCAATGTGCCCTGGCACATGAGAAAACACTAAGAATATTCCATCTCTAAATTTCATCCCTCTTTGGGGAATTATCATTAAAGTGTCTCTGCAGTATGTGAAAATAATAGATTCAAAGTGTATTAATGGTGTTTATCATTTGAATCTCTCTGCAGAAGCTGGAGAATGCCCTCTTTGGACCACATGACAGTTCACGGATTCCTATGGATGATTTTCAGAATAACTCTGCCTTGGGTAATTGAGAGCTAACCTAAAAGTGTGCTAATAATGCAGTGATGGAGCTTTGACATGAGGAAAATAAGCAGCCCTGAGAAAACTTTCAGGGAAACCTCATGACACAAAAGAGCAATGAAATACACAAGACTCTAATAAAAATGTTTTCTCCTTTTTATGCAGACCCTGCACCAGTTTTGGAAGATGTTTGTCTCTTTTCAGACAGTGAGAAGACAATGGATATTCAAAATGGTCAGCCAGAGTCAACATGTCTTGTTGCTACTACCACTGTCAGCATATTCAGTGTAAGCAGGATGTTTGTGACAGTGTCAGTACTGAAATATTAGAAAACAGACTTAATAATCTGATAAAACTGTGTGGAAGTGTTGAAAGAAATAGGGTGGAAATGCGTGGCAGTGGTACTGACTTTGACAGGCATGTGGCCTAACCAAGACAGCTGGGATAGGAGGGGCCTGCAAGGTTAATTCTCTGTCTCTTGAGGGTCACTTCTGTCAGTGAGATGTCAGAGTGAGAAGCAGCATGGCATGAAATGGCAGTAGCCAAACCAAAAGAAGATTTGTGTTAATATTTCTTCCTTTTCTTTTTCTTTCTTTTAAGGAATGTGATGAAAACGAAGGAAATAAGAAGGCTTTAACCACTGCACAGCGAAAAGCTCAGCTAATAATGGAGTCCTTTGAAAATCCATTTAAAATGGTAAAATCTCCCAGTGGTGGGACACAAATTACCCAGTGCAGAGAGGATGCCCTGAGCCAGTTTTCCAGGCATTGATAGAGCATCAGCTGCTGCCTGACTGGAATCAAGGGATTGTTCCTTGCAAAGATGCGTGTGTGGACTTGCTTTCAAAACACATTTCAGTACCTCTTGGATAGAAGTGTTTCTACATAGTAAACACACCATTCACCATGGTTTTTAAAGCTAGTTGTGGGTTTTTCAGGTTTTTCATCTGTCCTTTAAGGGGAGGATTAGTGAGCTGATTCTACTCTTCTAAAGAATCAGAAGAACAATAGAATGCTGTTACACATTTGGAGTGGTGAATTACTAGAAAATAATACCAAAATTTCTTCTGGTGTGCAGCTGACAGTTGATCTGCTGGGTTTTCCTTTTGTGGGGAGGGGTTTTTAGTTGTTTTTTTCTTTAATATTTCTCTTGGCAGTAGTTGTTGTAACTCCTTTTTTTCCACAAGGTGTTCTATCTGTAGAATATTTCATCAAATGAACTCATTCATTTACAGCAAGTAGCATTTTAGCAATGGGCTATATGTCACATGCTGTTTAAAGCAATTTTTTTCTTCTCTACAGTATCTACCTCCAGAGGAGAATTCTGCCTATGTCTCACAATCTGCAAAGTTTGACCCATCTTCAAAAATTTATGAAGTAAGACTGGTGTTAAAATTTCCTGCCAAGTAGAGCAAAATAAAAAAAAAGTAGTTTATTTTCCATGGGGAGCCTCAGCAATACAGATTTTTTTATTCTCCTTGGATACTTCTTGAGAAACTTAACATGTTTTTGTGACATTTGTATCCTTTGGAGAACCAGGGATTGGAGACATTCTTTCTGTCAAAGCTGAACTCTACTGAAAGTATCTGCATTTGTTTCCAAGGCTTGTTTGTAGCTTTGAACTTCTAAAGCATTTGTTTTTACTTCACATGATGCAGCAGATCTTAATCTCTTTTACAGTCAAATTTGATCTTTTGTACTCTTACTGAAGACAGACATGTGTTACCAAGTTTACAAACAACTTCTTGCCATAACACTAAAGAAAGTGTATCCAGGTAATGTTTTTTCGTTGCAGATTAGCAATCGATGGAAGTTGATGAGTCAGGCACCAGTGCAGAAGAAGTCCAAGAATGAAACCAATAAGAAAGCAGTCCAGCAGTCAGGTACAGCCATTCTTGCCTCCCTTGCTTTGTCTGCCAGCATGCTTTTCCCAGTGCTCCCCATAGATGATGGATTTCCTAATGAGTGACATTTGAGTTAACATTTGTACTCTGTTCAGTTTGGGACTTGATACAAGCTGCTTTGCTTGCTTTTTCTAAGCCCCTGGCTAACTTACTCCTGCTTTTAACAGTCATGCTTGTTTGTCTCCATAGCTGCCCAAGCCCAGACAGAGAAGTTGCATAAGAAGGCAGCACAAGATGTTGTGTCTGTTCGTCAGCAAGCCATGGTATGTCACAGAATTCCTCCTTCCAGCCATTGCTCATGTTGGCTGTTACAGTTCAGAGTGAAACCTGAATGACGGTGTTTTGGTAGTAGTCTTTCTGTGGTGCTGCCCTGGGTGTATCAGCAGGCTCCTGCTGATGGTGCTGTGCACATTGTCACATCCCTCCATGTGTTCAGTAGGGAATGTTTCCCACTGATGCACCTCTGCTCCTCTCTTCCTTTCAGGTTCCTCACTTGATCTCTGTAGGTTCCCCCAGATATGACAGTGGGGCCACAGCAGATCTTAGCATCTCATATCCTGTGAAATGACAATCTGGCTTTTCATAAAAGTCCCTACTGTGAGGAGAAAAAAAAAAAAAAAAAAAAAGCAGTTTAGGCCCCAGGAATAGCACAGAGCTTTCTCCCCATGCTGTTACTGCCAAAAGCAAGAGCAGTCACTGGAGCCTGGCTCCGTTGGGCAGTTAATTGGTCTGATGAGATGTTTAGTTCTCCTTTCTTCAACTTACCCTTTTTTCTGTTCTGTGGGTTGCTTTCATAGCAGGAACAAGCGAATAGGAAGAGGGAGAGAGACACAAATGAAATGGGAGCAGAAACAGGAGCAGAGTTGCCAACACAAGAAAAGAAACGGCAAAAAACACCCCAGCAACCAAAGGAGGTGGAAGCACCAAGGCAGTTTACCCCCTATGATTACAGCAATTCCAACTTCAAAGTGTTTGCAGGTAAGATCTGAGCCCTTGCTAGAGTGCTGCACACTGGAAAATGTTACCAGCTGAGCCCTGAGAAGGCTGTGTGAGTGTGGGTGCCAATGCAGTACTGACTGTTACAAGGTGCTTACCTTAGAGTGGGGAAATATTAAGAAATTCACTTGAGCAATGTACACTTCAGTATCCCTTTTCTGATTCGAAAACAAAATGCTGAAACAGTTGTCCAAGTGGGTTGTGGATTTGGGTTTTGTTTCTTTTCTCTTTATCTGTTTAATTGGAGCCAGAAACTAAGAGGCAAAGGGGATTTGACTCCTTTGTAAAAAAGCACCTATTCAAAAACATCTCCTGCCCTTAAAAGATTGTTCTGAATTTTACTGTGTGAGAAACTGTAGTGAAATCTTCATATCATCAGAGGAACACTGTGCAATGCATTGGTCTGTATAGAAAATTTTAGTAACAGCTTCTCTCCTCTCTCTGTTAGGAAGCAGCAAATCAAAACAGTCAACACAATTTGATCCTGCCAAGCAAGCTCACACAGGCAAGGTATGGCCCTGTCATGAAAGGAGGAGCAGAAATGTGGGTGACTGTATGTACCCAGCCAGGGGCTCTCTGGGAGGGCACATGATATTTTCTGCATCTGCAGAATGTTCCCTGACAGCTGCTGAGGTGCAGCTTCCATTCACAAGTTCATGCTTTGGATTCTTATTTCTTCCCATTCAGGGGGAGCTTCCTTGGAGTCCCTCAGGCTCTCTTGTGTTTCCCACCTATTCATACACTGCTCACACCTATGCCTCTGCACATCACAAGCATGCAATTTGGACCATAGCAAACCAGCAAATTAAATTCTCAAAAATCACAGGCATTCCAGTGCTTCCAGAACATGTCAGGTTGCTCATGTACCCCTCCAAGCACTGTTACTAGGAACAGTCTCAGCTCAGAGATTTTTTTACTTAGCTTATTGCTAATTGAGATTAAAAAGAAAAAACCCAGAAACAATCATGATGAACAGACACAAAGTTTTGTGCTGCCTTTTTATGCATATTTAGAGAAGTCTGTGACCAGCACAGGGAAGAATGAGCAGATTTCTGTGAGATTGGAAAGATCTGGCAGTGCATGAATCTCATGGAATATACTTGGAAA
The DNA here is from genome assembly GCA_013186435.1 of Turdus rufiventris. Lineage (NCBI taxonomy): Eukaryota > Metazoa > Chordata > Aves > Passeriformes > Turdidae > Turdus > Turdus rufiventris. The sequence continues at coordinate 746,063 of PYHW01010668.1, read as the reverse complement.
GAGCCTCACTGTGGTGTTGTTTTATTTATTTGTTTGTTTGTGCAGAAATTTGCTGGAGCTAACAAACTTCAACAGTCTGGAAACCGGAGCATGTCCTACCTGGCGGGGAAAGCTGAAAGGTGTGGTTTCAACCTGCTCTCATCCAGCTGGAGTGTTTTCACAGCCCTGCCCCAGAGCTATGGGCACAGCTTAGCTATTGTCCTCCACTGCTGTGGTGCTTTAGCATGTGTTTAGTGGAAGAGGTTGCATCACACCCTGACATCAGTTAAAAAGAAAAACCCGAACAATTTAGGATTAATGCAATCAAAGACCGGCCTGGGTGGAAGGTTTGAAATGCTGAGGTGAAAGTCTTAAAGTGTGTGGGCGTTGCTTTCTTTGCTCGGAGATAGGTGGAAGCGGAGAGAACATCTGCCCACCTTGGCAGGAATAACTGAAGTGTGAACGTTCTTGTTCTGAATAGATACTTAGTATTTAGCTGACAGGAGTGATTATTGTGTGTTACTTAGTCATAAAGAGCAACACGACCTGAGGGCAGCATTGGAGGGAAATGGGTGCTGTTGCCTCTTGATAGAATCATTGTAACAGGGTCAGCTTTCAATCTTGAGTGAATTTAGAGCAAGAGTTAAAGTGTTTGTTTAACTCTTTTGCAGGGGTTCCACACACCACTGGCCGAAGAGATAATCTTTGTTACAAGACCTGTGGGAGTTGCTGCTGATTGAAACAATGGTTTTAAGTGTTGCCACCGTGGGAAAGCAAATGCCAGTCGTTGATCGGTTTTTGTACAGGAAAGTTTTTAAAACCATTAAAATCCTTTTTTTTCCAAAAGGAAAAACATCTTAATTTATGTCAATTTTGTTATATTCACATTGTTTTTTTTTTTCCTCATTATACCCACAGTGTTGGTTTGTTTATAATTTTGAAAGTTTTTGTGTCCTCAAACACAATTAGGCTAAACTTGTCACTTCTTGGAGCTGCCTGAAGTGCAGAACCAGCATGTTCTTGGCAACTCTAGAGGTAACACAGAAATAACAGAGATGCAGTAGTTGTGACTCAATCCCCAGCAGTTCAGAGAAGGAAATGAGGCCAGAGTTTCTTTCATGATAGACCTTGCTTACAAATTGAACTGCACAGCTCATCTCTTACAAGACAAGGTAATGCAGAAAAAGAGCATGTTTACCTCACAGTGTTTGTGTATCTTAATGGAAAGATTGTATTTTAAGGGAAAAAAAAAAAAAAGGTACAGGAGAGCAATGATTTCACTATAAATTTCCAGAGTGAAAGTAGAAGCATTAGACAGAAGGGAAAAACATGGATTGGTAGTGTTGTGGTGGGAAAAGGCAGAGGATTCTGAATCTCTACAGCTAAACTTAACATGTCCAAGTTTTAAATACCCCCAGTGAGTTATCTTTAAGTCTTTGTAGAGAGTATCAGAAACAGTTCCATCAGTATTTGATGGGTCAGTGAGAGGATTCATTCTGATGCAGACCTCTGACAGCTGGTAATATTGCTGTGGAGAGGTAGGGAACATGACATTTTAACAGGGCTTTATTTTACAGAGACTATGAGGAGGCTTGAGATTTAGTTCGTTTTCAATCTTTTCCCCTGTTTCTGGGAAACAGGGAGTGGACAGAACAGAGGAGGGGTTTTCCTTTTTAGGTATCTTAGTGTGACCAGTGCTGACTAAAGCAGCATTGTAAGGGTAGAACAGAGTCTCTGCTTATAAAATCTGCTTGCATTCATGGCTGAATATTGGAGAATGGTTTTGTAAAGAGGCAGTTAAATAGCAATTGTCTTCAAGTGCATTTGCAGGGGCTGCCAGTTCCTTCCTTGTCAGCTTCACCAGTTCTTGCTATTTCTTTAACTTGAAGAACAGTGTTAGCAAATGCCCCATTGGCCCCGGAGCTATTAAAATCTCTGTGGTTTAAATCCTCTACATTCCAAGGAAAGTGACATTTCAAGGATGATCCTAATTTTAGTCTTTTTCTGTTTTTCCTTTATGCGTTGCAAAAGGTTTTAAAAATGTCTTTAATGGAAGTGACTACCAACTATCGACATGCTTTATTCACTTGGTTGTGCCTGTGAAGTTGTAGCACTGGAGTTCCCTGCTGTGAGGTTGTTTTACTGTTGTGCAGCAGTTCTTGGAGGTCTTCTGTAACCTGGATAGAGAAGTGCTCTTGGTAGAGTCTTGGTGCATTTCTCCCAAAGTCTGCTCCTCACAGCCACATTCTGAGTCCACTGAGCCCTCAGCCAGCACCAAACTGAATCTGCTTTTGTGATAGCCACAGAATCACAGGATAGGTGAAGGTGGCAGGGAACACAGCAAGTGATCTGGTCCAATCTCCCCGTTCGAGCAGGGTCATCTTAGAGCACGTGGCACAGGATTGTGCCCAGATGAGGCTGGAGTATGTCCAGTGAAAAAAACTCCACACCCTCTCTGGGCAATCCATTCCTGTCCTTGGCCACCCACACAGCAAAGTTCTTCCTCGTGTTCAGCTGGGATTTCACGTGCATCACTTTCTGCCTGTTGCCTTGTGTCTCGGTGGTTGGAAGCACAGCCTGGTTCCCTCTTCCGGGCATTTTCCCTTTAGCTCTTTACACACTTTAATGAGGAACCCTCTTGAGGCTGAACAGGCCCGACTGCCTCAGCCTTTCTTCTTGCGAGATGCTCTCCTCAGTCTCCCTTGTGCCCTCCAACACTCCCCACGCTCATTTCTCATTGCACCCAGCCCTGGAGCCCCCAGCGCGGCTCCGCTGTCCCGAGATCCGGCGGAGCCGCGGCCGCGCGTCCCGGGCGCGCCCTTTCCTGGCGCGGGCCCCGCCCCGGCCCCACGTGGCTCTTACGTCACGGCGGGCGGGCCAATGGCGGCGCGGGGCGGCGCGGGGCCCTGCGCGCGGCTCCCGCGCCGGTGGGGTCAGGCGGCGGCGGCGGCGGGAGCGCAGCGCAGGTGGAGCCGCTCCCGGCAGCGCCGGCTCCGCTCCGGGCCGGCATGGAGCGCGGCGCGGCGGCGCTGATCCGCGAAGGCTGGTTCCGCGAGACGTGCCGGCTGTGGCCCGGCCAGGCCATGTCGCTGCAGGTGGAGGAGCTCCTGCACCACCAGCGCTCCCGCTACCAGGAGATCCTCGTCTTCCGCAGGTGCGGGAGGGCGGCCCGGGGCGGTGGGTGGATGGCGGGCCCGCTCAGCGCCACGCGCTGGGGCCTGGCGGCGCGGAGAGGGGGCGGGGGAGCGCGGCCCCAGGCCGGCTCCAACCCCGCTTCCCCGCTCTGCCCAGCACCACGTACGGCAACGTCCTGGTCCTGGACGGGGTGATCCAGTGCACGGAGCGCGACGAGTTCTCCTACCAGGAAATGATCGCCAACCTGCCCCTCTGCAGCCACCCCGACCCCCGCAAGGTGAGTCGTTCCCGGGGCCCAGCCCGGGGTCCCTCCAGCCGGGGTCCGCAGAGCCGGCCCGGGCCCTGCTGGGCTGAACGGGGCTCAGCGGGGCTCAGCGGGGCCGGGCAGGCTCGTGGGGCCCGGCTCCGCTCCGCTCTCGGGCCCGCGGGGCTCTCGCTCCGCTCTGCTCCGGCCGCACAGCTCGGGCTCCCCGAGCCGGCCCCGCTGACAGCCCGCGTTGTGTCTGCCCTCTCCTCTGCCAGGTGCTGATCATCGGCGGCGGCGACGGGGGAGTGCTGCGAGAGGTGGTCAAACACCCGACCGTGGAGTCCGTGGTGCAGTGCGAGATCGATGAGGTGCGTTGGGCTCCCGGCTGCGAGCAGGAGCTCCGGGCCTCGGGCGGGCTGGGCTCGCCCGGCAAAACGAGCCCGACTTCACAGCATCCACGGAGCTGCGCCTTCACCTGCTGGCTCTCGTCAGCACCGGGCGCGTTTGCTGCTGGTTCTGCTGGCGTGACAATGACAGCGCCACCTCTTTGCCTTACAAGTCATCTACGTGGCAGCTGGCTGCCTCTTCCATGTGATTTCTTTCACACACTCACGATTGAGGCCCTTCCAGGCAGACGTGAGCCAAGCACGGGATCTGGAGGAGTGCCCTGGCTTTGTGGAGGTGCTGCTTTTCCCTCTCTCGCTGCCGACCAGAGTGCTCCTGGCTCCTGGCCGAGGACGGTGGTTGCTTTGTTGAGCAGCCTCTTGCAACCAAAATCAGGAAATGAGCAGCAGAGATATGCTTCTGTGATAGACGGGCTAGTTGCTTTAGAAATGGTCGTAATTTCTGTCTAGTACAACAAACTTGGAAGGGAAGAAGTCACTACCAATTTCCAGAGCATGTTAAGGCTTTGGCTTATTGATGCTGACTGTTAAAAAAATGGGTACCTGCTAAGACTCAGCCTGTGACTGGTAATTGCTCACGGCGGCCTCCAAGTGAGGGTCAGTGCTAGGATGTGGGCTGGTAGCTCTGTCAGACCACTGGAGTTTACTCTTATCCCAGTTCTCCTCTCAGCTAGTTTTATTTTACTTTACACAGCCTGATTTTTTTACTTTCTGAGAAAGTTTTGCTCAGAGCAAAGCTCTGTTAAGAACAGGAAATACTGCTGCATGAGATTGTGTGCTCTGTCTGCCAGCTAAGTAGGCAAACGTCCCTGGTTTTAACAAGCACTGCCTGACACCAGCATATTTTTTGTATTTGCCAGCTGTGAGAAGCTGGTAGTGCTCAGTACAATTGCTGGGCCCAGGACAGTCGCTGTCTAATGATTTTAGAGAGAAAACTTTATCTTACAGGAGGGTTGATGTAATGGCTGCAGTGCAGAGATGGGGGATGTTTCTCATCTTGCATTCAGAAACCTGCTGGCATGGTTTTACTTAGGAAGAAAAATTAATTGATTTAGCTGAGATCACCTATGCAAGTGATGTTCTGTAGAGAAAAGAAGCACAGAGCAGTCTGACCTGTAATCATATTTGCTCAGTTCCTCAAGGAGCTTTTGAAGCTCCAGGTTTTTGTTGAGTTTGGCACAGACAGACCAACAGTGTCACTGAACCCTGAGGCTCTAGGAAAAGGCTGAGAGGAGCTTGCTGGCTGGAGATGCTGGCAGCTCTTGGGGATTTCACTGGAAAGTGAGGCTTGAGCTGAAGGTATGGAAGGAAATGACTCATTGTGCTGTTCCTCTATTCACAACTGCACAGCAGGCTGAGCAGCAGCTTCTTGTAAACTGCTGCTCTGATCCACTTGTGCTCTCTGTGTTGCAGGATGTGATCCAGGTATCTAAAAAATACCTCCCAGGGATGGCAGTGGGGTACTCCAGTGCTAAGCTGACCTTGCATGTGGGAGATGGTTTTGAGTTCATGAAACAAAATCAAGAAGCCTTTGATGTGATTATCACGGACTCGTCTGACCCCATGGGTAAGAATTCTAGCCACAAAAGGGCGCTGCTTTCCACAGACCTCCTTTTTTTTTCCTTCTGCCCACCTCTTGGAAGTTATGCTAGCCTGCTCAGGATCCTTTCAAGTGAAAAAACTGTTGCCAACTTGGTCCTTTTGGTAGGGAAAGGGAAGGATGGAAACCATAAAATTGTATTAGCAGGCCTTCAAGCCAGCTGTTACACTTCTTTCCTCAAAATTCAACTCCAACAACTATTTCTTGTGGCAGAGTTGTTCCCTGAGTGCTGCAATCCTGAGGGGTACAGCACCATGCTGGCAAGGGTGGCTGTGCACGTGTGCCTGCTGGTAAAACAGTGGCTCACACACTCTTGGTGCAGCCCCTACCCTGAGGAGATCTGTGGTGAAGCTGCAGGCTTTCTGAAGGGGGAAACTGAGGTAGAGAGGGACCAAATGTAGATAAGGCACTTCATTTTAGGAACCCATCAACGAGTCTGACTCACCTTTAGTCTTACTGTAGTCAGCACAGAGAGAGGCATATCTAAAATTAGTTTGGAGCAGGAGTTCTGCTTAAAAAATGCTCTGTGAAGCAAGAGGCAGCTGCTAAGACTTTGTTTAACGGAGAACCTGGCCTTGCTATTTAGCAAAACTAAAATCCTGACTGCTTTGCCCTGCTAGGTGCAGGGTGGGAGTTCACCTAGGCTCAAAACTTTTCTTTATTCACCTTTCTCCCAGGTCCTGCAGAAAGTTTGTTCAAAGAATCTTATTACCAGCTGATGAAGACAGCCCTGCGAGAAGATGGGATTCTGTGCTGCCAAGGTGAGTGTGCTGCCCCTGGGCAGAGGCTGATGCCAGACCTTTACAAACAAGTGTGAGGCACAGAGGGGGCTCTTTTTGGGGAGCTGTGATGCAGGGAGTGAAACATGTCATCTCCCAGGTAAAGCAGTGGTTTGGATCTGTCTTTGTCAGCTCATTAATTACTGGACTGGGCTTAGCTAAACTGGCATAAGGGTCTTGTCTTTTCTTTGAATCTACGTGAGCTGTGCAGGTTGAGACTTGGAACCACTGCTAACCTGGCACAGTTCTGTGCAGAGAAGAGGGGCAGCTCTCACCTTGCCTCTTGACTTCCTTTCTCCCTGCAGGTGAATGCCAGTGGCTGCACCTGGATCTCATTAAGGAGATGCGTCAGTTCTGCAAGTCTCTGTTCCCGGTGGTGGAATACGCCTATTGCACCATCCCCACGTATCCCAGCGGGCAGATTGGCTTCATGCTCTGCAGCAAGAACCCTGTGAGTTTCAGGCACCTCAAGTGCCCTTTTCCTTTTTCTAGAAGCCTGCCTGAGGCTGTCCATTGCAGAACTTGAGCTGTGGGGCCTCAAGATCCTTGATGGGGCTTGGCTCTGCCAGCCCAGAGCTGCAATGTAGCCTGCTCAGTGCTGAATGAAATGCAGAATTGGCCAGTTGCTTTAGAAACGGTCATAATTTCTGTCTAGTACAACAAACTTGGAAGTGAAGAAGTTGCTACCAATTTCCAGAGCATGTTAAGGCTTTGCCTTATTGATGCTGACTGTTAAAAAGTGGGCACCTGCTAAGACTCAGCCTGTGGCTGGTCATCTGCTCACAGAGGCCTCCAGGTGAGGCTCAGTGCTAGAATGTGGGCTGGTAACTCTGTCAGATCACTGGAGTTCACTCTTTTCCCAGTCTGTTCAGTGACTGTCAGATGGGTGTGGGGTGCCAGCATTGCTGCTGCTGCACGTGAGTAATCTGGGATGCTGGCAGCAGGCACAGTGCCAAACTTAACACAAATGTGGATTCTCCTTTGAAGAGCAAAGATTTGCTTCTTGGATGCTTGGGCACTCTCACAGCTTCATCTGGCACATGGCTCATGCAGTCTGACCTCATGCCCTGCCATCTGTGCATGAGTGCTGGTCACAGGAGTTACAGAGCATCAACCCCAGCCCTCGGTACTGGGGCTGCGCAGAACCTTTGACCTCATACTAGAACAAAAAGTTATTTGTTTTCCTGTGAGTCATCTCAGTTCTCTGCCATGCATCAGGATGGCCATCACACAGCCTTTAGCTCTTTACCCAAATGGTCAGAGCTGCCCGATTTTGTTTTTGCAGAACACAAATTTCCGGGAGCCTGTGCAGCAGCTGTCACAGCAGCAAGTAGAGGAGAGGAGTCTGAAATACTACAACTCTGACATTCACCGGGCAGCATTCATTCTGCCAGAGTTTGCACGGAAGGTAAGCCAGGCTCTGCTCCCTTGAGGATGAGGTAGGAGTGGGAATAGACAGGATTGAGGATTTCTTGCAGTTCCAAAGACTTCTGTGGGCAAGTCAGAGCAGGGCAGTATGACAGAGCAGAGTATGAGTCAGTCAGGGAAGACTAGAGTTTATTTAGGAGCTGTTTTTTGGGCTGATGTCCCATGCCTTGATGACAGATTACTCCTGCTTCACCTACCAAAGCCAGGTCCAAGAGCCTGCAGAACTGATGTTTCCCACTGGAAAGCTCCAAAAGTCTTAAACAGAATGTGCTTGTGGTTTCTAGTGCAAACCAGAGGGTAAAAAAGGGATGCTCCAACATAGTTCAGTCTTGCTTCTTGAAGGATAATCTGTATTTCATAACCTGTATTTCCACATTATTCCATCATCTTGCTACTGGGCTGCAACTGCAGGTTCCAGAAAAAAAAAACTCCTTAGAGTGTCATAGGGATGAAGGAAAATCCCATAACTGTGCTGCAGAGTATTGGTGGTTCACATTTATTTACTGGTGATTCGTGTTTCTGCTGTGGGCTGGTAGAGCTGTGGCAAGCCCATCCCAACTGTTTGTCTTTGGTTCTCTGCAGGCCCTGAGTGATGTGTGAGACCCAGAAGCTGCTTCCTTCCTTCAAGTTGGACTCTGAGATCATCAGTGATGTGGCTGGGATCTTCTCAGCAGACTGCAGATTTGCTCTCCACTGTGTGGGATTGTTTAACCCTTGGCCAGCCAACATTCCCTCTGATGTGTTAAAGATGATGGGGCATAAGCCAGATAAGACTATTGAAAAGGTCCAGTGACTTATTGTGTGAGGTCAAAACTGTTCTTTCCAGTGCTGGAAATGTAAGATGTCTTTTTCCTTTCTCTCCTCCCTGCACCTGTTCTAAATTCTCCCATCCCAACCACACCCCCACCCCTCCAGCTGACTGATGTATTTATAACTGACACATATTTCTGTTTGGTCGTCTGGGAAGAGTCCAAAGGGTCCCTGACTCAGCCTTAAGCACAGAGAGAGAAAGAGAGCTTTGTGCACAGTTAGCTCACTCTCTCCTCACGGGAGCTCCCTGCTGCTGACACATTTTGACTGGTGAAGGTCTGAGCCTTTGTGTCCCACTGCCCTGCTGTGACTCCTGCACTGCCCTGCAGCACAGCTGGAGAAGTCACAGTGCAAACTGTTGCCATTCACAATAGGTCTCCTTCCAACCCTGATGGAGTAGCAGTATTAAACACCAGCCAGGCAGGCTGGCAGCAGTCTTGTGGCTTTTTTATTTTTCTTTTTTTTTGATTGTTAATTTTTTTTAATTGGTTAGAAACAGAAGTGCTGAGGTGCCAAGAGGCTGACTCCTGTTCTTACCTCTGCCCTCAGTGAGGTTCCAAAGAATGTTTATCAATATGGTGATGGGTGCTTTATATATATATACATATATATATATATATATAGGTATGTATATGTATACATATATATATAAAACAAACCATAGCTCCATTGCCTGATATTCAGCACTGATGCTGAGGTTGTGCTGACAAATCTCTCATCTCAGTCATTCTGAGATGTCTCAGGCCTGGGTATTTGCAAGTCCTTAGGGGGCATCATTATTTCCAATGCTGCCCCCAGCTGCATAAGTTGTTTTACATTGTACTCTGTGAGAGGGATCTGCCTTCGCTCCTTTACTTCTGTTCTGAAAGTTCCATACCCTTGCACTGTGGGAATCACCCTCCCAGCACAACCACTGTGTCACTGTCACTGCCCTGCCCTCCATTAAACACTCAGCTCTGGTTAAGGTGACATCAGTGTGGGTCAGTGCTCTTTGGGGAGAGGTTGGTGTTGAAAACTGAGGTCCTGAAGGTTTGCTGTGCTGCTAGCTGCACTCCAGTTGGGCTGACTTCCTCTCTCTCTCATCATTAGGGATGACAAGTTACCATCAAAATTAAGCACTGAAGAGTGATCCCATTGCAAGTCTTGTGTTGTAGTGAAGCTCCCAAATAGCTCCTCCAACTTCTGTCATCCTGTACTGCAGGGTCAGTACCTGCTATCCAAGCTATTCCCCAGTCCAAATGCTCTGGTACAGTTTTCCAAGTGGTTTTCCAGCTGCCCATCTCCCTGCTGCTGTCAGGTAGCTCCTGTCAGTCCTGGCCCACTGAGCTGCACCCTCTTTTCCTCTGCAGAAACGGTGGTGGCTCAGGCAGGGGCTCTGAGGCTGAACCACTGAGCTCCAGCTGAGCAGGATGGGAAAAGGCACTAGGTGGCATCAGGAGAAGACAAAAATGCTCCTTCTGAGAGGCTTTTCAGCTTGGTAAGAGAGAACTAGAAGAAGCAGATTTTAGCAAGGATTGGGCTTGAGCTTTGCCATAATAGTGACCCTACAACAGTGTGGGTGGTCCAGCCACTCTGTGCCCACAGAGGATTTGTGTGATCAGTACTCTCCTGCTTTCTCCTGTTTCTGATGAGACTTAGCACTTCTGTCCCAGTGTCTCCTTCTACCACCAGCGTTGTTCAATTTCTTTGTGGTTGCAAGGATTTGCAAAGCATTGCTGAACTGCAGAGCTGAGTCTAGATCTCTGTATTCTTGTGTTGAGAAGATAACAGCTATTTTTCTCTTAATTGTCTGGGTGACTGTCTTCTTTCTCGCACAATTAATTTGGGTTAATGAGACATTTTCATTGCTCAAGTCTTGTCTTTTTATAAGGAGCAGAGCAGTAAGGGAGGCTGGTTCTTGCTCCTCCTGTTTAAATTCCTGTGGGATCTGAACCTCACTCACTCAGCCCTTCATCCTTGACAGAAAATTAGCTCTGGCACTTTCCCCTAGGATGGAATCAAGACCAGGGCTATAGTCCAGGAAGGCCTTAGAGCAGCAGCCAGCTCGTAACAAGTTCAAGCCTTTCACCCATTCTTGGTGAGTACAACAATGCCCAGGAGGGAAAGAGCTTCCTCAAACCTGTTGCTGGCCTCTACACAGCTAATTATTCCTTCTGCTTCTTTGAGCTCTCTCCAAATGTGTGAGTTCAGCGAGTGGCCAGTGAGGAAAGCAGAAGAAAGCCTGTTTCACATCCAAGCCACACATTCTCTGTCCACAAGGCCCTATATAGAGTTTATATATAGTTTCTGAGTGATTCCAGGTCACTGCTCCCCATAGACAGTTCCAAACACTTCAATGTGAGAAGACAGAGATCAGTGCATGAATCAAGCACTCATAAATGAATGCAGCAAGAGGGGGAGCAGGGGCTGATTCCACCTGAGCAGCTCTGAGCTTCAGGACTTAAAAATCACCCATGTGCTGAGCACTGCCACAGCTCTGTGTGCCCTGTGAGCTGCTGGGATGGTGTTTGGCACCTGCAAGGCAGCTGTGTCTACAGATTGATCATCCCTTCCACAGATCTGTGTCTGAGCTGTTATGCTGCAGGATGTGGTGGCCAAGGGATGCTGAGGGTTGAAGAGTCACTGGAAATTTGGGTAATGCTCAACAGGACTGACTGCTTTTGCAGTGTCTCTAGGTGGGCAAGTAAAATACTAATCTTTTTCAGAGTTTTAGCTGTCTTTTGCCCAAGGCCAGTTAAGCAAGACTGTTAATAAGCAAAGAGTCACAAAGATGATGTTTGTCTAGACATGCTGCAGTCATGTTCCAGCATATGAACAGGGATAGGTTTGTCCCAGGTAATGTGAAATGTAATGTCAGTCAGAGCAGGTGGAGACAAGCAAGGAATGGAGCCTGATGGGCTTCAGCACATCCATTGCTTAAGTCACTTGGCACCTTTTGAACTGTCAAACTGCTCTGAGCTTTACTCATTGAACTAACTCAATTTTTAGAAGTTCAGAAAAGATTTTCAAAAAATTGAGAGAAACCTCCTGCCTGTATCTCTTGAGCCCTTTCAGTCAGTTAATTGACATGAGTGTCACACTCACCCAGAGCTAATATTATTGAGGCCTGGCTGAATTATTGATGGAGCTTGGCTGGAGCAAGAGGCTCCTGAAGAATGGCATTTATCAGAACAGCAATCTCAGCAAACAATCAAAAAAGTATAAAAAGTGCCACAGGTTCAGGTAGAGGAAGGTTTCCTAGTTAAAATGATGGGGGAAGAAGGAGGAAAAGTGTGGACAACATGAAATGACACCTCAGGTCTAGGAGAAGAGCCGGACAAAATAGTGTTGCAAAGTAAGGTAAGAAATGTAACCAAGTTAAAAACTGAGCAGTCTCTTGGGAATCCTCCATGTGTTGGATGGAGTTTATTGCTTTTAAAATACTCAGAAAATGGGGAACTGGAGACAGGGAATTGCAGTTATAGCCCAGTGCTGTGTAAAGCAGATAAAGATGGGGATGTTTTTACAAATGTTGGGGATCCCAGGGCAAGCTTTCCAAGGACAAGAGCTGGAAGTGCCAAAGGCTGCTGAAGCAGGGACTCCACAGGGACCACACAGGAGGCATCTCCAGCAGGGAATTTACTGAACAAAGCTAATTCTGTGTTAAGAACAAGATGATTTACATGATGCCCCTGCCTGTGTTTTGCCTCTTTAAGCTGTAGGAGAGGAGTAAGCAGAACCCCACACGATGTACAGCTCCTGGTGGAGGCTCTCCCAGCCAAGCAGTGCCTTCTCTAGTGCTCACAGCCCATGAGTTCACACCCCTGCTGAGGTCTTGGAATTCCCACGAGCTGTAGTGCATAAGCAATTCCTCAGGTAATTCAAATGGTAAAGGAATGTTTCCATCCAACTCTTATCCAGCCAATCTTGCCACCAATGGGACAAGTCTGGTGTAACAGAGGTCATGAGTGCATGGCAGAAGACAATAACCCCAGACTGCACAGCCTGAAATGCCTCCTGCTGTGAGCCAGGCAACATGTTCCAGGGGAAAACACAAATTTTTATATAGAAGTGTTTCATAGTGAGTAGTTATTTTTGAGGAAGATTTTTTCTGGAATTATTGAAATGTTTAACTGTGTGCAGTCAAATAACAGAAGGCTTTGAGCATAGAAGTGAAGCGTTTTGCTTGCCCTCCCCTCATCCTCCTGCAGTCCTTTTGGGGTTGGCATACAGAGAAGGTAGCACAAGTCCCCCTCCCCAGAGAACTGGGACAGGTTTGTGCATGCTGTGACAGAAGCATCCCCATGGTCCTTCCTCCCCTCCTCAAACCAAGACATCCTCCTCCTCCTCCTCCTCCTCCTCCTTGCACCTGCTCTGGGCAGGGATGAGGCTCCTGCCATCTCTTCCCTGGTTTGTTAGATCAGTGCCAGTGAAAAGCCATGGCTAAACCAGCCATCTGCATCCTCCTCCAGGGCCCTGGCAACAGCAGTGCCAGGCAAAACTGCAAACCTGGCCTGTTTAATGAGTTGTGATTTCAAGCCTGTGAATGAATTGGTTTCCCCTCCTGGGAAGGCTCACAACTGTCAGCTAACTACTGCTTTATTTATTGCATTTGTCTTTGTAACCCGAGGGCACACAGGAAGGGTTCCAATGGCAGGAAGGTATTTTAACTCCTCCTTCTGCTGTACTTCTGAACCCACTCTGCATTTCTGCTGGAGCCATGCTAACTGTGAGACAAAACCCTTGGAGAGGCAAGTGTTTCCTAGTTATTGAATGCAGAAATTATTCTGGAGCATGCCCACCTCAGGTTCCCATGGCTATGTTCACAGGTGCACTGATTTTAGAGAGATCTGCCCTCACCGTGAAGTGCCAGAAATCCACTCAGGCCGTGTGCAGCTGAGGGCAGGAGAGCATCAAGGAATGTGACTCCAAAGGGGGAGTCAGATAACAGAGAAAGTAGTAAGAGGAAAGAATAATCAGAAATGTTTATTGTTCTAAGGGAAGACCTTTACCACCTCCTGTACAGGGTCATAAGCATTTAAGGGTTAGACAAAAAGAAAAAAAAAAAAAAAAAAAAAAANATGAAGAACAATCTTGGTGCTATACGTTCAACTCTATGTGATTACAAAAAAGAGCAAGTTTTATCACCAGATAGTTATTTGACTTCCTCTGGAGAAGGAGATGATGCTGTATCTTGTGCTGGGGGGATGGTTAACAGCATCTGTGCAGGGGCTGGAGGACAGACTAACATAGGGGAAGCAGCAGAGTGAATGTGAGGAAAGGGAAGAGCACGAGAGAACGTGGAGGAATCTGGAAAAGAGGTGCCTGATACTGAGAGAAGCTGTAGCAGAACTCAGGGGGAGCTTGTTTGGATTTAGAGATCCATTCCTGTGGGCACTGGAATGTCAGTGCAGTGATGTGACCCTGTTCACTCCCTCCCGGCTGGGAAGAGATGCTCAGCTTTGCCCAGCCCAGATGTGCACGTTTTGGCTGTGCTGTGCTTGTCAGCAGGGCCACAGGTGTGGTGCTGGTGTATCTGAGCAGAAATTCTCCAAAGTTACCCCTGCTCAAAAAGTAACAGTTGTATCAATTACTGCCCTTTAATTCCAGGACAGATTCACAGTAGCCTGGTCCCCATTTACATCTCTGTGGGTCTCTAAAAGCCGATTTTTGTCTGAGCACATCTTCTCCTTTTTGACAGGAGCCTGTCACACTTGTCACCCTGTTGGCTCAAATTGCACATGATAGAAAACAACCCATTCCAACAGAAGGGCCAGACAAAGCTGTGTTTGTTGGAACAAGCAGTTTGGGTAGAGCAGATGGCCCCCAGCATGGAGAGCTGCCTGCCTGGCTCTGGGGACAGTGAGCCATGAGGGTTAGTCCTGCAGGATGGGGCTCACCCCTGCCTGCCTGTCAGCCCAAGCACATCTCTGACCCCTGGGCTCCTGCCCTTCATTCCTGCTGGGCAGCCACGTGCACTTTCTCCATTTGGTCTTCTCCCACTTTTACCTCTCCCGAACCAAACTGGCTGTGGGTCATTTGGTGCATCCCTGTGCTTGTCTGCTCACTGGAGCCTGGTGCTTCACTGCTTTTCCTCAACCACACACTGGGAAAAGTTTGACAGAATCCATTACCCAGGGGCAACAACAATCCTGATAAACCAGCGTGGTCAGCTGAAAAGGAAACAGCTCATGTTTGATCTGGATGTGGTACATGGAAGCCAGCTCTCACATGGACAGAGGAAGAACAAGGAGGTTTGCAAAGCTTTCTGAGGTAAATTCATATCTGGAAATTGCTAGAATGTTATTTGTCCCCACAAGACTCTGACTCAGAGAAGGTTTTTTCTTTTCTATCTTCTAGCATTTCTTTTACAGTATGCATAGAAGTGACAGCAACCTTTCCCTCAAGAGCCCCCAGGGTGGATAACTGGCAACAGGAGCTGGATTATTTGCAGGCAAATTTCCATTATGCTGTTTCCAGGAACTGCATTGCTGGTAAGAGGTAGAACTGACACAAAGGTTTTTCTGCCTTCTGTTGTTAGTTCTGCCACAGCATCCCCTAGCCAAGTCATCTCTCTGTAGGGTTTTTTTGGTCCTAAATTAGGATAATGATTTACCTTTTGACTGTCATTTGTTGTTAGGGTCAGGGAAGGACTTGCTGTGGGGTGAGTGCTTCTGGAGAAAGGGCTGGTGATGATATGAGATCTCAGCTCAGCCTCTGCATCTCACAGGCAGCCTGTGAGATGCCATCCTGGCATCCCAAATTTTGGCTATGGGCATCTGGACAAGAAAAATGGCTCATTTCCACAGGAATTATTCTTGGCACCACAGTGTCATGAAGGCAGTGTCCCAGGAGGCCAAGGCCAGCCAGACCTTTGATTCTGTCAGGGTTCATCTGAGAGCAATCCTCAGACCATCATCACAGCTTTAGAATGTGGATTCCAAAGTCTAGCCATGGGCACCTGGCTGCAAAACACATCACTTTTCCCCAGGAAGGAAAGCCTGGCATCCTATTGCCCCAGGGGCAGCTGAGAGGTGGCATCTGAGAAACCAAGGCCAGCCAGACCCATTGGTCCTGGCAGCTTTCTTCTGGGAACAGTCCTAGGATGCAGCAAATTTTAGAAGCAGTCCTGTACTTTGAAAACCAGATAACAGAGAATGAGCATGCACCAATTCAGAAAGTTCAGTTAAAGGACAAATGATGAATGATCACCCAAGACCACAAGAGGGTCTCTGTTCTTACACAAGGACAGTAGATGGCAGCAAAGACTGAGAAATTGTTCATTCATGTTCATATAATCATTTTTAATAGGCTTGGTTTATGTTATTAACTTCTTTCTCTGTAATGAATATGTAACAGCCTTGTAAATATAAACTGCATTAATTCATCCAGTGGCTGGGAGCACTCACAGTGTGGCCCCAGTCCTGTAAATAAAGAATGCCTGCTTAGCAGTGATGCTCATTGCTGTTGAGTGAATTTCTTTGTTTCCAGAGCAACTGCTCTGTACATTCATATACCATCAATGTGGCTGAGGTGGAAGTAAATTAGACATCTTTAACTCCAAAACCGCAAGTAAATGCAGGAATACTTAAGTATCAAACTTAAATTAATTAAACTTAATTATTAATTAAATAAATAGTAATACTTTTTCTATTAATGCCAGTTAATTTTTTTTAAGTTTTTTGGCTTCTTTACAGGTAATCAGATTGATTTTGAGCTCTAGTGTCAATTAAGAATGTTAAAGGTTTTCTCTTTACTACTACAGCCAAATAAACATAGGGGCCATCCTTATGAGAAAATCATTGCTATGTAGGAATATACCAGGTGGGGCCCAAAGTTCAGCCAGCACTTAAGTTTTGGGGCTTTTTTTCCTGCTATGTTGCAAAGGAATTGGCAGCAGGTTTTTTTCTTTGTAGAAGGCTTGGGTTTGAATCTGCCATTTTCCTCCCCAAACTTTGCATGGTCTGGATTAACTCTGCTGTTAACATTGGTTGCTTCCTGAAAGCATTTCTGGGTATTCCTAAAGCCAAAACAGTTCTCCATAATTAATTTCTCTCAGGTCTGTTATGTTTAACAGTTCTCACCTGTTTTTAGGGTCTTTCTGCATTTCCACACCTGGGCTTCTTCTGTGATGCTTCCAGCCCACCTCTCTCACATGGTTTGCTGTGTCATGCAGGAGCTCTGCCCATGTAAGAGAAGCTCTCCTTGAGGCTTGTGGATCTGGTAAAGCTTCATTCTACATTACATCTCTTTTGATTTTGTTATGTCTCCCCACCATATGACTTTTTAGCATAGCTGGAGCTCCTCTCAGTAGAGGTCTTAACATATTAAAATCTACCTCTGCAGAGATTGGAATATCTCCATCTGCACTCTCCAAACAGGTTCCCCCCCATTTTGTGGGGACCAGGATTGTGTTCTTGGGTTTGTGAATGGATCTGGGGAGAGCAGGGTGGATTCTGGGGGGCCATTGTTGTGTTTCAGGGGGTTCTTCCAAGTAGGTTGCTTCTGTTGTGACATCATGTGTTGTCATGGTAATGTTGGAACCCAGAGTGTTGTGAGGCTGGCTTGGGACAGTTAGGTGTCTCCAGTCCTCACTGGGTGCTGAGCTGGAGGATCCTGAGCCCCTGGTGAGGAGCCAATCCACCATGGTGACACTAGTGGTAGGTGCCAAGTGCTATGATATAATGGCTATGGTAGGGAAGGGAACCTTTGGACAGGTGATGCAGGGACAGTGCAGGAGCACTGGGGAGATGGTGGCCATCAAGATCCTGAAGAACTGCGATCACGATGGCCAAATAGTGAAGAACGAACTGAGGCTGCTGCAGGCCTTGCGGGAGGGGGACACAAAGGACTCTCACATCATCCATTTCCTCGAGTCCTTCAGTGACAGAGTCTGGACCTACCTGGTCTTCGAGCTGCTGCAGCAAAACCTCCTTGACTTCCAAAAGCAGAACAACTTCTCACCTCTGCCAGTCCGACACATCCGCACCATCGCGGCGCAGGTGCTGGTGGCACTGGTAAAGCTCAAGGAGCTCTCCATCATCCATGCTGACCTTAAGCCAGAGAACATCATGCTTGTGGACCATGCTCGCTATCCATTCCGCATCAAGCTTGTTGACTTTGGCTCGGCCATCCTCCTCCCTGAGGTGTGCCACGTCCAGGAGCCCTACATCCAAACCCGCTTCTACCGGGCACCGGAGATCTTGCTGGGGTTGCCCTTCTGTGAGAAGGTGGATATCTGGTCTCTGGGCTGTGTGATGGCCGAGCTTCATTTGGGCTGGCCGCTCTACCCTGGCAATGATGAATATGAGCAGATATGTTACATCTGCTCCACCCTGGGGCTGCCCCGTGGCCAGCTGCTCTATGCTGCTCAGAAGACACAGTTCTTCTTCCAACGTGTGCCATGTTCCAGTGGTACCTGGCAGCTCAAAACACCAAGGAAGGTGATGGCAAAGCCGACCAAGAGGAGGGAGCACATCTTTTCCTCACTGGATCAGTTAGCGGTGGTGAATGTGTGCCCAGTGCCTGATCCTGACCAGGAGGAGCAGGCCAAGCGCTGTGATCTGTACAGGATGGTGGAGCTGCTCAAGAGGATGCTCACTTGGGACTCACATGAGCGAATCACACCCAGTGCTGCCCTTCATCACCCCTTCATCTCCATGCAGGAGCTGAAGGCCAGCTTTGAGGCCACCCGGTACTACCAGCTCAGTCAGGAAGACCTGAGGGCATCCTGTAAGGATTCCAGCATAACCAAGATCTTCCCCAGCACACAGAAAGGTGCCTTCATCCCTGCCAGCCAGGGGGGCATCCAGAAGGCCACTGCCCAGATGGACGGGCTCAGCCTGGCTGAGCCAGCTGGGGACACCAGTGACAGGCGTGATGTCTGCCAAGCCCCCAGCCCCACCCACTGTGGAAGCCAGTACTGTCAGCATCACTGGTGTCCCCAGATGGAGCCCACCGAGGGTCACTTCACTGTGCTGGGGTCTCCCAGCAAAATGAAAAGGTACAACCACTGCTATGGCAGCCCAGTCGTTGGTGACATCATGGAACAGAGCCTGCCTGGAAGATGCTACAGCTCATCCTGTGCCAAGGTACAGGGAGGGGGCTCCTGGGCACGGGCACTCTGGGACAATGGGTGCTTGGAGTCCCTTCCATACTGGGGTTTCCTGGTGCCACATGTCCCTGGGTGCCCAAGGTCCTGACAAAAAAGGAGGTAACACTCACCCCCTCCCCATGCTTTTCCCCCTGTTCCCCACCACAGACAGCTCTGGTGACGTGGCGCAACCCCAAGCCTCCAGAGATTTGGAGAATGGGCTTCAGAGAATGGGCTGGGATGCCCCTGCAGTGCCCAGCATGCTTCTACCACAGAGCCAGTGGCACTCCCAGCACCACTGAGACCCCACAGCAACCTTGGCACGCACTCCAGCAGCCCAAAGCTTGCAAAAGACCTTCTTCTTCCTCACCCTCAAGCACCCCGACCGCCAAAACCCAGCGCCTTGCTGGTGGAGACCACAGCCAGGGCTGCAACAGAGCGTACTGTGCCAGATGCTACCGGCTCTGCTTCTCACATTGATCCCCTAATAAATAGTTTTGCCAAAAACTGAGCATTTCAGCTGATCGTTTGCCAGGAGAGTTTGGTACTGCCAAGACCTGAGGGGTGGCACAGCACTTGGCAAAGGCCTGGCACTTTCACCACTGCAGCATGGAGGACCCCCACCCCCAGGCCCAACAACAATATAAACCACAGATAACTTGGGTTATCTGTTTTCCCCTGTAGCAGGGACTCTCACACCCCACAAAAACTTCTGGTCAGATAACTCAAACAGGACAAGCTGTCCTCTATGAATTATTTTGGTGCCATGGGGTTAACATTAGTCTGGCATCTCCCAACTGCCAATAAACACCTTACTGTTGAAGTGAAATTTGGTAAGATAAGCTGGATTTCTGACTGACAGACACCTCACTTGACAAACTGCAAAAGCTACACCAAACTTTCACAAAGCAAAAATCTTCTGCACATTTTTCTGGAAATGTGTGCAGTTTCTCCCCAGAACAGGGATGCCTGCTTTCCAAATATTCCTCTGGAGGCTGTAAAAAATGAGGGCAGGGAACCACTCCACCACACCTGAGGGCCCCTAAAAGAGGCCAAGGCCCCCAGAACCCCCCCAATAAGAGTGGAAACCCACCTGCTTAACCAAAGAGCCCTGTTGATGGGGACTGTCAGTGTCCATGTTTGCAGTCACTTGGTTCCCCCATCTCTCTTGCAGACACATTTCTCCCTGGATGTTAATCTTGGGACAACATGAGCTACACAGAGAGGAGCTGAGAGTCTGATCCAGCAGCCCTGGAGACATTGTTCCTGACAATTTTTTTTCTCCTTGAGATCTCTGCACGCTCTTTCAATACAGATTTACACAGCTCCCATCTTTCTGCATCACAGGGGAATGTTCATAAAGGAAGTCTTGACTTAAAAACTTTTAAAAGCCCTGTCTGTTGTTTCTTGCATGGTCAAGCACTCTTTAGAACAACCAGAAGCACCACTTGGGACTGCGTTTGGCTTGATGGTTTTATTGTTTCAATCATAAATGCCACGTTTAATGGTCAACAGTCTTCTGAGATGTCTGCAGCCTTTGAAGGTCACAGGCAGGTTGTGCTGGGAAGCTTGGTGACAAGTGCTGAACTTCCCTACAGGAGCCACGCACTCCAAATGGGTTGCAAAAGAGTGAGGCAATGTTGCAAATGTTGCTACTTTTTAGTCCTCCTCTCTGGAATTTCCTTTCCTCTTTTTTACACCGTTCTCCCCCGAGCTTCAATCACTCTTTCTCTCCTGTGGGAACAGCTGAGCAGGCTCCCACGGCCATGTCCCAGCTGCTGGTGAGGGTGCCCTGCATTTCCCAGGAGGTGGAATGTCTGGCTGGCTTCTGTTCAGGTTCTCCCCCTCCCCAGTGTGTGTGTGCTTTCTCCACCTCCTCGATTTCTGGCAGTCTCCTCGTGGCTTCAGGCCTGTCATTTTCTGGCTCACTTGACATGATATGCAGAAGAGTGAAGCAGCACAAGGCTTTGGAAAATAGATCACAGACACACAAAGACACACTGAAACCCTCTCTTGCCACAAGGAAAGGGCAAGGCCCAGCTACAGCACTGGCTTCACTCACACAGCTGCACTCAGCTATTGTGTGTGTACATGAAAATTTCCAAATCAGGATTTTTGTCCAGGAAAGGTTTCTTTCCAAGCAGAAAAGTTGCAGTACACTCGTTTATATACCTTGCCCATCTTTCTGCCAGAAAAAGCATGACTTCTGTTCAAGCACAGTCAGGACATTGAAGAAAGTCCTGTAAACCTCTCAAAGGCAATGTTCAGCTGATCAAACCTTGAAAACAAGCACACACCTAACTGCTGCAATCATGGAATTAGTGGAAAAGATCCTAAGATCGAGACAAATTGTTCCCACACCACTGCCCAGGCCACCATGTCCCCATGTGCCATATCTACATGACTTTTAAACCCTTTTAGAGAAAAGGACTCCACACTACTCTGGACAAGCCTCTCACAGATTCTTATTGATGTTCAACCTGAACATCCCCTGCAACAACCTGAGTCCAGTCACCCTTGTCCTGTTCTTTGTTCCCTGGGAGCAGAGCCTGACCCTCACACGACTGCATCCTCCTGCCAGGGAATTGTGCAGAGCGAGAAACTCCCCTGGAGCCTCCTTTTCTCCAGACTGAGCCTTCTGAGCTCCCTCAGCTGCTCCTGATGCTCCAGACCCTTCCCCAGCTGCATTCTCTTCTCTGGACACGCTCCACACCCGCAATGTCTTTTTTGTAGCGAAGCACTCAGGACTGGAGGTGCCTCACCACAGGTGGGTGCTCACTGCCCTGGTTCCATTGGCCACACTGTGGCTGGTCCAACCCCATCTGGGCTCACGTTCAGCCGGTGTTTGTGCCGGGGGCCAGCGACATGAACGGGCAGGCCAGGGCAGGCCTTCCCACCGGGCAGCGCTCTGCTCTGAGGAGCCCGAGCTCCCGCAGCAGGATGGAGCTCCGGACACCGCGGACACAACCTGGACACACCCGGACATAGTCTGGACACAGCCTGGACACACCCGGACCCAGTCCGGACGCACCGCCCGCCTCCCGGGCTCCCCGGCCGCCCTGACCCCTCATCCCGCCCAGCCCGTCCCGCCTTCCGCCGCCATTTCCGCTTCCTGCGGCGCTCCCCGCGATGTCGGCGCTGGCGGCCAACCCCAACAACCCCGTGGTTTTCTTCGATGTCACCATCGGCGGGCAGGTGGGGGTGCCCCAGAACGGGGAGGATAACTGGGGGTGTCGTGGGGATGAGGGAGCACGGGCGGTGCAGCGGGGAGCGGGGGT
>PYHW01010668.1:664289-723559 GCA_013186435.1 Turdus rufiventris | reverse complement strand
TGTCTGTGTGTGTGTGTGTGAGGGAGCCTGGAACACTCACCCGGCCCCTGTCTCTCTCCTCAGGAGGTCGGCCGCATGAAGATCGAGCTGTTCGCAGATGTTGTACCCAAAACAGCAGAGAACTTCAGGTAACGAGTTCCCGCAGCTCAACCTGGTCTGGAGCTGTGATGGCTTTGTGGTGCAGGAATGGCTTTTGGTGGCAAAGGGATTCGCTGACACCCGTCCCAAAGTGCTTCACCTGCTTTGTGTCTCTCTGTTCTCAGAGATGCTTTGTGGCACCCTGGTCTCTCAGGGGACCCTGGCTGCCTGGAATGGGTCCTCTGCTTCCTCTGTGAAGCCTCCTGATTTGCTTCATGCATTTAGAACAGGCAGTGCCTTGTACCGTGGTGGAGGTCTCCTGGCCATCCAATTCTCCTGCCGCCAACTGGGGGATGCACCATGTGAAATCCCACTTCCATCGGAGGGATGGACATACCCTGGTCTGTGTCAAGCACAGTGCCGCCCCACATTCACTGTCTCTTCCAACCTTGGTGTTAATTCTCTGTCCTCCTCACCATAAAGGGCACAGAAAATGTTTTGAAATGGCGTAGGGAAAGAGTTGCCATTTCCTGTTCCTATCTCTCTGGGAACATCTCTGACACAGTAAGAAAAATCCTGTGTACTAGTTGATGCAGCCCTCAGAGTTCACATGCACCTAACACTCTGCTCTGTTTTTGTTTGCCAGGCAGTTTTGTACAGGTGAATTCAGGTAAGTGGATTATAACATCTTTTTAGTGTCCCAGTGGAGAAATGGGGCTGGGTGAGGTAGAAGGGGTTTATCTTGAACTTTTTCATGTTGTACCAGTACAAAATGAAAGAGAAATCTGTTCTGAGGAAATTGTGAGGGGCTTGGAGACTCACAGAGAGGGCAGATTTCCCTTTTTGTGCCCAGGTGGCTGTAAAAAGCCCTGTCTGCAAAGCCCACCTGCTCATGGTGTACATTGCANCTGAGAGCTGTAGCATTTGGGTGTATTTTAAGACAACTACGGATGTAAAGAGCAACTCTTTGGAACTCTGAATTGCTGGGAGAATTTTGTGTTGAGATATCCATCAGGTTACAATAATTCTCCTTTTCACTTCCTTACAGGAAAGATGGTGTCCCTATAGGTTATAAAGGAAGCACTTTCCACAGGTAAACCATCTGTTGTTGTTTAGACACTAAATAGCAATACAGGCTTTTGTGTTCTGCCTTGAGCTATTGGTGGTGTTGGAGACATTTGTGGATCATGGCTAATGTAATTTTGGGGTTTGGGGGGAATGCTGCCCTCCCCACTGGGAGGAATCCCCTGTTTCTGGTGTGCCATGGCAGATCTATCACCTAATCACTAGCCTTTTCAAAAGCAATGAGTCCTAAATGACCTCATATCAACACTAATTAATATTTGTTGTAGATTTTAGGCTGCAGCGTGCACAGACTGTTAACTCGTGTTGCACAGCAAGGCAGAGCCCCTTTTCACCTTACACTGAGCTTCTTGAGGCCTTTGGCCACTGAGAACTAAGTGTTGTTTTATTCCTTTAGGGTAATAAAGGATTTCATGATCCAAGGAGGTGACTTCGTAAATGTATGTACTGTTGTACTCTTTCTGTCCTCTTCCTCTGTGTTATACCAGACTGTTTCCCAAGGTCTGTGCTGCTTTGTGGGATCTTTTTTGAGGTATCCAGTAGTAACTGGAGGTGTCCTCATGGCATTGTTGCCATCTTACTGCAACAGATCACTTGAAAACAAATCTAGAACCTTGGGTGAACACACATTCTTCCCAAAATATTTTCTCTCTGCAATATCCTGGAAGCTTTCAAATCTTTAAAATTTTTTTGCCCTGTTTTCCTTCTCTCTTCTGTTGTCCTCCTCCAGACAAAACCTCTGTGAATTTCAAGTACAGTACCCGGTGTGTAATTTAAGTCATTTAAATCAAAACTAACCTTTTGTTACTAAATTGTCCCAAAATAGAAAGACTTTGCACCCTCAGTGGTGGTTGTGCTCTGACATGGGGATAAACAGAATATATGAGTAAGGCTGAAGGGCCACAGGATCTCTTCACTGTTGTAGGACCCAGTAAAATAATTTTATTTTTGGAAGTGTTTCAAAATATGAGAGAAGCGATAAAGCTTTTTCAATATTAAACTTTGGTTGTAGGAAAGAATCTAAGAGAAATGACCACACAGCAACACCAGATCTGGGGTAGCTGCTAATTGTGACACTGCTCAGATGTCCCAGTGTGCTCTTTTACTTCCACTGCATCTCATCAAGCTTTACAGATTGCTCCAGTATTTGGAATTTGTATGTTCTGTTTATTACAAAGCCACTTGGGGAGCAAGCACAGTCACACTGACCCCTGAGACAGAGTGCATGTTTCTGTCTCAGAGCCAAAAGTTTAAGCAAGCTACAGAGAGCAAGAGGAAAACAAACAAGGGCTGGGCAAGTAGAGGAAAAGATGTGGAGCTGCACATGGTATATTACTGATATTGTATTGTTCTGTTAAGTTTGGCCTAATAAAGATCATGTGTGTTAAGCAGAAAGGCAGTGAAGGGAGACAAGCTGCAGCAAGGCAGAAGAAATGGGTCTGAAGTGACACAGAAAGGGAAGCTCAACACAGAAATGGAATTAACTGTCATGATAGTAAATTTAAGTGACTATGCCAGAGATACTCATTTGCATTGCTCCTACAGCTTTCCCTGGAGGGTTCCTCACTGCAGCATATTTAAGGAGCCTGTTGAAGGGTCCTTGCTCAGCCCTTTTGTCATCATACAGGAGCATCTCTGCAAGGCTTCACCCAAGGGCGGGGTGGCCTTTCAGCAGTGCCCCAAGTCAGTKTGTCTGATGTGAGCCRTGTGCCAGGCTTCTGCAGAGTTCTGAGCATGGGGGCTGTCACAGCCCCTGCTGCTTTCATTGGAAGTGTCCTGAGATCTGAGTGCTTGGGCTTGTAGTTAAGCACAAGATGTCTGGACTTAGTAGAAAGTACAGCACAAACTAGAAAATCTTTATTTTAGAAACTTGCAGGACAGATTGCTTTCCTATTTCTGGTAAAGTCACAGAAAATAAAGTGAAATACATAAACCTACTGTAAGCCAACTTTTGCCATGCAAACACTTCTGCTTTCTTTGTCACACCAGCCCATACTTCTGTGTCTCCTCCCTTTTCCCTTCCAAGTCCTGATGGATTTGTACCAAACCATCTGTAGCCTCCACTTCACTCTGGGAGGCTTGGACTTAAACTTACCATCTCCATGGGCTTCTGCCAACATATGAATGGTGAACTGTAGTCAGAAACCAGTTGCTGTTCTTGTTCAGAAATTAAACACTGAATGTCTTCACTGCTGGTGTAAGCAAATGGCAATACAAAACATCCATTTTGCCCTTTCCTCTTGCTTGGAGACTTCAAATTAAATTTGAAATGGAATTATTCTGTAGCAGTTGCTGTGGCTGACTGGGTACCTCTCATGCAGGGAGATGGCACTGGTGTAGCCAGTATATATAGGGGTCCTTTTGCAGATGAAAACTTCAAGCTGAAACACTCTGCTCCTGGCCTGCTTTCTATGGTGAGTATAAAATAATGACATTATGGACTAAAAAGCTTTTGGTACTTTCTCTGTGCCCTTTTCCTGAGTGTATACCATATTTGCTAGAGAACAGAATCTCTGCCATGGGGTATAAGGTCTGCTTTGTAACTACTAGTCAAGCAGGTAGTTGTGGGTTAATATGTTGAGTAACACAATAGTCCTGATCCTGCAGCATCCTTTCTTTGCTGCCTGTTGGAGCTCTGGGACAGGCTTGGCTTGGTTGCTTTCAGAAGAGACAGTGGTGAGTTGGTGGTGTTTTCTTCTTTCCTGATACTGTTGTCAAGCAGTGACCTTGGCAAGGATGAAACAGAGAGATTTGGGAGTTCCAAAGCCACAGCAGTGTTACCATGGTATCTTTTAAAACAGACCTTCCTATTCAACACAGTAGGAGAAACTGCAACCACTGCACATTGTCTGGTAGGAACAATACCCTGACTTTTGGAATAGAAAGCAAATGGAGCCAGTGCTTCAGTGTTCCCATCCACAGCTGCTTCTTCCCCAGCTCTTCCAGCTGCTCTGCACTTAAAACCACTTGCTTAGGACATTTCATCATTTGGCTTAGTTATTCATCCATGTTGAAAACATGGCCCAAAAAGAGATGTCATGGCCCAGCTAAACCACTAATGTACTGTGGTGTGAGAGAGGGGATTCACTCCAGTGTTGGCAGCTTTGTGTTACAGTGGCATGGCTCTGAAGTCATCATACTGGGTAAGCCATGGATCCCAGCTGGATCCTTTTGAAGCTGGCTCACATTAGAAACCCAAAATGACCCTGTCCTTTGCAGTCCTTCAGCTGCAAAACTTGAGCAGTTCACCCATCAGGACAGAAACTTGCTTCAGTAGCTCCTGGTTGTCAGTATCACAAGTGGCCTTCAGTGTGCAGATGCTCTGGGTTTTGTACTTGGGTGTGAATAAAATTTCACATCTGCATCCCATGGTTCCTGCAAACCCTGTGCCAATACAGCTGTTACTTTTCTCATCATGATCATTGAAATTTTTAAATTTTTATTCTGAGAAAACCTCTCCAAAACCAGAAATCAGCTGGGGTTTTTTTTCTTGCCCTGGTTTCTGGCGTTCAGTTTTCCTCAGGGTAATGTTGCAGCCAATAAATGCTTGTCACCAAGAAGTTCAGTCTTTTTTCAGGAGTGTGCTCTAGAGCCTGGACTTCAGTACAGCCTTGTATTGAACACAACTTTATAGAAAATAATAAATAGTTGGTGACGTGGCTCTTGTGCATTCTGGTGTGATCAGAGATGGTGACGTGCTGCATCCCAGCACAGGGTGCTCTCCTGCAGATCTATCTTGTTTCCTTTGGTTTGTCTAGCTAAAAATATAAAAATATTATAGTCTTGAGCAACACCTCTTCTTTATGTGTCTGCCTTCAGTTTTGACCTGTCTGAAATTGTGTTCTCAACCCCCAGGCAAACAGTGGCCCGAGTACCAACGGCTGCCAGTTCTTCATCACGTGCTCCAAGTGTGATTGGTTGGATGGGAAACACGTTGTGTTTGGTGAGTACCTGCAGTAAAAGTCCTGGAGTGCCAGCTCACACACATCCCTGCAGGGCAGCTGTTCAAATAAATAGTGAGAATCAGAATCTTCTGAACTGGGAGGGGACCAGAGGGATCATCAGGACCAATTTCTGTGCTTGGGAACATTGTTGAAATTTTGCTGGAGATCTGGCAGCCTTAGGGCTGTGATCATTCCCTGGGGTGCCTGTTGAGTGCCCAACCACCTCTGGGTATGGACTTCTCCTTCTTCCCTCCTCCCTTGTGCTGTCTGAGGGATCTGGGCAACCTGACACTGTGATGGATCACTGTTGAAATGAATCATTTTTTCACAAATTAGCTTTAATCCAGATTAGTGTTCAGTGTTCTGTATTTGTACACAAATCCTTGTGCCAGTGCAGAAGGCACAGATGAGTGGAAGGATTCCTTTCTTCTCCACTGTCAGCAGAGTTTTGGACAGTAATTCTGTGAAACTGTATCTGCTAACTTGCATTTACTGCTGGTTGAACTGTAGGAGCTCCAAGCCAGTCTTAAGCTGGTGGTCTCAAACCCCAAATTTCTACACACACCACCCCTGTGATGGGAAAAAGCACTTAATCTGTGCTGATTGTGGAGAATGTTTGAAGAGGGATCATTTCCTTTATGAGTTTAGAGATCAATAACAAACCCTGAAGTGCCAAAAGCTACACACTGCACAGGGCTTTTCAGGAAGGACAAAAATGCATGTACCAGTGATGAGTGTGGGGGGAGCAAAGGTGAAAAATAGCCATATTGAACTGAATAAATTTTCTCATTCTAGGTAAAATTGTCGATGGGCTGTTGGTCATGAGAAAAATTGAAGTAAGTTTGAATATGGCTATTTCCCTGTGGGTGTCTGCATTGGAAAGTCATGTACAGGCTTGACTAGGCTTGTCCTGTTCGCTCCTGCTGTCTGTTTACAGGATACCAGGGAATACCAGTGTTGATAACTGGTTGTCACCATTATAATGTAGCAGGAAATCTGTTGAAGCACAGGCTGTCATATGAGCTGGCTTTGGAAATGCTAGGATCTTGTGACTGTGATGGTCTCTGAGCAGGGATTGCGTTCTTGGCTTTATTTGCTTTGCATTTGTTCAGGAGGCTGAATTAAAAAGTTGTTCCATCAGCAGCTCCGACAAGAGTGTAAAGCATCTCACTTCTTTGCCATTGCCTGGGATTATTCAGTGGATGCAAAATCATCAGTTCTGCTGATCCATGATCAGCATGTTTAATAAGAAAAAATTAAACTAATCTCCTGATGGGTTTCCAGGAGCTGAAGATAAATACAGTCCGGGTGATAATTGCTGCCAACATTGGGCCTGGGTGTCATGGCAGGATAATGAGTAGATTTAACAAATAGCAGCAAGCTCTCTGAGACATCCAGCATTGCCTCCATGACACATGTGGAATAATGTGCATGAATAATGTTTCTAATCTAGAAAGCAGGGAAAACACAGAGCTGTTGGGCTTTGAGAAAAGGTCACATGGAAGGAGTTGTACAGCATGGTATAATCTGCTGGAGGGTTGTGGTGAGCCTGCTTTGGGTATCAGTGCAGTGAGACCAAAGTAAAGAAAATTTGAGATTCAGAGAGCAGCTGAGTCCAGCACATCAGGAGGTTCAGAATGAGGGTTGCTTTGCTACTGTCTCTTTCCTTCCTGTATGAACACAAGTTGGTTTTGCTTGTGGCAGCTGCTTTTAGTATCAAAACCAGAGCAGCCTCAAGTATCTTCATAAGGAGCTGTCCAGTTTTTGCTCTGTTCCTCCCCTCCAGTTCAAAGGACCAGCCTCTGGTCTGTGTCCCAAACCTCTGCTTACAGAGAGAATTCACCAGTTTATGGTAGGGCCTGTTGCCAAATGTGTGATGGTGCTTTTCTGTTCCTCAGAGCTGTGTCTGGAATTCCCTGTTCCTCATGTTACAGAGATGCCTCTTAGCCAGTCTTCCAGTACCTGTCACTGCTTTGCTAAGTTTTAATGTTCTGTATTTGTTTGTCCCCAGAATGTGCCTACGGGTCCCAATAACAAACCCAAGTTGCCAGTTGTGATTTCGCAGTGTGGGGAAATGTGAAGTGATGAAGGAGCAGTGTGGTAAGTCTCAGTCTTCACAGGCACAGTGCCCTGAACTCTGGGCTCTTCTGCTTCTTACATTTCTCTTGACTTATTTTCACATTCCTTTGAACCTGCAAAGAGCTGTCTCAGCTCAGTGAAACACCAGGAAGTGCTTCTCTAACAGCATTCCTTTTTTGCCAGCTGAAGTCCCAAAACTGGCTTCCCTCCAAGCTGCACAAACACCAGAGGCAGCACAGCAGGGATAAGATTTTGCAGCTGCAGTCGAGGGGAGATGGGTTTGTGGGAGCTTTTTCTTGGATTGGGTTAGGCTGCCTTGAAGCCTCAGTTCTATGAAGTGGATGAAAGGGAATTGCAGCAGTAATCCAGCTGGTGTTACCCAGGCAGACTAGTTGGTGGGAGGCCTCACTTTGACCTGCAGATTGGAGAACTTTCCAACAGCTACAAAAAGCAGAGTATCATGGGTGGGACAGGCAAGGATCAAGAAAAGGAGAGCAAGTGGGAGGACTTGAGCCTCCTTGCTCAGTACAGCTGTAGGACTGACACCACTGAAGGACCAAGGAATTACCATTTTACATAGTCTTACCTTAACTTGAAAAAAGTACCTCTGTCCTTATCTGAAGGGAGATGTTTCCATTATTTACTGTTACTCAGGCTTCATTTTGGTTAAACCAATAGTCTCAGGCTGACATTCAGTATTCTGTTTCCATTTGTCTGCTCACTTTACTGGAAAAGCCACAGGTATTTAAACAAATGTCTAGATTTCAGTGTGTTGGGCTGCAGCTTGTCAAAAATGTGCTGTGTTAACCTTCTAGGTGCTGATTTTTTCCAAATTTCAGGAGGCAGCTCTGACAAAAGCACACACCCAAAATTTTGGACCTTCCATTAAATGATATCCAAAGGCAACTGGAATCGCCCACAATGTCCCCTCTTTTGTAATAAAAACTTAGAGACCTGCAGCACTTCAGACTCTTGGAAACTCTTGTTATTTGATGAAGTGACAACAGGAAATGTAATCATTCTTCCATTCCCCTGGTATTTCTGGTGGCATTTACAGGCTTTTGAAAAAAGGCCTGCTAACAAGGCTGTCCCTTTTCTTGCAGAGCCGTGCTGAAGGATTGGGTTCCCTTTAGGGTTGTCCTCAGGCCCAGACTTTCTTGTGATTTTAGTTTGGAGTACAAGATCTCTGGCTGATGCTCAGCATGAGCCTGGAAGCTTTTCATTCATAGGTACAAGGCTGGTGCCACCTCACTTATTTCCCAGCCAGGTCTTAGGAACAGCCTTGCTGCACGCTCATGTCTCTCATCTGACTGAGGATGAGAACAGCTTTTGCTTGCCTGATGTCAGACAGCCACATCAGCTACTTGTCAAGATCCTTGAAAATCAGCTGAGAGAAACAGGCACTGTTGCTTTTAACTTCAGAAGTAGATGTGGTTGCCTGGCAGGCAGACCCAGGAGGGCTCCTGAGTTCTCTGGATGATGAGAGCTGGTGTGTGGAGCTACTAGCATGCACTTAAAATCTGTGTGTGGCCCCCTGTGCTGTCACTGCACAGCCTGGCTGTTGTAGGATCTGTTAGGAATGCCTGTCCAGCATTTCAGACCTGTTTCTTCTTCCTTTCAGTGTTCCTTTACTGGTGATTAGACCTGTGCTGGCTCCATGCAATTCCAATTCCAGCCAGCTCACCCACTGCCCCAGACTTCTCCACAGGCCTGAGGTTCTCCTGAAATTATTTAATAATGGGCATCTTTTTTTTTTTAAACATTTTGAAATGTAAATAAAGATTTTTTTTTTTTAAATATGCACAGTGCACATCAATTAACATTTGTGGGAATGGATTCATCTCCAGGTGAGAAGGGCTGCAACGTGCATTGTCCCTGGCTGGTTCAGTCAGAAACATTTACTGCATGGTATATAGAGAAATAAGGGGTGAAAGGAGCTTGGCAGAGCTGCTGCACCAGCTCTTTCACTCAGCAGGTAACTATGACTGCCTGGCTGGCAGAAGGGCTCTTAGGGAATCTCCAAAACCTTTGTGTGTACAGCCTGACTGAGGCACGAGGAATTGGTGTAGCACAGACTCCATCACTGTGAGTGCTGTGCTCTGAGGAGGGTTCTGATGTAAATAAGTGTCTTCCAGCCTTCCCCAAGCACCTGTTGGCACCAGGTCATCAAGCTGGTATGTGCCACGTGTTGGGGAGGGCTTCACCTGGGTGCTTACAGATGTCCTGGGAAACACAGAGTGGTGATGCTGTAGGAATGAAATTGGGGCTGCTTGTCCTGTGTAGTGATGAGAGCACGGCTGAGGATGCCTTTCTCCTCCCAGAACAGGGCTGGGAGCTCACCCACCTGGCAGGGGACAAGCCAGCACTCTGCACAGGGCTGGGTTCCAGCTTCTCATCCAGCTGTTTAAAGGTAAAGGAGCTGTTTAAAGTTAGGACAGAGTTCTGTCACATGCAAGTGCTTCATTGCATGTGGAGAGATCCCATCCCTCCCTGGGCAGCAGCTGCTTGAGCTGGGCTGCACTGACATGCTGGAGAAGCTCCCACAGCCTTGGCTGTGCTTTTCTCTCATGGCTCTTTGAAATGCTGGCAGCAGGCTCTGGCTGTCAGGATTCCTGTCCTCATTCCTAGGATTGCACAGCAGCTGAGGACACTCACTTCTCTCCAGCCTGAGGCATATCCCTTTATACCTGCAGAACATCGGGTGATAAGAGAAGCACAGACACCCCAGTCCTGTCTTCCCCAGCCCCACAAATACTTTGCAGAGGGCAAGCTCTCCTGTGAGAGGAGGGTTGAAGATTCTCAACAGGCTGGCTCAGGTGCCTTAGGGGAGCTATGCCTGACAGTGCTGTGCTGAGGTTTGTACTTCTGGCTGCTGGTACCCAAATTCACCATTTTTTTCACCAGGGAAACCAGTTTATTTCTGGTCCAGGCTTAGCAGCACTTTTTCAGCCTAATGTATTTATATCATTGCCATTAGCTGGTCTCACTTTCTGCATACAGGGGTCACAGAGCTTCCCCAGATTAATTAAGAGTGCCAGATCCATTATTATCTCTTTGTTGTTGCAATGGCTAATTACATCCCATTATATTTCCCTTCAGCTTGGAATGTGCAGGGTTCTAGCTTTCCATCTTGTGTGCCTTATTCCTTAGCTGCTGGCTGAAAGTCTCAAAGACCACATTTTTTGGTTGAATTCCCCCGTGATGATGTCACCCTTGTGTTGTATGTAGCAAATATTGGAATGTCCTCCTGTAGCTCCAGCATCTTCCTCCAGCTGTGGATGCTACACCTGGACATGCTGTTTCTGGTGGCCTGTTCATTGCCCTGAGGGTCTGAGCTGCCTGTAGGTCCATGGCCCTGAAATCCCCACAGATTTCCTCCCAGAGCTGGAGTTTTCTCCACCATGTTCTCCCTCATGGGTCACTGCCTGGTGTATTCCCTGATTCCCATTCTATTGTAAGATTATTTTTCAGGTGACTCACTAAGCAGCATCCAATTTTGACATCATTCTAGCTTCTTTATCTAGGTCATCATCCTGGTGCTGATCTTTGTGGGATTGTGTTATTGTTTTCAAGCCCTTCCCTTCATTAACTGAGTTGAAGATCAGGTGGAAGAGTTCCCAAGAGAGCTGGATGAGAGCAGTGCTCCTAATAGGTTGATTTGGTGGTTGAGCTTGGAGTCCCTCACCTGGTCAGGGTGGAATGTGGGCAGCCAGGATGGTGAACTGGGCAGTGATGTGCGTGCAGTGCTGAAAGGGCTGATCCTAAGGGGATACATGGTGTCTGCAAAGGTGGTGGAGTGGGGGCTCATCTCCCAGAGACCTTCTGGGGGGTGCTGATGACCTTTCCCCTCTTATGCCAGGGTAATGACATAGCCGAGGCAGGGCTAGGAATCTGTGCCCACCAACCACATTGGTCACCTGCCTAAGAAAAATTAACTTGTTGGACCAAAATAGGGTTTTCCTCTGGACCTTCCCTCTGGGGAATCCAGTGAGAGCTGCCGGGATCTCCAGGCCGCTGTAAGGTGAAGACGTAGGGGTAAAGAGGCAAAGAGGAGCTGAGAAGTGCTGGTTGGAGAACGGCTCCAGCAGGGTAAAGGAGCCAGCAGAAATACTTTCCCGACAGCCTGAGGGGGTAGAAAGGCTCAGGGTGAGGAGCCTGAGCCTTTCTACCCTCCGGGAAGGGACGGATGGGATGCTTAGGGAAAAGCTGATTCCCCGCGGGCCAGCTCAGTGCTCTAGCAGCACGTCCCTACGTGGATTAGGGAGCTGTGACACGGCTCCAAATCCGTCATTTCCCGCTGGTGTTTAACGCTTCCGGGCCCTTTCTGGCAATCCCTGAGGGCAGCGTGCGCCCGGGCAGGGCGGGGAGCGGGGCCGCCCGAGGCTCGCCGTGCCCTGGCGCTCCCCGCGAGCGGAAGCGCGCTCGGGGCGCACAGGGCAGCACCCGCCACATGGTCGCGCGCACTTCCCCGATCGTGCCCGTTGGGGGCGGGAGCGGCGGCGGAACGGCCAATCAGGAGTGGGGCGGGGACTCCGGGCCGGCCGGTGAGAAAAGCGAGCTTGGCAGCCACGGGCGGAGCGGCCAATGGGCGCGCGCTCTGGAGGAAAGGCAGGTCTGGCAGCCAATGGGCTTTCGGCGGGGGGCGGAGTCGGCTCGGGGAAAGGCCAATGGGAGCGCTCTCCGTTTAACGGGCGGGCCGGGTGGCGAATTGCGGCGCGCGCGGGCGGGGCGCGCGGGGTGGCTAGCCGGTGCGCGCCGCCATTGTGGCCAGTTCGATCGGTATCGGGAGCGGAGAGCGGAGCTCAGCGAGCCCGGAGCAGGGAGCAGCCCCCCCCCCCCACGGCCGGCCTCAGTCACCATCACACCGCGGGAGGCGGCGCAAACAGCAGTCACCACCACCGTCCGCACCGAACAGCCGCCGCCATGAGCAGCGAGGCCGAGACCCAGCCGCCCGCCGCCCCCGTCCCCGCGGCGGCCCCCGCCGACTCCAAGCCAAACGGCGGGACCGGGAACGGGGGCAGCGGCCTGGCCTCGGCGGCGCCTCCCGCTGGCGGGGACAAGAAGGTCATCGGTGAGGGCAGCCTGGGGTTCCCTGGGGTCTCGGGGTGGGTGGGAAGCCCCGATCCTCTGCCCCTCCCCCACCATAGCTGAGGGCGGCGCGCGCTCCCTTCCCCCCCACTCCCAGGGGCGGCGCGCGCCCCCCGCCCTCCCCCGGCGCGTGTCCCCGCCGGCGCGCGCCCCGGCCGTTACTCGCCCCCCTCCCCGCGCGCCGCCGGCCCCGCGTGCCGGGTGGGGGCGGGGCGGCGCAAGATGTCCGCCACGCGGGGCCTTTGTGCGCGCGCCCCGCCACGTGCCCCTGACGCGCCGCTCCCTCCCCTCCTTCCCCCGTGCCCCTCTCCCCGCAGCAACGAAGGTTTTGGGAACAGTGAAATGGTTCAACGTGAGGAACGGTTACGGCTTCATCAACAGGTGAGCGCCCGGCCGCGGCGGGGCCTGGCACGGGGGCTGCGGGGAGGGGGCGCGGCGCGGGTGACAGGAGGGGCGGGGGGCGGCGGGGCCTGGGCCGCCTCACGCCCTGCTCGGGAGAAGCAGCTGCTGCGATGCTCCCTTTCTCCACCCCGGGGTTTCTGACCCGCTCGGGGCTTGCCTGGTTGCCTTTGGAGTCCTTTAATCTGAGTAACACCCGCGCTCTCTGTTCCCACGGCGATGTGTTTCATATTTCTTTCATGGTGTTCTGGGTTTTACCCCCCCTTCTTAAGGGTATAAAAGTATACTGGCTGTCAGCACACCCAGTATTTGTTTAAACTCGTGCATGAAGTTGGGTCAATGCAAGCAGAAATGGCTTTGAGCACTTGGCTGTAACGAGGACAGCCTCAAAATGTGGGAGCAGCAAAAGGAGCTCAGTCCACACGGTGTAATGCCACACTGAATGGATGGATGGGTCTCATGAAACAAGTGCCTAGAAGGTTCTTTTTATGGTAGTTGTTGTGAAAGAATAATTTCAGCGCTTTGGGAGTTGTGTAAATACCTAAAGTAGGCCTGTCAGGGAGAGAAAGTGCTCTGCAAAGATGTTTTTAAAAAATGGGCAATTCATGGTCCCTTGGTTGGGGAGGCCTCCCTGGAGTGTTGCTGTTTTTCTTTATTGATGATACTTAAACTCCCCAGTCTCAGAATGTGGCTGAAAACCGGGGAATCCCCCTTTAGGCTAGCAAGTGTAGTGTTATTATTTGACCTTTTTGTTTATATTTGGTTTAAACATTGCCTTTTTGAACTACCTGTTACTTTATGAGCTAGTGTGAATTGTCTGTCAAGCTCCCGAATTGGTTTTTTGTCTGCAGCTTTACAAGCTTGCCTCCCAGTCTGCCCAGTTTGCATTGTTCAGGCCATGCTGCGGCTCCCAGCGTTGTGCAGTCACAGTGCCGGGAGCTGTCGTGTCTCTGGCCTTGGAAACGCCTCCCAAGTCCCAGCCACAAACCCCACCTCGAGGGAAGGCTTTTCCTGTTCCCTCAGTAGTGAAAATGTGCTGTGATGTCAGTCAAGCAAGGAAGCATCAGCAGCTAGTTGAGACATCCGAGTAGCTTCCCCAGTCATTACTTTGGCAGCTGTTTAATCCCTGAGGTTGCCATTTGTAATGAGAAACGCAGCATGATCTCGTATTATCAAGAGATTAGAGCCTGCTAACTGAAGGGGAGGACATTTCCTCAGCTCTGGAATGTTTGCCTGGCTGCAGGGAAGCTGTGCACGAGCTCCTGCCCTTGCATGGCTCTGCTTTAGCCAGGTGTGCTTTCAGATAAAATGAGACTTTGGAACTGAGATGAGCTTTGATGTAGGTGCATGCTCACTTCAGGTATTCTCTGTGTGTTTTTAATGTTAGAAATGTGATTATGCTCCAAGGTAGGAAGGAGTTTGAATTCTGGGTCTTTGATGGGGTTTTTTGTCATGTTTGCCAAAATAACAAGTAGATGTGCAAAAGCTGCTGGCTTGGTCTGTGCCCTAACTGGAGCTGCCCTGTCTGGTGTGGTATTTGGTGTCCTGCTGGACTTGGCATCTTCTTAGTCTGTCTGCTTGTCTGTTCCCTTTTTCTAACATATTCTAGTGGATAAAAGATGTGAGTGGAAGAGTGGTGCAGTACAAAGATCAGCTCAGTGATTTGTTCAGCCTTCAGAATGGATGTTTCTCTTGTACTCTTCCAAATTTTATTTGAAAAAGTGATGGTCCTGGTCCACATGACTGCATGTGCTTGCTGCTTCCAGATGTGTTTGCTGGAAAACAGCACTGGGAGTGGTGTGGCTGGTGTGTGAGGCTGTAAAATGGCCTGATGTGTTTTTCACTTGACTCACAGAGCTCTCTGTGACCCAGTCAGTTGTCGGGCCAAAACTCTGATGTCCTCTTGAACGGAAACGGTTTTGCAAAAAGATTTTAGAAACAAGTATCTAGTCTGGTTGTCCAGAGTTCAACTTGGGCAAAAGTACAAGGCGTCCACGCTTGTGGAGTAGCACTTCCTAATGCTGTTTTTCAGCTGAGGATGAAGGAAGGTGCTCAGCAATTCTACTAGAAACATGTTAATATTCTTTTGAGAAGGTTTTCAACGTTCTGGACATTGTGTTTTGAAGAAGAGTCTTTCAGCTTTGGCTTTGCAGGGGCTTCTGGGTGCTGCATCCTGGGGCTTTGGAGATGAGATCAGGATGTCTCTGCTCTGCTGCCTTTTGGCTGCCTTTTCCCAGTAAACTTTGAGGTCTGTAGGCATCAATTTCAAGAGGAAACAAGGGGGCTTATTTTTACTGCTAATGTCTGACAGAATAGCTGTAGCTTGGATGGAGTTTCTGGAAGAAGTTTAATTGTCAATTCTCACTTTTTAAAGCCAGAGGTGAGGAGCAGCTGGCTTTATCTTATTTAGAAACCAGCCCAAGTATTCTGTTACCACTAGCTATGAGCACTCCAGTTCTCACACAAGCTTACTTATGTCTTTAACCAGTCATTCTGGGAAATAAAAGCCACTTTTCTGTTGATTCAAACTTCTCCATGCAATAATGAAACTTAGCCCTGCAGTGAGGGTGGGTTGGTGTGATGGGAGCTGGCATGTCCATGCTTCAGGAGTGAGGAAGAAGAGGCTTGTGCAGCTCTAAGCAGTGCAAGGGTGTCTCTGTTGTACCTCTTCAGAGCAGAATAGAAACTTCTGACTGAAGCTGGCGCTGAGCTGTGGCTGTTGGGGCTCATGGCAGCTGTGGAAGCTCTGCCAGGGTCCTGCTGAGGGCTGGGTGCTGCTGGCTCCTTACAGAGACAGACCTGAGCTGTTCTCATGGGCAGCTGGTGTTGCTGTTCCTCAGGTGAGTGAAGCATTGAGGCTCAGGGGATGAGAGCTCCAGTGACAAGGGCAGAGCTGCTTCCCAAAGCTGCAGCAGCCAGTCTCCCCCAGAACACTGCAGGGAAGGAGTGAGGGGTGTTCAAACATCTCCATTGATGGGATGTGAAGGATGGAGGGGTGTGCAGCACTGAGT
Source organism: Turdus rufiventris (assembly GCA_013186435.1). NCBI lineage: Eukaryota > Metazoa > Chordata > Aves > Passeriformes > Turdidae > Turdus > Turdus rufiventris. Next base: position 707,877 of record PYHW01010668.1, on the reverse strand, counting down.
GCCTTACTGAACCTTCAGCATGTGCTTTGCACTTTGTGTGAGCTGCCTGCTGATCTTCCTGCACAGAGTAAGCTGATAGGAACTGGTTGAGGAGTAATGCTCAAAGCCTGTTATGATAGCTCTGCATTTTGGCTCTGTACCAAACAACTGCATTTTTAATTTACTGTGGATTTTATTCATGAATTTCAATTTCCTGTTGTCTTGCAGGAATGACACCAAGGAAGATGTTTTTGTCCATCAGGTAAGATTTCCTTGAAACTGAAACATATTCCCAATTGACTGTGCCTGGCCCATTTAAGTAGGATTGAAGTTGTGGAAGAGCCTTGCATTTTCACTGTTACTTGAACACAAACAACTGATTCTTGGTTGCATTGCAGGTAGAGCCTGCTTGCATTTTAGGGTTTTGCACATTGGCTGAGTGGGCTGATGGTGCACAGTGATGAGAATTGCACTGGCTGCCAGCATGGTTTTGGGGATGACTGTTTGGATCCAGTCACCTTGTGGATTCATACAGTGGTTAAGTAAACAGCTGAAATAAAGTTCAATGAAAAGCTTGCAGGAGAGAGAAAAATTAATTAAAGTGAGGGGTGAAGTGCCAATGAAGCTCTTTTTTTCCTAGGCAAAATTCTAGATTTTATTGCTCCAGGCTTTCAGTGGGAGTCCACAAACATTTTAGTAGGGGCTTTTCAATTTAACAGATACATATCCTGAGATACAATGTATGGCAAACAGGTAAGCCTCTGGAAAATAGACCAAGACTGCACACCACACCTGTGTCTTCCTTCATGGAGCAGGTTTGCCTTGGTTTAGGTCCTTGTCTGAATTGCAAGGCTGTCTGTGGTCAGCAGTTTGCTTTTTGCCCTTTTGGGCTCAGTATCTCGTTTGTAAGCAGCCTACAAAGAATTCTTAGTGGAGCTTGGTTTACTTCTGGCAGTTAGGAGTCCATGGGTCATTCTTTAGTCTCAGGTTAGGGATGTGCTGCTGATGTTAACACAAAGGAAGGGAAAAGCAATGCCTGGGAAGTGTTTTGTATTTATCATCTTGGCTTCTTGCTTGTTCTTTGTCTGAATCACCAGCTTTTAGAGGCACTGCGTTGTGAGAGGTTATACATACCCTGAGGGGAAGCTTTCACACCCCATTGGCAAGTGGAGTCACCTGTGAGTGACCTTGACTTACTGGTTGTGTTACAGGACTTGTCATGGAGCTCCTGTCTATGTTTGTGAAATAACAGTTTGGTCATGATTTGTTTTAATGTAATATTTTTTACAGTAAGACAGTTACAGAGCTCTAATCTAAAAGAAATCAGGTTGGTTGAGAAGTTACAGCTGTGTGTGCTTTTCTCCATCCCTGTTACATAGCTCAGGTGTCACAGTGAGCTGTTGGACTGGCTGCTGTTACAATGGGGCTTTCCTTAAAAGTTACTGAGACTTCTGGGCATGTTTTTCCATTGATGTTGTTTAGTTTAGGGGCAAAAAGTCTAATGAAATTGTGTGGCAGATATTTATGTTAAAGTTACACTTCTGTTCCCCTTCAGTTAAAGTGTTTGATAAGCAGAGCATGGCTGAGCAGGGTGTGTATTGAGCATTAACTTGGCTGTTGAAGATGTCATCCAGTACTGCAGAGCACTGAGAACTGAGTCTGTTGTAGTAATGTTGTTTGACAGGTGGCCATTGATACAGAGGATTGTCTGGTGCTGACACTTGGAAAAGGCCAATCCTTGCTGTGCAGGACACAGCTGGAGTAAATTTAGTATTAATTGGTCAGTCGTGTGGTAGGAACAATGGTGTTGGGAGCCTTGGAGGAGGAGATGTCTTGATACCTGGCCATTTTTATGTTTACAGAATATGGAACACAGAAGCTGTTGTGTCCTGTGCTGTGTGAAAAATAATGGCTGGAAATCCAAAAATCCAAAAGGATGATTAGAAAGATTAGAAAGGCTGATATATTGGTGTATAGGCTTCAGAGGAATGTGTAACTATCATAGTGATGTTGAAACTTACACTCTAATTAGGAATCCTTTAGCTAGTGTGTGGTGTAGGAGTTCTCTTTGTTTCCAAGCTGCCTTTTTAGCCAGCAGACAGCGTGTCAACAGGTGCTTCCAGTTAATGGTAAAGCTGTTGCACATTGCAAATAGTCCAGACTGTAATACAGGTACATTTTATGACTTCCTGGATTTTCCCAATGATTCACTTGCTTTTTCAGGAGTACAGATCTTTTTCCTAGGATATTGAGTATTTAGTAATCTTAAAAGAATATATAAATTCTTCCTTTGTATTCTTATGCTGTGCCTGCACTGTTGTGTTGTTAGACTGCCATAAAGAAGAATAACCCCAGGAAGTACCTCCGCAGCGTAGGAGATGGAGAGACCGTGGAGTTTGATGTGGTTGAGGGAGAAAAGGTAAACACATCTTTTGGGTGTCAGAGGCACATGGAAAACTCAGATTGCAGGCTTTGCTGTGGTGCCTGTGGTTTGAGCTGGTGCCTCATGACATCCAAGGAGGTGAACGGTTTTTCATTTCTTCACAATGTGGATGTAAATCACTGCTCAGTACTAGAGTGTTGTGCTGCAGCTGGTGGCATGGTGACTGTTTCCCTAATGCTGTTTCCACTCTTTAGGGCGCGGAGGCAGCCAATGTCACAGGACCTGGTGGAGTTCCAGTGCAGGGCAGTAAATACGCAGCAGATCGTAACCATTACAGACGATATCCACGTCGTAGGGGTCCTCCACGCAACTACCAGCAAAACTATCAGAACAGTGAGAGTGGGGAAAAGAACGAAGGAGCAGAGAACATCCCAGAAGGCCAAGCCCAGCAGCGCCGTCCCTATCGCAGGCGGCGGTACCCACCTTACTATATGCGTAGGCCCTACGGGCGTCGTCCACAATATACCAACCCTCCCGTACAGGGAGAGATAGTGGAGGTAACATTTGGTAACATTTGCCTGACGTGTGGTGCTAAACGGGCTTGGTTGCTTTGGAGCAGGGTGATGGGATGCACCTTTTGACATTTCTTGTAGGTACTCCAGGTGGTTTTGGTAAGGTTTGGCAGTAATGTGAAATGAAATTAGCTGAAGGTCTTCGTGTTACAGCTTCTGAAAAGCAGAGTGTTTCCGTTTGTGTGATTAACTGGAGGATTCTCCATCGTGTGCACACCTGTTCCCTAGAACTGCTGTCCACCCTGACTGAACTGACAACCTTGCAGCTCCTTCCTCGCAGCGTGACAAGCTGTGGAGTTAGCACATTCCTACCTGGGGCTCAGGGGGTCTGTGGCCTGATGTCTTGCAGGGTGCTGACAACCAGGGTGCAGGAGACGGCAGACCAGTCAGGCAAAACATGTACCGGGGTTACAGACCAAGATTTCGCAGGTAGGCTGCAGAGGAGCTGCCGGCTTCAGCCTTGTTGAGCAGCAGAGCCGGGACACGGCGATGCTCAGATGCTGCATGGTTAAAGCCTAGCTTGACTTTCAGGGGTCCTCCTCGTCAAAGACAGCCCAGAGAGGATGGAAATGAAGAAGATAAAGAGAACCAAGGGGATGAAACCCAAAGTCAGCAGCCACCTCAACGTCGGTACCGCCGTAATTTCAACTACCGACGCAGACGCCCAGAGAACCCTAAACCACAAGATGGCAAAGAGACGAAGACAGCCGAACCACCAGCTGAGAACACGTCCGCTCCCGAGGCTGAGCAGGGCGGGGCTGAGTAAATACCGGCTTAACATCTCTACCATCATCCGGGTGCGTGACCAGGGGGTGCCTTTGCTCGCTTGCTTTTGTTGCTTTTGATTTGTGCTTTGCAAGGTTTGGGCTCTTCTTGTGTGCTGTAACAGTGTGAGTGCAGATCTGTGTCTGCAGATGCTTCGTTTTGTCAGTGCCAGTTAGTTGGGAGGACTTAGTTACAAGCTTGAATTGTCATTGATGGAATGCTGTTACAGTTTAAATCGTGGCTGTGTCGGTAGTTCAGGTGTACAGCAGTCTCTGCTCACCCAGAAATTGAAGCAGTGCAAGTGTGAAGACTTGAAAGTAGTCAGGAGAAGCACGTGCTGGGATTTACCTAGCTCCATTAGTGCCTGAGCTGGGATTTACCAGCTCCATCAATGCCTGAGCTGAGTCCCTACAGAGGGAGGGGATGGCACTGAGACCTCGGCATCCATTTCTACAAAGATGATGCAGAATTAGCTGTTAGTGTCTCAGGAGCAGCTTTTTTCTAATCAAAACCTGTAGAAAATGGTGCTTTTGTCAGAGAATGTGGGAGCTGTGTTGCAGTGCTGAGGTGTGGACTCAGGAGGGTTGTGTGCAGGGCAGGGGCCAAAGGCTGGCTTAGTTGCAAGGAAACCTGTCTGCACTTGGGGCTTCTTTGGTGCTGACTCCTGAGGGACAGTTCTACTAATTTGGGAATATTTTCCTTGCCAGGACTCTTTGTTCTGCGTTTCTTGTCACCCGTGTGTGTATCCCATTCCTTTTGTCACTTGCTGGTTACCTGGAGGCCAGGAGAGTGGAAGAGGCATTTAGGCTGTAGTGGGAGCAGACTGAGTGCTCACACTGGTGGGATGGACAGGGGCTGGAGGGGCTGGGCTTTGGCAGCAGCTGCAGCTTTTCCCAGCTGTGGAGTTTGGGGACTTGCTGTGCTTGGGCTCCAGTGCTTCATGTTCTGATCATTCAGTCCCTGCCCAGGCTGTGCTGCAGTGGTCTCTGTGCACTTCTGGTGAACATTTGTTGTATCCTGGTATTCATCTTGGATGAATTCTTAGAACATGGGCTTCTAAAGGATACCACAATGGCACCCTGGTTCCTTTTGCTGCCTGGTAGCATTGGGGAATATTGGGTTTCATTTCTGTGCCCTGAGCAGTGGCTGAATGTCAGCAGAGCCTGGTGGAAGCAGCCCTGCCCATGAGCAGAGAGATCCCTTTGGGTTTAAGGTGATTGCTCTCTTTGGAGCCCTTGGCATTGGTGCTGTGGGAAGGTGGCTGCTGGGGCTGACCAGGAGCAGTAGCTGGTGACAGTTGGCCTGTGAGCTTGGACAGGCAATTTAGGGTGAATTTTTGTGTTGTAGGTGAGCCTTGGTAGGCAAAGCACTCCTGTAACCCTTTGTCACCTGTCTGATCAGCCTTTTTTTTTTTTTTTTCTCTCTTTTTCAGTTTAGTCATCAAAGAAAAGACTTTAAGAAATGAAGAAGAAAATGAAATTCCAGCAATAAGAAATGAACAAAAGAATTGGAACTGAAGACCTTAAGTGCTTGCTTTTTGCTGTTGACCAGATTACTAGAACTATCTGCATTATCTATGCAGCATGGGGTTTTTATTATTTTTACCTAAAGAATTCTCTTTTTGGAAATGATAAACACGTTTTTTAAAAGCCTGTTTTTTCTCAATATACCTTTAAAAGTTTGTAAATTGTTTCATATCTGGTCACGTTGAGATTTTTAAGAACCTCATTTTTAATTTGTATGAAATATACGCCTGATTTTTTCAAGTCAAACTGCAAGCATCTGTTAATAAAGGTCTTAAAGAGTTACCATGTGTGCTTAAGTGTTTTCAACCCACTTTGGTATTGAAAGAGTTTTAAGTATTGATGGAAAGCTTGGGAAGAAAAATGTCTGCTTTACTCTTTGGGCATACAGACTGGTGGGGTAAAGCAGAAAAATGGAATTTAAAAAATGATGAAGATGCAATTAAATCACATTGGAGAAGGTTGGGCAGGCTGAGGGATGGGAGTGCCTGGGGCTAGCCCAGTGTTTCCAGGAGCTGTTTGCTGGAACAGCTTGGCTGTGTCCTTGCTGGAATGCAGCAGAACTGAGGTGGTGTGAGGGTGCTTAAAAAAAAATATATGGGGGGAGCCCTCCCCAAAAATGGTGGAATCCCACATTGGTTTGGGTTGGAGGAACGAGAAACTTTAAAGCTCACCTCATCCCATACCCTGTCAGTGGGGCAGGGACACTTCCACTGTCCCAGGCTGCTCCAAGCCCTGCCCAAGCTGGTCTTGGACACTTCCAGGGATGGGGCAGCCACAGCTGCTCTGGGCAATGCCAGGTTCTAGATTCCAAAAAAATCCCAAACTTGTTACTGGGGCTGTGCTATAGCACAACTGCTCATGGGTGCACTGCAGAGCCAGCTGCTCCCCAGGGCTGCAGAAATGTGGAGGCAGCTGTGCCTCCTGCCAAAACTGGCTTTGGCTGCACCCCAGTGCCATGGTAAGAACTGGTGAGTGGGGGCTGCTCCTTCATGGGGCTGTGCCAGGCTCTGCCAACGCCCTTAGAGCCACTGCAGAGCACCCGCAGGACAGGCTGGCTGTGCAATGGCAGCTTTTGGGACCTTTGCACATACCAGTGAGCTCTGTGCTCTCAGTTTTCCTGTGGGCTCCAGTGTCCCAGTCACCCCAGCTGTCTCAACAGTCCCAATGCTCCAGGCTTTGCTCTCTCCAAGCACCTTCTACTGCTCCCACCTGCCCATTCCCTGGCTGTGCCATCTGAGAGCATCCTGCCCTCTAGACACTGCTGTTTGACAGCAAAATCTCATCTCTGCTCCTTTCTGTCACTCAGTGTTTGGATTTTCTCCTTCCCCAGGTCCCCGGGGTGTTGCTGATGACAGGGACAGATTTGCCCTGGACATGCTGGCTGGCAGAAGTGTGAGAACTTGCAATAAACAGCTCTGCTGCCTTTTGGCTTCGTGTGAGGGGGCAGATGGCTCAGGAGGACCCTTCCAGCTTCTCTAGGTTCTGCATGCAGGTGCTTGGCAGCCTAGCTGGGCTGCAGGAGTGGGACTGCAGTCTTCACACCTATCTGTTCTGGCTACTGGCTGTGCCCTGCAGCACCATCTGCTTGGGCCTGAGCTCGACCTTCAGGGTGACAGTGCTGGGGAGCTTCTGCTTGGTGTCCCTGTGCTGTGATGATGTCCGTGTGTTTAGTTTGGGGTGAGAAGGAATGAGACCAAAACCAGCACTCAGTAATTGAGAGTGGTAGGGATTGAGTTAGTGGTGGTTTCAGGTTCTGGTTTGTTTTCATAATAGTTTACCTGAGTAAGATAAATTCACTTGGAAAGGTAATTCACTTGGAAAACAGAATTAACTTTTTTGTGAACTTAAAAATCCCACTCTGCTGGTAGAGTATCTCCATCAGGTTTCAGACTGACTCACCTTCCTTGTGTCTGGTGTGCATGGCTTTGGTGCTCCTTCATGATCCCCCATGAAAACATTGATAACTGTAAGTGTTCCAGACTCCTGGTTTTACCCAGTGTTTGAGCACAAACCTTGTTACTCCCTTTTGTTTCCAGTGGGGCTGGTGTGGGAGGAACCAAGGCTGCCAGCCACATGGAGTCAGTGCTGCTCTGTGCAGGAGACTTCCCACTGAATTCCCCAACTCTGTCCTCAGTGCCCTGACAGCTTTCCGAGGGAACAGGGACATCTTTTCTCAAAGCAACACATTCTGGCATTTATTTTCATGAAACCTGGCTGGAAGTGGGGAAAAAACCCTTCCCTGGCTGACTGCTGCAGTACCCTCACTTTTAGCAGCCAGTTGGCTGTGTCAGAACCTGGAAGCAGCTGCAGAAATGTCCCAGTAGAGGTGCTGGTGCTTTAATGGGGTCAGAGTGGCAGGGAGATGTCCCATACTGGGTGCAGGAGGTGCTGCTGGCCATCACACACAGGAATCCATGGCATACATCTTGCTGGTGGCTGTTCGGGTGCCTGCTCGGCCCTGGGGCTGGGGATGCCTCTGGGGTTGGCTGCTGGGGGCTGGCAGGAAAGAGTTGGGCTTGTGTCATGGCTGGCAGTTAGAGGGTGACTTGGGACTGCCACAGCCTGGGGACAGGCAGGAGAAATGAACTCGGACAGCCAGCAGGGTTAACTTCCCTCCCATGGCACCAGGCATAAGGATGAGATGACACCTGGGGAGGCATCACCTGCCCAGTGTCCCTGGTGGTGGGACTGTTTTTAACCAGCAGCCACTGGCTCAGGCTCTGGCTGACAGGGATTCAGCTCCAGCACAGCTCTGCTCTGAGTGAAGATCAGCACACTTTCACCAGGACCTGGAGACCCACAGATGTGATGCACCCCTGCACCCTCTTCATGCCCTTACAGGGTTTATGGGGTCCCTGACTCAGCCCTGTTCTGCCCTGTGTAGCCTCCCCAGCCAAGGGGCACAGGCTGGACACAGAGGGGTCCCCCTTGTTTAGGCTGGACCCTGCAAGAATCCCCTGTGCTCCCTGAGCTGGTCCTTCACCCCTTATCCCTGCAGGGCAAAAATCTACTTGAGACAGGATGGGGTGGAATGAGACAGACTGACCTGTGCAGGCATAGAGGCAGCAGGTCAGCAGTACAGATGCCACAAAGCAGCCAGTGGAGCCAGCCATTCCCAGCCAGCAGGACCACCCAAAGTCATAGTGGACTCCCAGGAATATATTGTGTGACACCAGCATGGCCCTCTCCACGTAGACGTCCACTGCGTACCACACGGAGCCTATGAGCCCCAGGATGCCTAGGAGGAAGGGGGCTTGTTAAAAAGAACCACACAACCCCCCATGCTCCCCCAGCCCCTCTGAGGGGGTGCTGCTGGCTCCCAGCACCCTCCCCAGCTCCCTGTGGGACACAAGGTCTGTCTGCTCCCGAGCTCTCCCAGCCACGCACTGCCAGCGCCGAGCACGACTCCAGCTCCATAGCACATCTTGAGTTTGACACAAGGATCTTCCTTGAAGAATGTGATGCAGTCGAGCCCAAGGACCAGTGTAGCCAAAGCCAGGCCAGCCAGGAGATCTGCTGTGATCATCAGGGTCCGTGTCACCACGATCTTCACTGGGCAGGGAAGGTAAAAACAACCAGGAACAGGAATGAGGAACAATCAGAGGAACAGGCCTCTCCACTCCAGATTTCTGCCCATGCCCTTTTTAGAGTCACCCAGCTCACCAGTGGCCATCACACTGGAACCCACCAATTCCATCCCTGCCACGGGCCAAGGGAAGGTGCTCAACAAGCTCATCAGAAACTTAATAAGGACTTAAACCCATGATTAAACCAGCTCAAGAAACCAAACAGCTCATGGTATACCCATCAGCACTTGGTATGTGCTCACCTGCTCAAGCCATTCTTGAGCAGAAGACACCACTGTCCACACTGTTTTTTCCTCCAAGCTGTGTAGCAGGTGTTTTGAACAGCAAATGTGAATATACCAGTGAAAAACAAGAGCTGGCACGGATCACATCACCAGCTGCGATGGGACTGTGCCCTGCAAAGCTCCATTCTCCCCAGAGCAAGGTGGCAGCCCCCCTTAGTCCATGCCAACTATTTTCCTTCTCCGCTGCCTGAATCTGTGTTGTTCCATGTCACAACCCAAGGGTTCCCTCTGCAGGGCTTGATGTGCCCTGTGCAGGTCAGAAGAAATGTCCCTACCCTGATGTGACTGTCCCTGAGCTGTGGGCATGAGTCCTTGGCCAGTGGGAATGGTCCTTGCTCTGCCTGAAGCATGGTGGCTTGCAAATCCTCAGCTCAACATGCCAGAACATGTTTGTTGTGAGGTGGCACAGCTTCACAGCCTCTTACCTGCCTGATGATCCCACTGCAAGTCTGACTGAACCCCAAGCTGCTGCCAAGGCTGGGCAAGAGACCAAGAGCAGCCCTAGGCTGGTGTGGCTGACTGACAAAGGGCAGTTGGGTGCAATGAAAATCACTGTCCCACTTCCCTTTCAAGAAGACTGAGCTGTGAACACAACAAATGCCTCCAGGCCAGGTCATCTCACCTGGGTGGTCAGCCAGAATGGAGTCATACTGGTCACAGGTCCTGACCCCATCCTGCATGTTGGTGACACACTCTCTCCAAAGGCCCCGGCATTTGTGACTTACCTGCAAGCAGGAGAAAGGCACTCATGCAAAAACTCCCCAGCTTCCCATGGATGTCCCAGCACTACAGCTGGACAGTCCCAGTGACTCCCTGCCCATACCTGCTCTCTGTTTTCTCCTGCTCCATCCCTTTATCTCTATAACTGTCTAATGCTTCAACTCAAAGCAGTGGGTTTGTCCCACCACGTCCCTTCTCCAAGCCTGTGGGGACATGGTGCAACCTCACAGATGGCAAGGCACCCTCCTTGCTCTCACTGCTCACCTTGAGGATGATGGTTGCTGTGCTCATCTTAAAGGTGGCTACTCTGCTCACCTTCCAGGTGGTTTCTGTGCTCACCTCCAAGCTGTCATCAGCATTGACCATCCAGCAGTCTGTGCATGTGGCCAGGAGCAGGAAGAGTGTTGAGAGAAGAGCGAGCCCAAAAGCTGTCACCTGCAGGGCTGCACTCATGGGGTGACCTGCAAGGGCACACAGATAATCACCAACTCTGCTCTGGCTACTTCCAGACACCCAATCTTCCAAGGACAAAGTGCCACCATCCCCTGGATCCCTAGGAGACATCTGGGTCCTGTCTCACAGTGCTCACTTGCTGTCACAATGCTCCAATATCCTCAGCCAAGGTTGGGCCACCAGGTTTGCATGTAGACAGAGCTTTTAAACTCAGTAATTTGTAGTGGAGGCATTCCCACATTGGTTCCCTCTCTTCCAAATAGAAGCTGCCAACCACCAGTACTTGGCCTTTAGGAATCAAGAGCTGCTGGAAACTACTGTCAAATAACTGCTGCTACAAAAACTGTGACTTAATCACATCTCCAGAGAACCTCTAGAGACCTCCATCCCTGCCATATGACTTGGTGGGTACATCCTCTGCCTTTTCTTGCTTTTGTTTTCGATTCCAAGAAAAGCTCTGAGGTGTTGAACATCCAGGTTGCAGCACAAGGAAGTGTCCCATGGAGGTGTCCTATCTTAAGCACAAGCCCAAAGACAAATCTCCCATTCCAAGGGGGAAAAGGCTGGGGCAGGGTGTGGGTGCCCTAAGGAGCTGCCAAGGCTTTCCACAGAGCAGGAAGGATGGAACCATTTGTTTTCCATCCTAGAGGGATGTTTTCCATTCCTAGGTGAAGGGACTCTGCAGAGAGGGGAGCTGTGCCCAAGGTATGAGAAGGGGACGTTGTGTCTGCAAACCCTGGGCAGGAATCCCACTCTGTCATGTTTTGAAACCCAAAATGACAAATATTTTACTGCCTGAAGTTGCAACCACTGCAACAACCCATTGGACAGGGGTTCATACAAATGTGTCCAGATGAGTTTGAGCCAAATGGGTTAATTACCATGAGATGATAGCTCATCATCACCAGCTTTAGTACCTCCAGCCAGAGCCTGCCCACCCTGGCATGGCACAGGCTCCCTGTGGGCAGAGGTGGGAAGGAAGGTCGTGGTCCCACACCCAGTGTGCCCCATCACCCCCTTATCCCCTCTTGGGAAGTCACTGGGAGTGGAGGCATCGCTCTCCCATCATCTCTGAGCATTTCCATCAGCTTTTTCAAGTGGGCAGTCTCTCCTACCCCAATTTACAATAATTTAAAAAAATTCCTTAGTCTCCCTTCTGAGCTAACTCCCCAGAACCTTATTTGTTTCTGCTAGACCCCAGCTTTTTTGAAGTCTTTGAAAAAAATCTGTCCAGTCACTTCAGTTATATAAGCAAGGAAAAAAAAAGGAAGAGAAAGAAATTCTTAATGCTGAGAAAAATCAGCTCTAAACTTTGCTGATAATAAAAGGGGTTCATGGGGAGCATTACCTTCACCGCAGGCTCATCCTTGTTGCAGTGGGATGACAGAATCTCTTTGTTGCTGATGATTTGGGATAGGGATGTAGGTCTGGAAGTGCTGATGGGATTGGATCCTGGAGTCAGGGATACTCAGCAGTAGCTGGAGCTTGCACTGAGCTATTTAAGGTTTGTCCAAGGTACGTCAGCCAGGCTTTGTGCTCTGAGATGTGATGGGCATCCCTGCAGTTAGAGCAGCCATAGGCTGGGAATGGAGCCTCCCCAAAAATGTCACATGGGGAAACTGCTGGAAACCTGCTGGGAACCCTCCCCAGGTGGGGGATTATGTGTCCTCGACAAATAATCCCTGTTTTTTAATTAGACCTTTCAATTACTGCCTAAGAATGAGTGGCCTAAGACACTGAAGTGGCCTAAGGTTCAGGAGTGCTACCAGAGTTCAGAGAGTTGGAAGGGGCCAAAGAAAGGAGCTGGAATGCCAGGGTGATAATGAACCTCTTTGGCTGGTAATTAAGACCTTTCTTTTTTCCCCATTAAGCAGAAAACAGGTGAAAACCACTGCAGTGGTAATGGCTCAGGTACCTTGTCTGGCCACCCCCCAAGGGCCTGTGATAGCAGCACTCAGCTCTCTGCCATTTGCAGCTGCCCTAAAAACTTCAGGTTTGTTCTCTAATCCCCTCCTCTTTGGGCATTGCACAGGGTCTGTGTTGCATCCTCTGAGCATCCCTGGGCTCAGCTGTGCCTCATGGCTCTGCCACTGCTCACCATCATCTCTCAGAGCAATGGGAAACACTCATGTTTCCATTGTATGGGTCACAGAGGTGCACTTGGGTGTTTAGGGTGGCTTTGGTTTTTGTTGTTGTTTTTTTTTTCCCTCTAGGTAATCCTCTGCAGCATTTTGCTGTGGGCATTTTGGCAAAACATCAATCTTGGCAAATCCTTCAGGCCTGCAGAGATGCCCAGGTGCCTGATGTGTGAGATTTCTGGGACTTTGAGTTATCCTATTTTCCCAGAATTCTGGCACATGGCAGCTCTAATGCTTTGGAATGTAGCAGTGAGTTAGGGCCAAAAATGTTCAGAAGGGTTTGTGAACCTTCATTTTCCAACATTTACTGGTCAGGAATTTATGGTTCTTGGACATCAGTGACACATGAAATACAAGTGTGACTCCAAGTGATACAAAACTGTACCTCCATGGTCCTATTAAATAGGTGTATTCATATTTTCTGCTCATCTAAACACTCAGTTTATGATATATCAAACTTATCTGCCTTGTCAATCCCCAACTGAAACCTTTTTGGTGGTGAAAAGAGGCAGGAAGAGGAGCAGAACTAGCAGTAGTCAAATGATTAAGCTCCTTTGCTGGGTTAATGGCAGGGAAAATCAGATCTTGGGTACTTTAAGGTTTGTCAAAACCATGTGTTAAAAAAGCGCTGACAATACTCAAACCTTGAATTTTAGCAAATATTGTACTAAAAACCTCCTGTGGCTGGAAGGGAAAAAAAAAGAAAGATGTTTTCTCAAGATGGGATCATGTCAGAGAACTAGAGAGGACTTGGTAGATGCTGTAGGGGCAGATAAGAATATAAATAAGAATGTAAATAAGAATTAATTATTCTTAATTCTTAATTAAGAATTATTAAACACATCACCAAATTCAAACAGCCATGTCTCAGAGGTGTGAGAAAAGCCCTTCTGCACGCCTTTGTGTGAGGGTCATTTTCCCTTTTCCCTCATTTCTGCCCATTTAAAAATGACTGTTATTTCCCAGGGGTTTGGCTGAAAGAAAGAGGTATGACCCAAAACCTCAGTACTGCTCATTAAACCGGTTTAATGACCACAAGTTGTGTGTTGGAGGGGGAAACTCTGCCTGTGCTGTGAACAAAGGCAGATCCCCTCTTGGATGTGCTTCTAGCCTGGGTGTCCATCCCCAGGGAGCTTTCAGGTGACTCTTGGAGATGTCACAGCAACCACCAAGGACAGCAAACGCCTGAGTTTGAGCTGGGGTGGGATCTGTTTCTGGACCAGATGCAGGGGGCAGGATGCTAAGATGACACAGCAGCCATGCAAATACCTGGGTGGAAAACATGATCTCTGAAGAAAAAGATGCACAGCAGGGGTGATGTCCCTGCTTGGGGAAGCAAAAATCAGTTTAAATTAGCAAATTCCCAATTAGGCACAAGTCAGCTCTGCATTCATGAGAAATGGGAGAAAATAGAGAGATCTGAGCTATGAGGGTTTATAAGAGACTCCATAAGTGAAGATGCTGGTGGCATTTCAGCCTTGGAAAGAGAATTGTGGAGGGGCCAAGCTGCATTCCCAGGGATTTAACCTTAACTTAAGAGATCTGTAAGGCCACCTTTGAGAGCAACACGTGGCAAAAGATACAACACATTCAGCCAGGAGGGCAAGAACTGCTGAGGATGGGGGGGAGGCTCCTGCCACAGTGCAGAAGTGGCTCTGAACCAGCACTGGAGACACTGGAGGGGACTGGTCCAGATGGGCAGTGAGGGGAGATCAAAGAGACAGTTCCAGAAAGATGCCCATGATTGAAAATATTTTAATACCACCAAGTCACAATTTTTAGTACAAAAAGCAAAAAAAAAAAAAAAAAAATAAAGCATTTAAAAATCCCCACCTGTCCCATTTCCAAGGCCATGCATCCCATGGAAAGTTAATGAAATTTATATTAATAGAATAAAAACATTCTTTACACTGAAATATAAAAAAGCCCTTATAGGTGGTTTTGATTTGTTGCTGTTGGTGGTTTTTTTGTTTGTTTTAAAGCACAAGTTTCCTTTCTAATCCTCACTGCAGTGGCTTTGGCTGGTGTTTTTTGAGGGGAACCCAACATTTGGGTTCAGCCCCTGGTGGGTGATGCCAGCCTACAAGCACTGCTCTCCCCTGAGGGGTGCAGGACACAGTTTTATAGGGGGGGCTGCAATTTAAAAAGAGAAAAAGGCAGTTAATGCCTGGGAGAAAGATGTTTTCCCCTGGGGAAAAAATAGCATTGCTTCTCCTCCAGGAACCCAGACCTGGGCATGGGCATAATATCAAATAGGGGAAGAAAATAAAATGGAGAAAAAATAGAGTAAAATAAAATAGATTAAAATAAAATAGAGCCAAATGAAACAGAGAAATAAAAAGTAAAATAAAATAAACCAAACCAAAACAAAAATTTAAAAATCAGCTCTCTCTTCATATTTAGGTTTAAAATAAAATAGTAAAAAATTAGATAATGAAGCTGTTTGGATAATTTGCAGTGTCCTTCCCTGTGGGTTGGTTGACACAACACCTGCAGCAAGGCTGGAGGGATGGAGTACAGGGAGTTTGGAGGATTTACAGATGAAATTGGAGCTTTGGCAGTTGTAAAACAATTAGTAGCAGTAGAATAGAGGTACAAAGTGGTGGAGGCAATTAGCAGGTTGTGTTTGGAACCTTCACTGCCCGCTCTAGGGGATCCTGGTGGGGAACAAGGATTTGGACCCAGCAGGGAGGCACCAAAATTCAGGGCTCTGTCCATCTGCCACTCAAAATAGTTGTGTTGGGCACCAAAACTAAAAACAAATCCTTTGTGTTCAGAGCCCCTTTTAGCTGCTTTGACTTGCCTAAACCCATTTATTCTTGTTTAACAAGGCACAGCCTGGTCCTGGACAGGAACAAGCCCAAGGTAGGTTTGGGCTGGCAGAGCTCAGCTGGAGCAACTGGCCTTCAGGCAGGAATCAATAATAATTAATAATAATTTTAAAGTGCTGCTTTTTGGTAGCAATGAGGCAGGGGAATGGTGCACCCTGAAAACATCCCTCTGCCAAGGGTATGCTTGAACCCTGAGTTGGGCTGGTGCAGTTAGAAGTGAAAACCTCATCCCAGGAAGACCAAGCACTGGCTTTCCTCCCCGCCTGCCCCTGAAAACGGGATGTGGGAGAGGGGTGGCCATGGCACAAAGCACTTCTGTGCAGCACACCCCCGTGGGCTTGGCTCTGTGCCCCTGTGGCACAGGCATCAGCCTCCCTGCTCGCCCCCACAGCATCCCTGTGACAGACAGACAGACAGACATGGTCACAATGCCAGGCTGGGGGTGCCACCCCGCCCCGCTGAGGAGAACATGCAATGATGGATACGGGAGGTGTGACACGTAAAACCTCTATTTTAGAGGCTGGCACTGAAAACGCTGCTGAAACCTGGAAGCTAAGGAGGAGAAAGGTCTCATGGGGCAGTCAGGGCCCAGGCAGGGTGGGAGCCCCAGGGTGTTGCCTGTTTTTGGGAGGGAAGGGAGGCACTGGGCAGCAGGAGCGCAGGGTTAGGGCTCAAACATAGTCCCGGGCTGTGGAGGGCTGAGGCTGCCGATGGTACTGCTGTCCTCGGCGCTCCTTGGCAGGGCAGGAGCAGCACAGGAGGGACCCCCCCAGCATGGAGAGGCTGGAGGCTCCCCAGCCCACGAAGAGAGCAGAGCCGAATTCGTACCTGCGGGGAGAGGGGCGAGGGAGCGTCAGGGAGGGCAGAGAGGCAGAGGTGCAAACTGAGATCGAAGCCCTGATGAGGTGATAACGATGCCAAGGCAGATTTTGGTTCTCCCCTCTCCATCCCCATCTTTCCTATTGGCTGTATCTAGTTCCCATGTGTCCCCATCTTTTAATCCTCCCCAGGGCTGAAATTCCACATGTGGACCACCACCCTGTCCCAGCTACTAACAACTAAAGCTTCTTCATCTTCTGCAAAGCGGCAGCAAGGGCTGGCAGAGGTCCCACCTGTGGGGCACATCGGCCCAAAACCAGCAAGGGAAGGTCCAGGGGGAAGTGCAGGGACAAGACAGGATTCAGAAGGGCACCCTCTGAGCCAGGCTCTTACCTAGCGTTGATGGGGATGATGCTCTCTCTGAAGAACTCAGAGGTCACTTGTGTTGCATACAAGGACACGGCAGATAATGTGCACAGACCTGGGCACAGAAACATGGAATCACAGAATGCTTTGGGTCGGAAGGGACCTTTAAAGAGCACCTGATCCAAAGCTCCTGCAGTCAGAGGGTTGTTCTGGTGTTCCACTAGACATCAAACATTGACTGTCAGTGACAGCCAGCCCTCACCAAACTGCTCCCCTTCCTCTATCAGTGTCAAAAGGTGTTGGAGGATTTCTGCAGCAGCGATGTACGAAGGCTAGAGCTGCCTTACCAGAGAGAACGAAGAGGACACCTCCAGCAACAGCTATGCGGCTCTTGGTGACAGGATCCTCCTCCCCAACTTTAGTGCACTTCATGCCCACCACACTCACGATGATGCCAAAGAAGCCCAGGAGGAGAGAAATGACCATGAGAGCACGGCATGTCTGGATGTGAACTGCAAGGGGGAAGAAAAACTGCTCCCAGCAGGTGCCTTTGGCCATAGCCGGGCACTGGAAACAAGGTCACTGTGCTCCATGCTGGTGATGGACCTGTCCTTAACCCTGTCCTTGCTGTGTAGCTCCCATGTCATATCCTCCCCCCCTGGCAGATATGGAGACCTCAGCTCATTCCTTCCATGACCTTCCTCCCTGCCACCCTCATCTTGGTCATGACTGGGCAGGAAAACACCTTGCCTGGAGCAGCACCACAGTCACCAAATGCCAAAAGGGTGATGCACAGTCGTGGAGGGGGGGGTTTTGATGTCCCCATGGGGCACTGCTGGTATCTGAATGTGATGCCCACATTGGAGTTCAAACCTGCTGGGGCCAGGAATGTCCCCAGCCACACAAAGGGACAAGAGAGGCTCAGTGTGGATGGGGAGGTTGGAGCCCAAGACTCACAGATGGAGAGGGAAGTTTGGACACACACTGAGGCTCAGCTCAGTGGATAAGTGGATTCAGACCCTTCTGAGGGGTTCAGACCTACAATAGGGGTGGGGGCAAGAAGGGCTTGGACCTGAAGGTGACTCAGGCTCCAGGAAGGACCAGGGGAGCTCAGATCCACAGGGGAAGAGCATCCAGACCTGATGAGGGTACAGACCCATTGGGGATGTGTGTTCAAACCCATACAGGTGGGTTCAAACACAGAGAGGAGCTCAGAGCTATAAAATATAGGGGAGGGTCAAACCCACAGCGAGGCTCAGACTTAGAGGAGGGCAAAGCAGCTCAGGATCCCAGGGGAGCTCTCCCAAGGCGGAGACGGGGAGGGGGGAACTACAGCCAGGAAAGGAAGCGGGGCTCACCCCGTACTCACCTTCGAGGGACAGCAGCGAGTCGTGCAGGCGGCACTGCACCTGCCCGGTGCTCTGGGCAGCGCAGCTCATCCACAGCCCCTCGTGGAGCCCCACGGCCGTGATGATGGCGTCCCCGGCGTACGAGCTCTGCCTCCACTGCGGCAGCACGGCGGCCGCCAGCGCTGCCACCCACCCGGCCAGAGCCACCAGGTAGCCGGCCAGCTCCCGAGCCCCGCCGCCCATCGCCACCGCCGCGCCCGGCCCGGCCCGCCTGAGGGGAGGGACAGCACGAAGCGGGGCTCTGAGGGGAGGGACAGCCCGGAGAGGGGCTCTGAGGGGAGGGACGGCCCCGAGCGGGGCTCTGAGGGGAGAGACCGGCTGAGAGGGGCTCTGAGGGGAGGGAGAGCCCGGAGAGGGGCTCTGAGGGGAGGGACGGCCCCGAGCGGGGCTCTGAGGGGAAGGAGAGCCCGGAGAGGGGCTCTGAGGGGAGGGACGGCCCCGAGCGGGGCTCTGAGGGGAGAGACAGCCCGGAGAGGGGCTCTGAGGGGAGAGACGGGCGGCGGGGCGGGAGCAAGGCCGGGGGAGGAGTTGAGGGGAAGGGAGAAATTTAGGTCCCGGGAGGGGGAGGAATTGGAGTTTCGAGTGGGAGAGTTGTGGTCAAAGGGGAATTGGGGACTGGGAGGCGGGAATTAGGAGCGGGGGCACTGGGAAGAGCATTAGTATGAGGGGAGGGATGTGAGTCTGAGGAGAGCGGTTTGGGGTTGGAGGCAAGGATTTGAATCCTAGAGGGAAGAATGTGGTTTTAGAGGAAAGATTTGGGGCATGGAGGATATTTGGGTCCTACATGAGAGATTTAGGTCCTGAGGGAGACGGGAAGCCCTCGAACAACAGTGGAGGGATAATGGGAAAATGGGGTTCCCCCACACCCGGCGGTGTGTGGGAAGTCGCCATCCTGGACCCCTGGGCTGGAGCCCCAGGGTCACTCCAGGAGTTCAGCAGGGAAGCCGTTCATTCCATGAGGGAATTCGGGCACACCATGGCACCAACAAGAGAAGCCATTGTCAGTGGTGTAGGCCTGCAGGAGAGGCCAGGGGGTGTGGGGCACACGTGTCAGCACCCTGGTGACACCAAGCCCATTGCAGCCCCAGGAGCTGGCAATCGTTAACCGCCATGGCCTCATCAGCAGTCTGCTCACGCGCTCGGGCCGCTGGGGGTGGATGCTCGCATGGTGGGCAGCCTCCACTGGGACCATATGTCAATCCTGGAGAAATCATCCTCCAGACCCCCCTCACCCACCCCAATGCCGAATGGCCCTCTCCAAGTGGGATGGGGTGCTGGGTGGCTGCACACGGGGCAGGATTTATTTGCCCACATTCCCGGGATGGTTATGGTAATGGCCAGACATCTTCGGGAACAATTCAATGCCCTGTCCAGGGCTGCCAGGGTGCTCAATGTCCTTCTTGTTCAAGGACGGTTCCCTCCTCCCTGGAATGGTGGGCTCCTTCCCACGCTATGGGAGCAGGGTCCAGGGGATGCTCAGCTGGAGACTGTATTGCCCCTACTGCCCCTGGGGCACCTTGTCCCCCCAAACACCTTTTTGAGTCTACAGGACTAGGGTACTCTTGGGTACATATTTGCCAGGAGGGACTGTTTCACCCCAACACTAATGACAGTCAAAGGGTGGCACCAGCCTTCAGTCCCCACTCAGAAAACAACAGCTTAGGAAAAAAATACCTTTATTCACCCATTTTCTGCAGAAGGCACTTAAATAGCTGCAAGTTTAGGAAAGGCACACATCTACACCTGTTGGCTCCAGGGCCCCACCCCTAACACAGCATCCCTCCCTTGTCCCTATGTCACCCACCCCTGAGCCTCCATCACACACCCCAGGTCAGCTCTGCAGGGGGATGCTGAATGCTTCAGGGGTAGGACATGGCATTCCCTACAGCCCCATTCCAACTGAGTTGGGGGCAGAGGGGGTCCCACACGTCACCCTTATGACTCTGCAGCCAGAAGCCACAATGCTGACATGACTAGTCCCAGCAGAGACATCCTGGTCCCCATAGGATGTCACAGCTCATCCTTCTCCACCACCATTGCAGCTGGTGATTCCTTCTCCAGCTCTGGCTCCAACTCCCCCTCTTCCATGCTGAAAAGCATCTTCACCAGGTCATCTGCCTGCACACGCTCCTGTGGGCAGAGTCAGGGTGGTGAGCACAGTCCCACCCAAAAAACCTGTGTGCTGCTGGGAAGGAGCTTACCCGCTCGCTGTGCCGAGGGTCCAGGGTGAACCAGAGAGCAATGGCACAGCGCTGACCCTTGGTCACAGCCTTCACCCCATGGGGGTTCTCTGAGCCGGAGGAGAAGCCCACGGCACGGCCACACTGCGGCTGGACCTGCGCCTGTCAGGGGTGGGAGACCGGGAGAGCCCACTCAGGGGTGAGTTGGTTGCCCTCAACCCAAATTCATCTTTTGCAGTGGTTCAGGGGATGTGCCCAGGGGACAGGGCCAACAGGCAGGAGCTGGATTTGTTGGATTTGGATCCTTGGAGCTGAGCTACTCACAGTCTCAGTCTTGGCATCCAGCTGGGTGAAGTAGAAAGCTCCTCCTTCAAAGTCCCCATTGAGGTAGAGGATTGCACTAAAGGAAGCAGGGGACAAGTGGAGGTGACAAGCAACCATCACCAGAGCTCCCCAACACCATGGCAAGAGCCTGAGGCAGGGAAACCCAGGTTTGATGTCCCCATACCTTACTCCACCCAACCCAGGTGCCACCAAATCATGGTCCTCTTAGGTGGGGAAGCTGCAGCTAACAGCCAGCACCAGTACCTGTAATCCCGGAAAGTGTAGGCTGGAGGTTCCTTCACGCACACCAGTGCCTCTGCATTGAGAATGCAGTTGTCCACATGCACCTCGTGGCTGTTGTCAGTCCGACCTTCTTGCTTCTCTAGGGTAGAAGAGGGCATGTCAGGACTCCTCTGTGCAAGAACAGGGACCATCCCCAATTATCCTGTGCTTGGAGATGACAAGAAAGTCACGTGTAGCCTAAAGCATTTCCACTTGCTGGAGTGTGGATTGTGCAAGGCTATTTAGGTCCCATAAAACACAGTTGACTCGTCCCATGGCATTTTCATAGCCCTCCAGACACAGCCTCTCTCAGCACCTATCCCAAAATGCCTCAGAGTGATAAAATCCTGTATGGCATGAAGCCATCTACCTTGTTAGATGCAACCAGCAGAGCTGCTGCTCATCTTCCCAAACTGGGCTTAGGGACAAGCTTCCTACACCCTCCTGAGGAGAGGAGTGGGTTAGGGAGTAGCAAGGAGGTCTCCAAAGAAAGGTCTGAGACCAGACCACTGCAGCTGTTAGAGGAGATCCAGAGAGGACAAGACCTGCCTCTCTGGGCCATACTCACCATCGATGGCTGTGCGGCACACTAGGTGGGAGTAGGAGAAGTGGAGAGGCACCTCCAGGCGGAAGTAGGACTCCATCATGTGCCGCACCTTCTCTGTCACGTTGTAGTACAGGTAGGCACTGTGCAGGGGCACCTTCCCCTCCTGGCCCAGCTGTGGAGGACACACACAGGACAGGGGCTTAGCCCCAGCCCAGCTGGACAACCACCAGCCCCAAAACTACCCTCCCTTGTCCCCACAGCCTGTTTCTCCACACAGCACCCCAACCTTGAGGGCCTTGAGGACAGTCACGCCATAGAAGGTCTCACTGGGAGTGTGAGGAGAGGTCTTCCCCCGATAGCCATCTCCAGCCGAGGCAGCCGCCTGCAAAACCCGATTAGAGTTACTGGTCTGATGTCTGAGCTGCAGGATGGGACCCCTCAGCATCCTCCACGCATCCCTGCCTGCTCCACCCATCCTTGCACTCACATTAGTGAGCCTCTGCAGCTCCTGGCACTCCTCAGCAGAAAGAACTCCATCCACCACGACACGCTGGGAGCCATTCAGGGCCTTGGAGTTCATGGTGACACTGGCTCCTTTGTACACCAGAGGGCCACCTGTGGCACAAAGGGGATTGGTGGACATGGGCATAGATGCCACCAGCTCTGGGGTGACTGGGGGAGGTTGTGGTCCTGCCACCTGCTCCTGCTGCCACCCATGTGTGGAGAGACCGTGAGCTGGCAGCAGGGGTCCCCATCCCACCTCCCCTCCTGGCCTTCTCCACCTTCTCGGATGAACTTGCTCATGTCGGCAGACTCTTTGGCCTTCTCCTCCACCAGTGTCTCGATCTCCTTCATGAGGTTGCCGATTTCCTCAGAGATGCGTGCTGCTGTCTCCCGCTCCACCCTGGGCATGCAGCAGCCATCAGCACCACCACCCCACTGTCCCCACATCAGAAATGAGGGCCACTATGACAAGGGTAGGACAAGTTGTCTCAGGTGCCAGTAACAGAGCTGGCACTGAGACTGGAGAGAGTCACCTCAATGCATCCTCACTCTGAGGTGCTTGGGGTGACCTATACGTGCCCATCATCCCATGGGCTGCTGAGGAGTAAAGTTCTGCCCTCCAGCAGCCTCTTCCAGTCCCAGCATCAACAGTTCCCCTGGCAGCAGCTCTGTGCCATGGCCTTTGGCCTGAAGCCCACAGAGGAAGAAGGGTTTGTCCTGTCAGACCCCACTGGGTGAGCTCGGCTGGGGACAGCACTCACTTCTGTTTCTCCCGCAGTCTTTTTGGTATCACCTCTTCAGGTGTCCATGTGTCCTGCAGCCAGAGGAATAACATCAGGAGCTGGACAAGAATCTGGCCAGGTCACAGACTCCTCATCTGCATTCCATCTGGCCATTGCATCCCCCTGGTCTCACACCACGCACCGGGTCCACAAAAGGGATGCCAAAGACGTCGTAGCTGAAGAAGAGCAGCTCCTTCTCCATCAGACTCCTCTGGTGATATACCTGGATCTCCTGTGGCAAGGGGCAGAGAGACAGGATGAGGTACACCCAGGTGTGGGCAGGAAGGTGCAGGGCTACAGCATTCCTGTGGTCCTTGCTCCAGACCTGCAGCCTGGTCTCCTGCTCAATATGGCAGCTGGGAAGGAAGTGGTTTTCCCCATCCTGTCAGAACTTTCCTGTGGACAAGCCCTGGGGAGGTGGCAGTTGAGCAGAGACACGTGTGTCCCTTCTGCAGGAGGCTCTGTAGGAGCAGCTTCCCTTCCCCTACTCCAATTGGTGTGGGGCAGAGACTCCCATGCCTATCACATCCCAGGAAGGACCTGGCCATCCAGATCTGGCTATTTTGAAACCAAATCCTCTCCTTTTCAAGCAATTTCATTTCACTTGTGGAAAAGTGCAACAGAGGTGGGCTCAGATCCTCTTAAAAAAGATTGCCCACCTGCCTCTCACAGCCCCCTCTCTTAGGAAGGGATCCATGTGTGCCAGTCATCCAGCTTCACTTGGCTTAGACATCGGGCCAGCAATGTCTTTTAGCTTTTCAGCTATTTTCCAGCTTGTCTGGCCTTAAATCTACCCATTCCTGTCCACCTTTGGTAGCTGGCACGAAGGAGACCCTACAACTTCTGCAAATGTCCCCAGTGAGGAGAGATGATGTCCTTGCATTGTTCATCCACCTGATTGCTCACCTCTCGTGGCTGGATGGGTCTAGCCAGGTTTTCTCCCAGGACAGCGGTGTAATAGGCCAAATTTTGGTTCATCACCTCGTCATGTGGGAAGAAGAGCAAATATGTTTTGGCGCATTCAATGGCTTTTTCATAATTGCCATCTGCAATGAGAAATGGGGCTGTTAATGGCACGTCCAAGGTAACTGGAGGCAGAATAAAGACAGGTATGGAGGAGAGATGAGAGACACAGTCTTTGTGTTCCAAACAGTGTCATGAGTAGGGCAGATCCCCTGGAGCATGGATAAGTGCTGCCACAAAGGCAAAATTCAGACTGTGGTGCTCTCCTGTCTCCAGAAACCATCACAACAGAAATCAGGGGTACTTGTACAGCTTGGCTACTTTTCTCACTTGGAAAACATTACAAAGCCTGTTTAGAAATAGCCAGATCCAAGCATTTACTGGCAAACCTGCAGTTTCCAGCCACTGAAGCATGCTACCCCACTTTCATGTGGCCTGTCACAGAATCACACAATCACAGGTTGGAAAGGACCACAGTGGGTCATCCGGTCCAACCTCTCTGCTCAAGCAGGGCTCTCCAAGAGCACATGGCACAGGATTGTGTCCAGATTGTCTGGAATACCCTCAGTGAGAGAGATCTGACACCCTCAGTCACTGCACACTTCCTTATAGCCAGGTGGAACTTCCTAGGCATCAGTTTCTGCCTCTTGTCCTATTGCTCAGCACCACAGAGCACAGCCTGACTCCATCCTCTAGCATTCTTCTTGAGAATTTCCATGCTCTTGGGAGTTCATGTCTTTCCCTTCCTTTTGAAGAAACTCACAAAGAAATATTTTATACTTTTCTAAAGCGTGGGCAACAGGTGAAGGAGGGATTCTGCCCCTCTGCTCCACTGTGGTGAGATGCCACTTCCAGTGCTGCCTCCACCCCTGGGTTCCCCAGCATAAGGATATGGACTCATTAGAGACAGTCCAGAGGAGACCACTAAAATGGTCAGAGGACTGGAGCCCCTCTGTGAAGAAAGGCTGAGAGAACTGGTCTTGTTGAACCTGGACGTGAGAAGGCTCCTGAGAAATCTTATGGCCTTCCCATACTAAAAGTGACCACAAGAGAGATAAAGACAACTCTTCATCAAGGTTTATAGTGACAGGACAAGAGGAATTGTCTTAAACTGAAGAAGGACAGCATTAGGTTGGTCATAAGGAGAGAATTTTCTCTGATGAGAGTGGTGAGGCCCTGGCACAGAGTGGTAAAGACTGAGTTAGATGGGGCTCTGGGAGATCTGAGTGACCAGTGCTAGATGTCCATTCATTTTTGGTTGGATAGATGAGATTATTTTTGAGGGTCCTTTCCCCACCCAATCATTTCAGCCCATGCAGAGCTGGGTGCTGAGTGCTGACAACCACAGAGAATGGGGTGAGGAGATGCTTACTGTTGTAGTAGGCAAACTGCAGGTAGTTGAAGTGTGAGGGCAGGAAATCCTCCAGAGGCTTCTCCAGGCCAGGCTGTGAGGCCAGCTCTGTGACACAGCCCTGCTTGCAGCTTAGCACCTGCATGGAGTGATCTGGAGGAGAAAAACTCATGTCACTGCTCACAGTCACCCACGGGCTGGTGGGCAGGACCCTGAGGGGTGTCCGACCTCCTGCTCATACTGGGATGGTTGCAAGCTTTTTGATAGCGGAAAACCCTCAGGGATGGGGGTTGTCCACCTCTGAATTGATCAGTGGTGGCATTGTGGTGCTCTGTCAGGACAAGAGTAGCCATCCTCAACGCCCCATCACATCCTGATGACCCTTTACTGGTCTCTCTTCTATCTTTCTGTATTCCTCCGGAATTTGGAGGATTCCTGGGCATCAGCCCTAGTGCTAAGAGCAGGTAAACTCCTCCTGCCACTTACTGGCCATACCTTCCCTAGTGATGGGGTTTCCCCTCTTCAGGGACCCCCTACCCCCTCCCCAGCTCTTTGTGGACCAACCACCTGAGAATTGCACTCAACACTTGTGACAGAAGGACACAGGAAGCATGGCTCCCACCTGTAATGGCCTGGAAAAGGTCTGCGTTGTACTCCAGGTAGTTGTAGCCCTCATAGTCGTATGGTCCCTCGCAGAGAGCACGGCACTCAGTGTCTGCCACAAAATACTCCTCCAGTGCCTTCTCCAGGTGCAGGATGGCAGCAGCAGGCTGCTCGTCTGTGTAAAACCGGACGCCCAGCTGAAACTCCCTCTGTGGACCGATGAAGAGATCTCAGTGCTCCATTCTCCATGATGGATCACCTCATCCCCACCACAGTGGCATCTCATGAGCTTTCTGAGCCGGCAGCTGTGGTGTGATTGCCCTGGGTTTCACAGCAGACGGGGCTTTGGGAGGGGAAGGTCTCACCAGGTGGGGTTTGGCTTCCAGGTCAGTGAAGTCATCCTCGTGGACTCCCACCATGGCCTGATAGTACTCCAGGTTCTGCCTCATCTCCTGGTGCCCGGGGTTGGCCACGAAGAATGTGTGAGCGGCTGCCGCCGCCTGCGCCGGCCGGTTCATCTGGGTGGGACGGGAGTGAGACAGCGCGGCTTCCCCGCGGAGCGGAGCGGACACCCGTGCCCGGGCATCCCGGCGGCCGGGATGGAGGGCGGTGACAGGGGCGGCTCCGCCGAGCTCCGACGTGGCACTGGTGGGGGGAGCGCGAAGGGGGGGAGCGCGAAGGGGGTGGGGGGAGCCAGGCCAGGACTGCCGGCTGGCAACCCCATTCCGCCGGGACAGACACCGAACCCTCCCGGCGTCCCGGGACCGCGATTGCCACCGCTCGGTTCCCCCGGTCCCACCCCATCCATCCTCCCGCCCKATTCCGGGATCCTCCGTGCATCCCGCCCGTCCCAAAACCCGTCGTAGCGGGACAACCCCTCCCCTTCTCTTCCCTTCCCCGCTGCCGGTGCCAATGTCGCACCTTGAAATAGGCGACCTGCAGGTAGTTGTAGGGGCTGCGCCGGGCGAACTCCCGGTCCACCTCCTCGCCCAGGCGGTACCGGGAGGGCGCGGCGGGCCCGCAGCTCCGCAGGCAGGCGGCACGGCGAAGCAGCATCCGAAAGAACAACAAGTCCCGGAGCACCGGGTCGGGCTGGGACTCGATCCCCTCCGCCGAGCCCGCTGTGGCGTTGGCGCAGCGCAGGCGGCACCGCACCAGGCGGGAGCGCACGGCGGCCCGCGCCCGCAGCGCCCGCTCCATCTGCAGCACCACGGCGGGCCAGTCCCCCCGCGAGTACGCCTCAGCACCGGCGGCGAACAGCTCGTCCGCGGACTGCGCAGGCAACGGCGGCTCTCCCGGTGCCAGGGTCGGGACCTGCACCAGTTCCGGTGGCGTGGCCGCCCGAGCCAGCAGCGCCATCAACAGCGGCGGCAGCAGCAAGAGCAGAAGAAGCGGCGGCGGCAGCGCCATGTCCGAACGCCGGACGGGCCGCGGCACCGCCCGCCACGGGCACCGGAGCCACACAGCCCCGCCCCCTCCGCCCCGCCCAATCAGCGGCAGCACCGCCCCTCATGGCCACGCCCCTCACGCTGCGTGCTGACGTCTCAGCGGAAACCGCCCCGCCGGGCGGAAGCGCGGGGTCGCGGCTGGCCATGGCGGAGGGCGGTGTGGGACCTGGGGACGGCGGTCCCGGTCCCGGTTCTGGTCCTGATCCCGGTGCCGGTGCCGGTGCCGGTGCCGAGCTGGCCCTGGTCGAGGGCAGCGCCGGCCGTGCCGGCCGCGTCGGGGATCCCGGGGACCTAGTGGCCCTGGCCCAGCAGGTGCAGCAGGTGAGGGCTGGGTCCCAGCTGCGCGGCTGCGGAGGCAGCTCTGGGCTCGCTGTCCCGCTGCCTCCCGGCCGTCCGCGGGCCCTTCTCAGCCGGCGGCGGCCTTGGTGCTTCCCAGCACGTCCCGCTACTCTCCGGTGGCCCCGGCGGCCTCCTGGAGTGTCTTGTGACGTTTCCTACCATCTTCCACTGTCCCCTCCTGGTATTTCGCAGTGCCCCGCCAGTATCTTCAGTATCTTTCCGAGTTCCCACGCTGTTGGTGTTTCCAGAACCTCCCTCTGCACTTCAGTGCTTCCCACAGTGACTCCTGACATCCCACTGAAGTCCCGTCCCAGTATGACTTGCTGCCTCCCAGTACTGCCCATTATCTTTAGTTCACAGCAGAGTGTACAGATGCCTTCAGTGATTCCCTGCCCATCCTGGCTCTCAGTCCACCCCAGTTTTTCCTGAAATGTCCAACTGGTTCTCCCAGTGCGCTCCAGTTATAATATATATAATGTTATATATTGTTATATAATGTTATACTATTCTCCAGTGCCTCACAGTAAATCCTACTGATCTCCATTGGTATCTCCCAGAGCTTCTCAGTTCACCTAAATGTTTAGTGTATGTCCTGCTGCCTCCTCCCTGTGTATCCCACTACCTCTCAGTCCAACCCACTGCCTGCCAGTATGTCCAGCTGCTTCCTCTCACTGCCCCTCAGCCTATCCAGACAGCTCCTGGTCCTTACTCCTGCCTGGGGGTGCCAGGACAGCTCCTGCACCCCCCAGCTCTGTGGATGCCTTGAGCTTGACCACAGCTGGCTCAGCACACTCCAGAGGGCTGTGGTTCTTCCCATCCTGAGCAGCCCTGATTTTCTCTCCCAGGCCAATGACTTTGTCCGAGCAAATGCCTGCAGCAAACTGACAGTGATCGCTGAGCAGATCCGGCTCCTGCAGGAGCAGGCACGGAAGGTGAGTGAGGATGGGCACAAGGCTTGTTTCCCTGCCTGGGGAGATGAGCATCTGCTGCCACTGCTGAGCAGTTTGGGAAGAGCTGTGGCCCAGATGTGAGTTGGGGCCAGGAGCCAAGTAGAGAAGGTTCAATGGATAAATAAGGAGGTTTATTGTTCAGTGTCCAGGGAGATGGGGGAGGGTTGATTTTGGTACTTTCCCTGTGTCCTAAGCACACCAGGAAGGACTTTGAATAAAGTAGGGGAGCAAGGACAGGTGGTCCAAAACAGCTCAGGTGTCAGGACAGAGAGAGATGACTCTGGTTTTGGAACAGGTGACTTGTGTGTTCTCTTGGAAGGATCTGGTGATGATGTGAGGCCCTGAGAGAGATGAGCTCTTACCTGATGATAACCTTGGCTTTTCCCATTTATCCTGGCTTATTTGCTGGAGAGGGTGGTCCCAGCAGCACACAGCAGTGCTTGGCTGTGCTCATCAATCCAGCCTTCACCCTTAGGGGTGAAATCTGGAGCCAGAGTGGAGAAGGATCTGCCAGTCACTGCAACTGGCTCACTGCCACTGAGGCCATTACATCATGTAATCATTAACTGGTGGAGCTGGAGCAGTGGAGCAGTCAGGTGGTGGAGCTGGGGAGATGAATTCTCCTTTGTTTGCTGCCCCTTCCCTTGCAGGGCACAGCAGGAAGGCCTCACTCCAGCAGCTGTGTGTGGAGATGAGGAATAAACCCAGCATGTGGTGGAATCTGGGGTGAGATGCAGAGAACCGCCGTGGAGAGGTTCTCTGAAGTTCTACTGACAGGGAAAAATTGAAAAAGCTTTATCTCTTTGGGAAGCATCTCCTTCCTTCCCTTGATCCTGGGAGATCGTAGGTCAAGTGATGTATCTTGGGTTATGGCTGAGGCAATAGCACGTTGTCATTTTATTTCAAGTGTAAAGATGTTTTGTGTATTCCAGGTCTTGGATGAAGCTAACAGGGATGCTGATCTGCACCATGTGGCCTGCAA
Organism: Turdus rufiventris; assembly: GCA_013186435.1. Taxonomy (NCBI): domain Eukaryota; kingdom Metazoa; phylum Chordata; class Aves; order Passeriformes; family Turdidae; genus Turdus; species Turdus rufiventris. The sequence goes on along the minus strand of PYHW01010668.1, from coordinate 678,790 downwards.
CATTGTGAAGAAGCCAGGAAATGTTTACTACATGTACAGGCGGGAGAGTGGGCAGCGGTACTTCTCCATCCTGTCTCCTAAGGTGGGTGGTTACAGCCCATGAAGAAGCAGGGAGGGGAAAAAAGTCATGTTGCTGGTGCTGGGGAACATAAGGAGCTCAGGCAAAAGCACCAGATTGGTGGGGATATTTGTTGGTCCCTACTCAGGTTTGGTGTTTGCCCGTGCTCTGGGCTAGTCTGCTGGGGTCAGAGCCATCTTACGGAATTCTCTGGCTCTTGGGGAGAATGGCAAGAAGCCGTTTGGGGCATGGGCCTGAATTTTGTCTTTGGTACCTGCAGTTCTTTGTCTGGAAGTGAAGAACATGCCCTGAACCTCCTGGTACTCAGCCTAGGGACTGAGTTTGCCTGCAGCTGAGGGGATGGTCTTGGAGGCCTCCTCCTTCCAGACTGTCCTTTTTCTTACATGCAGGGTGAAGGCTTCAGGGCAAAGCTCTGGGCAGGTCAGGAAGATCTTGTGTCCACAAGCTTTCCTGTGTCAGCAGTGCTGGAGCTCGACCTTATCTTGGACTCAGGCTAGCTGAGTATATTTTTAGGTTAGAAAATAAGATGGTCATGTAGCTGGGACTGCTGTGGAGATAGCAGGGCTGAGGGACAGCACAGCCCAGCTCCAAGGCAAACTGACCACTGATGAAATCTCTCTTTTCTCCACCAGGAATGGGGTACCAGTCCCCATGAATTTCTTGGTGCCTATAAGCTCCAGCATGACATGTCGTGGACTCCGTTGGAGGACGTAGAGAGACGAGATGCTGAAATAACAGTCCTGGAGAAGCTGCTGAACCGGCAGGCAGCGCTGCCCCAGAGCACGGAGCCCAACTTCCAGGGCCTGACCAAGACACACAAGTGACCACACAGGACTGCCTGAGCAGAGTCCCTGAGCGAGGGGACACAGTGCCTGTGTGCTGCCAAAGGCAGGGCAAGGAAAGAGACCAAGAAACAGAAATGCTGACTGCTTTGTGATTTAAGGAGACTAATTCTGCATTCAGTCTGACTGGATTTTCTAGTAATTGAATAATATACTTCATTGACCTATGCCAAGCTGTAGCAAGAAGCAGGTGATTCCAAGAGGTGTGAGTTCCAAGAGCATTGTAGCAAAAAGCAGAAATGCTTGGGACAGATGTGATAATGTTGTAAAATAATATCTGCTATCTGCCTGGTTCTGGTGTACCTCACTGTGAGTGCTTGTGTCAGGTAATGATCTCAGAGCTGGATTTTTTTTTTTTTTGCCCCTTAATTAATGCAGATGTTTAGACATCTGTGGTCTGGGAAGAGTGGTCAAAAGCCTGTGCAAAGGGTCTGCTGTGATGAGTCTTCTGGTCTCAGTCCTAGCTGGTCTGAATGCCTGAGCTGGGAACATGGGGTGGCCTGAAGCTCTCTTCTCTGGAAGGAGCATCCTCAAAAGTGTCATGCAGGCTTCAGGTGCTCTTCAGATGATGTGTTACACATCCCCTTGGATTCGAGTGCATGAGCTGCCACGTAGACACAGGATACTGGATGACTATGTCAGAGCAGTGGGGAGAATAAAATAAATCAACCTTGATCTCACATGTACCACCAAGACAGGCCCTGTGTTCTTCCTGCGTGGCAAAATACTTTTAGCTTTGCCAGGGAGACTTAATGGCGTGTGGAACTGGTAGGACACCTCCAGCATTCTTTTCCACTTAGGAAAACAAGGGAAAAGTAAAGATTGGAGTTCCTGAGGAGATATCCTCCCTCTGTCCAGCTGCACATGGCTTCTTGAGAGGAACTTGCCTACTCTTCTGTGAGAAGCCAAAGTTGGAATTCATTGACAGAGAGGATGTCCAGGTTAGATCCTGGCATGTAACATTAGATCTCACTTTCCTGACATGACAAGGTGATCTCATGTGCTGCTTCAGGCACTGCATGTACACAATGGCCTTGCCACCTGCACAGCAACATGGGAGGGTTGGGGACCAGTTGTAGCAGCTGAATTCTGACCCTGGGGTCTGGGCCGACTATGGATGGAGTTGGTGCTCCTTGGTGGAGCCCCGACTGTGAGGGCATCTGCAAAACCCAGCCCTGTCACTGTGTTTTGCCATTGCTGGAGTTATTCCCCCTTTGCAGGACACAGCCTGGCCTCCAGTCTTTAGTGTCACTCTGTCCTCAACCCCACACATTGAGAGTTGCCTTGGGAGATGCTGAAGGCTGCTGGCAGTGACAGTTCCTCATGGGAAGAGCTGTTTCCTTCTGGCATTACAGAGGATTGGGAGGTTTGGAGCAGCTCCCTAGCAGCCCAGGATTTTTTTTTTGTGCCAGATTTTCTTCTCCCAGCTCTGTCCAGTGCAGTAGCTCACCTACATCCCAGCATGGCTGAGCCTTTGACAGAAACCTGCTCCTTGGATTCAATATGGGACATTTTTCTCAATGTCTTTTCTCACTTGGAGCACACACAGCAATTTATTATTAGTAGTAGTAGTATTAGACCAGGCTATAATTAATTCCTTATCAAGTCTAATTTGACAGGGTTTTTCTCTGCTTGTTTCATTGCCTTGGGTTGATTTTACTGCATGCTATTAAATCTTAGCTTGAAAGGGAGAAAGTTAATTAACTGCATGGGCTTTGTGTGGTGCTAATTACAGCAACACCAAATCTTTACGTGTGTTGATTTATGCTCCTCTGGGAAGTGGGGATTCCTGCCCTGGTTTTATCTGTTTCTATCATTAATATCTGTACCATGGCATGCACCAGAGGATTGGGGAGTGCTGGTTGTGGATCTCTGTAGCCTTTGATGGGATGTGTCACTTGTGTCCAGCAGACAGCCCTGGCCCTCCATACCCCACAACTCACTGGTGTTGTGCAGTTCCTCCAGGCACTGTCAAGTCTTTCTGTTGGATTTGCCCCCAAAAAGCAAAACTTTGTATGAAAATACAGAGGAGGTCTCAAGAGACAGGACATGGAGGTGATGAACTACTTTAAACTAGTCATGCTCAGTGTCTTTGGCACTGTGGGAAGTGGGGGATGAGGCTGCTGCAGGGAGGAGGTGATGGAAAGGGGGATCCATTCCCTCAAAATTGCTTTGTGCTGTTGGGATCTAATTAAAGCCAAACAACTGAGGCATCATCAGAAATTGTGGAAGGTGCTTCAGAGCCAAAGCAACCCATAATCTGGAACACAGACAAGGATGAAGCTGGTGGCAGGAGGTTGAGGTGGAGCCTCCTGTGATGAGTTTCTGGAGAAACGATGAGTTGGTGCCTTGTGGGAGACTCCAGGGTCTCTCCAGGTTCGTGATCTCATCCACTTGGCTCAGCCTCTACCCAGCTGGTGCCTTTGTGCTTGACAGGGCAGGGATTTAATCCAAAATCAGCTGGAAGAGACACTGAGAAACTGACATCCATTCATGATTTAATCTTGAAAATTCTTTTGAAAATATTCCTTTTCCTTTGTTCTTTTGTGAATGCTCAGAGCAACAGTGAGCATTTTCTGAAGGCAACATCTCTCTCCAAAATCCTCAGGGATGGCCAGTATTTGCAGAAGGTGGCACGGTTGTGCTCCTGACACCATTACATTGGGTAGGGTGGGTTTTGTTCCATCTTGGGCCATGCAGATGAACCAGGGCTCATTTAAGAGGCCCAACACAAAGATGCTCTGAGGGTTTAACCCATTCCAGGTGCTCCCCAGAGCCAATGTTTGGTGACTCGAGGCTGCTGGCACCGGTACTTGCAGCTTTTAAAATATGAATTACTCTGGAGTTTTCTGTTCCAGGCCAAATTTTTGCTTTGCTTTTCAAATCGGCCACGCCTGGAGATTTTTTCCTGGCCTCTTGTTCCTGAAGGATGGGTGGGGGTTAGGAAAATTTAACCCGCCNAAAAAAAAAAAAAAAGGAAAAAAAAAAATAAAACCTAGAGGGAGTTTGGGCGCTGCCCTCCCTCGGGCAGGCCGTGCCCACGCGCGCCCCCTGGCGGCCCGTGAGTGCGCGGCCGGCAGGGGGCGCTGCAGCGGACACGCCCCCTCGGCGGCACGCTGCGCGGTGACGTCAATCGCCCCTGTGCCCGTGCGGAGTAGACCCCGCGGTGAGCTGCCAACGCCCGGCGGAGCGTCCGAGGTGAGAGCGGGGGGGGAGGGGGGCGGAGACGGCACCGGGACCCCCGGCCGAGCACCGGGACCCCCGCCCGGCCCCGATCCCCGCCCGGCACCCACCGACAGCGCCCCGGCCTGCACCTCGCTCGGAACGCCCGCTGTGCGGGAGCCGCCCTGCGGGCCCGCTGTGCGTGCGGGGCCTCCCGGCTGCTGGCGGGCGCTTCCTTTGTGGGGCTGCTCTGTTGAGACGGAGGGCATGGCCGCCGCTTCTCCTCGCCAGCCTTCTCCCCTCGGCGGGCAGGCTGGAGCCTCGCAGCGGCGCAGGAAGCGTTCCCGCGGCCATGGCGGGGCTCGGCCGCACTTCCTTGGCCCGGCCCCGCCCTGCCCGACCCGGCCCGGCCGGGGCCCTCCGCGCCTGGCGCAGCCCGGGGCTGTGCGGGAGCCCCGCGGGGCTGCGGGCTGGGCTGGGCTGGGCCGGGCTGGGCTGGGCTGGGCCGGCTGTGCCGTGCCACGGGAGCCCTGAACCGCAGCGGAGTGCGGGCACGGCCAGGTTGAGCTCCAGCTGTGTGCCCTGCACAGACAGCGCTCAGTCGAGCTCCTCTGGGGTCTGCCTGAGGAGCTGCAAGGCTCTGGGTTACCCTGAGCTGTCCCACTGCTCTGGTCACTGCGGGATGCCACCCGCTGGAGCTGGGGCAGGAGCTGGCACTGTTCGAGGCTTGATGTTGACATGTGTTTCTCATTCTCCTTAGAAATGTCATAAAAATGTGTATACTGCAGCAGCGTAACACTTGGCTGTGTTTTAAAGCTCTGTGTTGGTGATCTGGACTTGTGTATCTGTAAGTAGAAAAAATTGCAGCTGGTGACAGCAGTAGGAGACAGTTGCAGAGCCAGGTAGATGTGAGTGTTACAGCCAGGATTGGAAAGCTGTGCTTAACAAAGCATGGTCAGGATTTCTGGTGTCCTTTCTGCTGAGGCCAGGGCAGCCAGAGCATGAGAAGACAAGCTCTGGCGAGGAGGCCATGTTAGATGGCAACTGGGTGATCAGAAGTGGCTTGGTCTGGCCATCTGTGATTGTCTTTGTCTCAGATTTATCTGTGCTTCCCTCCTAGGGAAGGAGGTGTGGGCTGTTCCAAGTATTGAGTTGCAGTGCCCCAAACACTTTTTTTTTTGTTTGTTTGGTTTTTTTTTGTTTTTTTGAAAGTGGCATTTAAAACCTGGATTAAGTTCTTTGTGTTGCTGATTGGGATAACTCAGTAAAGCATTGCAGCTTCTCTTTTTCGGTAAGAAAATAATTTTTAGCTGGCTGTATGCAGGGGAAGCTGTTGTAAACTTCCCTTCTGTTGTGAACTTCTGCTTTGTAAACTCTTTTTGCCAGGTGTAAGTGTATATTTGAGTCAGGTCTTAGACATGCATGTCAAGTTCAAATCAGTATACTGCTGACTGTGAAAGTGGTTTGGTGTTTGAACTGTTCTTATTTATGCTTCAGTAACTAAAAAAAAAAGGATTTCTAAGTCTTGGCAAGGAATAAAAAATTACTGTGGTGCAAGATAAAACATGTTTTCACTTTGGTAACATATCCTAGGCAGAAATTTTAATCACTAGATTTGCATACTTTGAACTTGGTTATTCATGACCTGCAACTGATGCTCTGAATTCATTAAGTGCTCTGCTTTAGGGTTGTTTGTTTGCCTGAAACTGATGGCCGGCCTGGGGAGTTCATAATGGTTTTACTGTTTAAATAGAAAAGCTCTGGAAGCTCTAGAGTGTGAAGTACCTAAAATGGAAACTGTAGTTCTGCTAGAAACCAACAGTAAACAGAAATGGAGCCTGTGTGAAACTCGGTGATTTCTCTTGTAAGCATGCAGTGGGCTTTGCTTGCTGTGAGCTGTATGTGAGGCTGATGGAAAGTGCAGCATGAAGCTGGCCACCAGTTCTGATGTAAAGTTTCCTTTTGGTTAAAATGCAGCTATAGTACTGAAGTAATTTTCCAAGTCTTAAAAGCACAGGTAGCTGGACCTTTCAATGAAAACCTTTTCAGCAGCTCTCCTTACCCTGGTGGGTTGGTGTAGCTGGGAGACCTTGGACAATAAACAAACATGCAGTACTGGAGCTGAAATAATGTGTGTACCATGTTGCAGGTGAGGTGTGTGTAATCTGCTTGGCGCCCATGTGAGCACTCACAGCCTTTGAAAGTTGTCTGTGTGTTTTATCCTGCTCACTCCTCTGCCTGCCCACTGTGGTCAGCTGAGCTTTCCTGCTGTCCTCTGACTCCATCACGAATTTATGATATGAAGTTCTAGAGCAGGAGATAGGAGGAATTGTAGGGGGTGAAGCTATCCTTGCCCTTTAGGAAAAGATTCTTTCCTGAGGAAAGAATGACATATTTTTTTTGTTTTAGAAGATGAAGATGCTGTCAAATCAAATGAAAGTGAAATTGGTTCCTGGTGCTTCATGTATCTTTAACCGCTTAATCTTCTTCCTTGGCTCCTTTCACTCCCTTACATTAAATGTATTGGAAGCACCCTATTTTCAGTAGTTGATATATGACAAACAAAACAACTTATTGAGCAGATAAGCTTTTATGCAAAGTTTTAAAAAATTCAACGTACCTTTACATTTCTGCAGCCTGTCACCATTTGATTTGCTGGCTTCCTCCAAACCCTACACTTTCCACTTCATTGTGGTTTTACACCACACAAGCTAAGGGTGTATCCATCAGCAACATTAGGAATGGTAGGTAAAGAAAGCCCTTTCTCCAGTTTCTGCAAGGCTGAAGCTTGGCACAAAAGTTCTCCCTCCCTGAGGATGTGTGGCCTCCCCAACACAGTGGTCAGCTGCCCCTTGCAGCCCATGGTGTGGATGTCAACACCTGAGGTGAGTGACAGAAATGGCATCGAGGCAGCAATTCCCAGCTTCTGGTGGGGGATCTTTAGGTTGTTTTTGAGTGGACAAACTGGGTTTGTTTACCTGGCCCTGGGCATGCAGAAAACTGCAAACAGTGAGAGCAAGAGGCAAAGTTTGTGTAATTCATTTTTGTAATCTTCCCTTGGAGTTTCGGAGAATGACTCTGACCTAAAGAGGTATAAAATTTCAAAATATTCATAGGACTGTTTTCAGCAGAGCAGCTGTTCTTTCCTTGAGATGGGTTGATTTTTCTTCTAAACAACTGGTATTTTATAAAGAGAAAACAAAGAAAATTTGTTTGAAAACAAATTTATTTTCAGAAGTTTTTAAAAGCTGTTTTTCTGTTTTGAGCTCTTGTGCTGCCAATTCACCCTGTTACTTTAGAGTGTTGTGGCATGATTCCTACTGGGAGAGTGGGTCCATGCACTGTTTTCTTGTCCCAGAATACCAGTGCAGACCCTTTTTAAATAAAGTAACATGGAGGCTTCCTTGGGGCCTTTGGAGAGGGTGTGTAGATACTGGCTCATTTTTGTCAAGTTGCCCATGCCTGTGATCAGACTGTGTGGGATCAGATTGTGTTTTTCAGTGTAGACCAAACTGTGGCAGGTGAAGGTTTTCACCAAGCTGATGTGATGTTAGAGCAAGCCTTGGCTGCTGTGGATTGGGGCTGACAGAGACCCTGGGGGAGCTGCAGAGCATTGCTGTGGCATGTGGTGCTAGACTCACAGCAGTAGCTGAGGCTGCCAGAATTGTCTTGCTTTGGAACAAGCTGGCTTGAATTGCTCAGCTCTCCTCGAGATGAAGGATGCTGTGCTGTGTTTCTGGCCAATGATGAGTGTTCTGTTTGGGGAAATAATGACAAAAATGCTCCTGCAGCTTTGGATGCAAGTCAGGAAGGCCTGTGCCACTCCATGAGCTGGATGTGTGTACCAGAGAGCTGCTGGGGAGCAGCTGAATGCAGAGGGGCTTGTGTGGGGCCTGGATCTGGCAGCATTGGTGTGTTTGAGCAGTTACCTTGAGTTCAGGGGCACTTCAGGGGTTAGTGCATGTGAAGTGCTGCTGAGTCTTCCATGTCTTGGGGTGCTGTCACTTCTTCATGAGCCCCTTGTGCATCTGCCATGGCTGAATCAGTGCCAGGTGCCCAGCAGGCTCTTGGTCCCCAGGAGGGGGCTGCTGGGGCTCATCTTGGGCTGGGCAAACTGGGGTGGTTCCAGCTGCTCTGGTTCCTTCTGCTGGTTAGGTGACTGAAGGGCAGCTCCCCTGCTGCTGTCAGTGTTGGTGAGCCTTCCAGCTACTTCATGTTAACAGTTATCCAGAATAGCTCAGTATCTGGGAAAAGTTGTTTGTGCAGTGTTTTTTAACCAAGCTTTATCTTCGGAGTCTTCAAACAGCATGTTGGTACACAGCCTGAGCTATTCCCCCTGAGCACAGCACATCTTCCTGGGAACTTTGTGGTTGTGTGGATGGAACACCTGGAGCTGTCCTGTTCCCTGAGCACAACAGGAGGGAGCAGGATCTGCTGCAGGTGCTTCTCAGGGAGGAAAAACATACCTCAAAATAGAGGAACTTCTGCCAATGTCTTTTCTACCACTGTTGAATGTAGCTGGCCACAGGAAAATGGGGAGAACCAGCAGGGCCATGTGGGCCTTGGTTGGATACTGTGTCCAAATCAGAGTGTAGGTGCAGAGTGCACTTTTTAATATTATCAGTATGCTTGTGAAAATAGGGGTCTCTAAGTGGGTAGTAAAATATTGAACAGGGTTTTGTTGCATGGTTGAGGAAAACAGCCTCCTGTAGAGTATCAAAGTGAAGAGTAATGAGATTAGATTGAAATGCCTTTGACAGAAAAGGACTTTATATTAAGTTTACACACTTCCAGTGCTTAATCTGGGGCTGGTTTTTTCAGTGTTGATGCTACTTTTGACAGTGTAACCTTAACCAGAGTAATAATGGGAAAGTTGTCACTTTTTTTTGTGGAGTTGGTGTTCAGGTTAAGGTGGTTGGTTGGATAGTGGGATAGCGGGCAATGCATGTAGTAAAACAGGTGTAGGCACAACTGCACCACAGTGCAACTGGTGTGGCAGCAAAGCCTGCCAAGTCACATTGTCAACTGATCAGCTTTCTGGTTTTGAATTTAGGGCTGAAATGGATGATATGTTTTTTCCCCCTTTTTTTTTGAAGTTGCAAAACTTGGAATGTGTGTTGTGGTGCTGCTGGTAGTTTGGGCTCAGGTTATTCCCCCTACCCAGCTGTCTTCACTTCCTGTCTTGTGCGTGTATGTACCAGGTGGTTGTGAGGAGTCTCTAGGAAGATGTGCAAAGTAAGTCTCAAATCTTAGAGAATTAGAAGAAGAAAATTGCATTAAGTGTAGAAAATATCGGTTGACCTCAAACAGTGGGGTCTGTCCCAACTCAGCATGTTCTATTCTATGATAGCTCTGTGGTAGCTGCATTTTGAGAAGAGCGCTCTTCCTGCTTCTTTGGCAGTTCATTGTAACCTGACCAGAAATGGGAGCTTCAAACCTGCAGAGGTTTTGGGATATACAGGCTCTGTGGAGTGTGGATTAAGGGATGCTCAAGGACCTCAGGCACATGCTTTATCTCCCAAGAGGGATTCCCATAATGATAGCAAACTCTGTGGGTTTCAAGAACAACAGGAGCCTGTGAGCTGAATCAGGGCTGTCATGGTATTGATCCAGCTCTGTTAGTGATGGTGATCCTGTGGCTCTTCCCACTGCTTGTTTTTGTGTGCCTACCCACAAGTTTCTCATGCTGACATCCAACACCAGGTTGAGACTGTTGGTGTGAGTAGGCATGTGGGATGGAGTACAGCAGTATGCTCTGCTGCTGTTGGTCTCTTCAACCTCAGTGAAGAACCCAGCCACTGCAGATCCAAATTCTTACCTAAATTCTTGTGTTTATCTTGACACAGATTCTAGTGCAACTGAACTTTTGTGGCTCTGTCTCATAATTAGACATGCTTATAAGTGAACAGCCACACTGCTTTTTGGAGACTGAGTTGGTACTCTGCAGGGAGAACTGGTAGTATTTGAAGGATTGTGTCTGATCTGTTAGGGATGGTTAACCCCAACAGTACTTAAAGCAGGATATGTTTTTCAAGATCCTGAACTGATGGAGTACAAGATTGTGTCTCAAGTCTGTCCCATATGCTTTTGCAGGTTTTAGCTTGGACTTCATGATTTTCCTTCCTCTAGAGGAGTGGAACTCCAGTGTTGTGCTGATTTGTAGTTAAACAGCCAGTTTAAGCCTCACCTAAGAAACTAAAGACCCAGGCCACAAGCTTGATTCAGAACCACTGGGAGCAAGTGTGTGTATAGAGCTTAAGTGTCTGCAGCTGCCTAAGCTGTGAGCAGGATGGGCAGTTGAGCTTGGGCACCAGATGATTTAGACCCTAGTATATCCTTTTACATGTCACTTATCACCTTACTAGCATGGAAGTGGCAGATGTGTTTAGTTCTGGGGTAGGATCTTCCTGAAGAAGATGATTCCTAGCAGGCTGGAAGGTGACCTTTGGACTGGAGGGTTTTCATAGTGTCTGTAGGTGGTTGCTGTGAGTGTGCAGAGGAGAATTCTGGTGATACTACTCTTGAAAACAGTTTTGCCTTGTGTGCCAGTTCATCCTTCTGGAGTTTAGCTCTTAATCAGAGAGTGGCTTCTGTTTGTGTTTTGCATCACAGGTTTGTGGCTGTACCAAGAGGCTGAAGGCAAGGGCCTTGAAATGGATTGGATTAATTTAGGAAGAAATTATGAAGTACAAAGGAAGACTATTTAGAACTGTGTGGATTTATAGGATATGAAGTGAAAGTACTGTGGAAGGGCAAAAGTATTACCAGAGATCATGAGTAAAAAATCCTGTGAATATTGTTCCTCTCAGTGTGGACTCCTGAGTGCTTTGAGTTGGATGAATAAACCATTAACTATAAAATTACATTGAATGGGGAAAAAAAATCTTAGTTTTCAGAAATGGCTGTTTATTTTCTTGGACTGTGGAGCAGGTGCCTGAACAGGATCTGAAGCTGTGATGGACTGGTGAAGGTTCAGCGTGTGAGCTGATGGTGTATCTCAGAGAGCACCACAAATTGATTTTTGGTTGGCAGTACCTTGCAGTGAGCTGCTCCTGGTGATGAAATGGCAGCAGTTTCAGTCCTGGCTGAGAGAGGAAGTGGTGCTGCTGAGGCAGGAAGCGAGTTCAGGACACGCAGACAGAGCTGACAGCACAGTTTCCTTTGGCTGGGAGAACGTACACATTTTAACCTGAAAACAAACTTCAGTAGCTTAAAAGTTAGAGAAATTTTAACGAGCTTGAAGGTTTGTGGTTTCTCCTTCAGATTACATGTAGAGCAAGGTGAGATTGTGCAGATTCTTAACTCTGGGTGTAGTAGGGAGCACTGATTACAAAACCCCACAAAATTTAACTTAATTCACCGGTTAGTAATGCACACAGGTACTGGAACAGATTGCAGCTACTCTTAAGTTACAGAAAGTTTGTGAAAATGAAGAGCTCCTGTAGTACCATCATGTTTCATGTGTTTGCCTTGCCTTTAGGATGGGAAAATCAGACTTGAACAGGAGGTTTGGGGTGGTATGGCTTGTGCTTAGTCAGTGGGAACCTGCCATAGGTGCTGTGGATTTCTTCAGCCTCTTGTGATCAGTCAGTGCTTCAGCAGGCCTGTGTGACCAAAGTACATCACTTCAGAATTTCCTTTGCACCAGGAAGGATTACTGAACTCCAGAATGTCCCACTGGAGACTTTAGTCCCTTGTTTGTTGTGTTACTCACATCTCTGTTAACGCTTTTGGAATTAATCCTAAATGCAGATCAGCTATCTTCCACAAAAGTGTAATTGAGCTTTAAAGCAAAATTCTCTTAAATTGGCCTATGAATTTTGACAGTTTCCATGGCTGTGTTTTCCACAGTTTCCAGATGCCAGATCCCAATTCTCAAGGACAATGTTGAGTTCTCTGTAATCCTGCTGTTGTGATCACATGCTGAGCAGGTTAAAATCCAGCAAATACTTCAAGTATCATTAGTTAACATGTACTTTACTGAAGTGCTGAAGTTTTTGGCTACACTACAGAGAGGCTTGAGAGATCAAATCAGTGCAATGCTCTGTTTTTTGGGGTTTTTTTGTTGTTTGGTATTTTTTGGTAATTTTAATTTATATTTTTAAGAGCTCTTCAGAACTCCTTGAACAGAACTAAGTCCTATTGACCTGTATTGCATTCCCAGTCTTTATCAGCTCTCCTGTCTGGGCTTGGCCAGATGGCTCACAATTACATGGCTCAAAATCCACTCACTGCACTCAGGCTGGGATGACTTCAGTGCTTTCCAGTCTGTTTCAATTCCCTCAGATATTTAAAACTGCTTGGAGTGCTCTCTCTGCTGGGTGTTGTACATACAGACTTCCTTTTATTAGGTGGTGACTTCGGGGGGAAACAAGCCCAAAGCCTCTGTAACTTCTTTGTTTCTATTTCCCTTGTCATTGCACTCTGGGGATGGGATATTCTGTGGTTAATCTCAAATTGGATTAAATTACTTTTAAACCACAAGTCAATAATGTATTTATCCTTAAAGCTATTCCTATGGAAGAGGAGGTCCCAGGATAGTGAATCTAAGCTCCTTAGAAACGGGCTTGTTTTCAGCTGTGACTTCTTAGAAGTGCAAAACATGAAGTGGCTCATCCAGCTAAGCTAGAAAGTCTACTAATCCAAGGAAAATAATTTATTCAACAACTCCACTTTGCCACTGCTAAGACTTTGGAGATGTATGCTGAACACTTTAAATCTGTTTAAAGCTTACACCATCTTATTTCAGTATTTAAACATAAAGTTATACATTCATTAAAAAAAAAAGTGGGGATATCTCTTTACCCAAGAGATGTGCTCAAATTTGTTTTGTTCCTTTTAATGTGTAATCTTGAAGTGTCCAATTGTGGCAGGAGGAACCACAATTGAACAACTTGTATGAGAGCAGTGGTGCTTGCTTGTTTCATAGAGAACTTCCAGTGGTCCAGTTCAGTTGTTTTCATGGTAAATGCTTTTAGTTTTTGTGTTTTAGAAAGGAAGAAAAAACCAAAAAAGAAAGAAAACTACTCTGCCCAGGCACATCTGAACATGCCATTCCGATTCTGCTTTAGGCTCCAGAGCAAGGCTTTGGGTTATTTGCTCTCTGTTTTGTTCCCACTGCCAAAAAAATGAAAGGGTCAGGCCACCTGGTAGAAAAAGGTAGTGTGTACTGCTTCACCCACTGCAGTGCTGTGTGTGTTTGAGCTGGTCTGCACCATGCCAGTGCTTCACTTCAGAAGGGAATTGGAGGCACAGAGGGAATGAGCAGTGCTCTTGATTTGCAGTGCTGGTGTTCTCTGGGAGAGAAGCTGTGTGGAGAGGTTTGATAGCTCAGTACCAGAGTGGGAGCTGTGGCAGGCAGAGTGTGAGCTGGTGCAAGGTGTGTGTGTGCAGCTGGTGCTGTGTCAGCTCCAGTCTCTGACCTGAGCCCTTGCCAGAGAACAGCAGCTTCTGTCCCAGTGCCAGCGTGGGGACTTGGCTGTGGCCAAGGACAGGGAAGAAGTGAAGGTTTGCAGCCACTCTGTGACCTGAGATGCTTTCTAGTACTGTGGTTTGCTTGGTGCTCTCTGAAGTAATGAACTTTAATGAGTAATAAACCCATGTTTTTGATTTTAAAAAGGTGTATGCGAGTTTTTCTGGTGATACACAACATTTGGGTGTATAGAGAGTCATGGATTGGTGCATTGCAGTGAGCACAGGGAATGCTTCAGAGCCAGGATTTTATCTTTAGTGTGCTTTCTGGACAGGTTGTCTGAAGCAGATGTCTAACCTCCAAATGACAGGTAAACAAGGAAATGGAAATAATTGGGGAAGTGGGTGGAAGAGGGAGGAAGAACAGGAAGGGAAGGATTACAGCATGGAGGAGTTCTGGCGTGCCCAGGGGAGTGCTGAGTGGAAAGAGTGCTTCTCTAAAGGTTGCCTGTAAGTGCTGTTACCTGAGAGGGATGTTCCTCCACTTGTGCCAGCCCTGAGGTGGGCAGGGACACCTTGGAGCAGGGGTTTCAGTGACTGGCTGGGCAGTGTAACAAATTCGAGTGGAAACTGGAAAAAACATACGAGAGGTGGCTGGGAAACCCAGTGTGATTTGTTTTGTACTTCATTTACTAACTCTGAGAGGAATTCCTGGAGGCAGCAGCTTACCTGCACTGAGCAGTGGCAAAGCTGAAGGCTTTGGGCTTTGCCCATCCCAGAAGGCAGGTGGTAGAATTGTCCTGGCCATATGAGCAGGCCATACTGGTGGCTGTGGCTGGGGTTAGCTGGAATGCACTTGGGTTTGTTTGCTCTGCCTGACTTTTGGAGTATTTTTCCTTTTGATACCACCTTAATGAGTGGCTCATCCCTTTGCACCTTTGCTCTGAGTATGAAAACTTTGAGCTGTGCTGTTCCACTGATTGCTGTTTTTTTTTTTTTTTTTTCTG
>PYHW01010668.1:638358-656461 GCA_013186435.1 Turdus rufiventris | reverse complement strand
TGTAACTGGAGCCACATTCTGCATCTTTCCTTTATAAATGAAGAGAGTGTTATGCAATCTGAGGGTGTTTGATCTCAAAATGTATTGGAGACTTCCCAGCTTTCCTGTGACTTTCAGCAGCTCACTGTTACGTAGCAGCTGAATGAATTCTGTATTTGAAACATAGATTTTTTTCAAATGTTTGAGTTCACTGTATGCTTGGCTCTTTGCTTAGGAGTTAGGATTAATCACAGCAGTGTTATTGTGATGAAATGTGCGTTCTGACTCCCTGTAAAGGGCAGGGTTTTGTTGTCTGGGTCTAATACAGTGTTAATTTCCTCCCTTCTAGGTCAGGAAGACTATGATAGATTACGACCCCTCAGCTATCCACAGACAGATGTATTTCTGGTCTGTTTTTCAGTGGTCTCTCCTTCTTCATTTGAAAATGTGAAAGAAAAGGTTGGTTGAACTCTGCTTGAAAAGGGAGCTGCTGAAGTATGTCGGCAGTTATCTTAGGTGGTTAGTAACAAATGCTGTGTCTCTTCTGTCTTTAGTGGGTACCTGAAATTACTCACCATTGTCCAAAGACTCCTTTCCTGCTTGTTGGGACCCAGATTGATTTAAGAGATGATCCCTCAACAATTGAGAAACTTGCCAAGAACAAGCAGAAGCCCATAACTCCAGAGACTGCTGAAAAGCTGGCCCGGGACCTGAAGGCTGTAAAATACGTGGAGTGCTCTGCACTTACGCAGGTAAGGGTTGGGCTTTGACCATTTTTGCTTGCTTTTATTCTACACTTTTTTCAGTTCCAGGATAAAACGGCTCAATGTGGATGTGATAGGGGTGTAAGCTGTGCTTCTGCTATTTACACTGTAGCTTTCTCTTTGTCATGTTGTTCTAAGGCACAGAGAGTTGGCAGTGGTACAAAGAAAATCAGCCTGTGTGGATTAGGGCTGTGTAGAGGGGTGATGGAGGAGGATGTGCTTACTGTGTTTGCTTCTGTGCTGGAGAAAAGTAACTGTTGAAAACTTAGAAGGTACATTATGGACATTAATAATTGGGTTGGGACACAGAGTGCATTTCACTGCTGAAACAAGCAGACAAAAGGAAAAAAGAGCCTCTCATTAAAGTTACTGCTGGTACTTTTAAGATCGGAAACCTTCCGAGTTGAGAGCTGCCTTCTCTTCCTGTGCAGCTGGTGGTGAGCTGTTTCCTGTGTCCTTCCTTCAGATAGAAGTTCTGTTGAAACAGAAAATAACAGTTAAATAGTTCTTGAAGACAGTTCCTACATCATGTTTATAATTTGTGAATGTGAGTCAAAAGCCAGCTAAAGTAGCTGACTTGACAGCAAGAGACTCAGTTATGTTTTCCCTTTCAGTTAGGAATACTAGAGTGGGAGCCATTTTCTGGCTAGCTGACCTGTTGCCTTGACTTTGAACGCTCTGGGAACTTAATCCTAGGTTCTTACTCTTGCAGAATTGACTATAACTCTTTTAACAACTTCCTTAATGCTGGTCTGTAAAGAATTTGTTCCTCTCTGATGTGCATGGAACCAGGGGTGTACAGCATCAAGGGCTCACTCTTTCCAGTTACGTTGTGCATTCATCTCCTTGAGCACAAAACTTTACTACCAAACTTCACAAAGCCTGAAGTTCTACTTGTCTTGCCCCTTTTGCCCAGACTGCATGTTGACTCTTCCATTTCAAATCCTCAGGCTTTTTTTGTAACAAAGATTTTCCTGGGTGTTTCCTGTGAAGGAAGTGGCTTTGTGGAGTTGTGCAGGACACTGGCACTGGAGGTGGTGTGGTGAGGCATGTTGCTGTTCCTCCTGGGAATCCCTGATCAGAAGGTGGTCTTGGCCATGCTTCCTAACTGCCCGCAGGCAAGCTGAGGGCTGTTTATGCTTGAGCTGTAATTTTTCTTGGATCTGTTCAGCCTCAAAATATTGTTTTAGATGGTGTCTGGCACAGCCTGAATGCTGCTTCTAACTAGGCTGTAGATCCTGCTAGTTGGGTAAATACCTGCCAGGGCCTTTGTCCTGTATTGCTCTCTGAGACCCTTCCTCTGTAGCTTTGGACTTGAGCTTTTGTCTGCTCAAATTGCATGGAATCACTTAGAATTACCAGAGCAAGAGCTGATATGACAAAAAATATTGGTGTTTATCCATTGTTTCTATTTCCAGATAGACTAATCTGTATCTGTTGCAGTGAACAGCTTCATGCACTTGGAAGCTCAGCCTGAATTTTCTTCCAGAGCATTAGTGCTTGTATAGCAAGTGATGATTTTAGGAGTCGGGAGTGACATGGGGGGAGGATTCAGAACCTTCTCACCTGGACAACTAGTTGGTTTGCATCTACACCATTCTTCTCTGTTTGTTGTTGACTCACAAAACACTTTTTTCTTGGGTCTTTCACCAGTAGCTGCTGAACAGGAGTGTAGCTGATCTGGGAAGGGTTGTGTGGAGCTCCTGCAGTGATCTCACTGGCAGCTTGCTGAACACAGAAGGCAGCTGCTTCCCTGACCAGGAGGATTGTTTTCTACCTGCAAGGCAATGCTGTAGTAGCTGATTTTGGTTGTAGTGAGACCCAGCTGGGTATTCACTTTCTCTTTGCCTTGGATGCTGTCTCTGCAGTTCACCTCAGCAGTCTAGGGTGTTTTTTTTTTTTCTTCCCAACTAACTTACAAATTACTGTAACTCCAAAGTAGCAAATACTCAGAATCACTGGCATTATTTGTGCTGGGATTATTTATTTTTGTACTATGTGAATCATGAGGGCTGAGTTCCTGAGCTTTTTCTGTAAAGACAGAGTATCTTCTCCCCAAGTTTGGATGACTCCTGTATTAGAGAGCCAGTTCTATCCCCCTTTCCTCAGGCTGTGGAGTCCTTTTTGTGATGAAGGCATTTTCAGTGTCTGTCTCCAACCTTTCACGACAAAATAGGGCCCAGTGCCACTGTGACAAGTAAATAAGGCTTTGCTGTTAGGAAAGGGTGACTGGCAGATTGCAGCTACAGTGGTTGTTGCATCTCTTACTCTTGGGTACAAGTGTCTGGACTTTCTGAAGCCCAGTCCTAGTACCTAACACCAGAGAGAATGCTGAATTTGGTTTCTATTCCCTCCTGATGGTGAGTTACCAGTTTTGACACAGATTTATAAAGTGCCTTAAGTGTCCATAAACAGAGGGAGTAAAGGAAGCCTGACCTCAGCCTGTTCCCAGTGTAACACAAAAGTCATGATTTTAACAGGCCTGTGGTATTGAACACAGTTACACCTCATGTTGTTCCTCTTGGTCATCCAGGCTTTTAACCCTGATCCATTTTTACAACAGTTTTGTCCCAGTCCTTTCTTTTAATCCTCTTCCTCTTTTTGCTAGGTCCTTCAAAATAAATCCCAAATTCTGCACTCCTGAACAAATGTCTCCCAGGCAATACAAAAATAAGAGGAGCCCCTGAATAGGAGAATTTAAGTAAAATTGTTTTCTTGACTCTTGTCCTGCCTGGGTTCTTAATCTGTCTAACAGTATATAATTGATTTTATGCTACAGCCTTATTCTCACTGAGAAAGGAAATCTAATTACTATTTAGACTTCAGAGGCATTGTTTATCTGAAGTCTTTAGCTCTTTTGTGGACCTGAGTTGCAATCATTTAAAGAAAAAGAAAATTGCTGGGGAGGATGTACAGAATGCACATTGCAGCTTCCTTAAACTGTTGTTCTTTCAAGTATAATCTTGCATGTAGTGTGATGGCCTTAAATGCTTCCAGATGGCACTGCCTCAGAGGTCTCCCATGGATGTGTTTCAGTAAAACAAGATTAAAGACCTTCTAAAAGGGATATATCCAGTATAACCTGTAAGGTAGAAACCAGTTATATTTGAATGATCTTAAAAGAAGTCTAAGTTTTGCACAGACTGCAGTCGTTTACAGGATGTAATTGAAGCTTTTCTGTTTGCCTTCAGCTGTCATAAAGCAGTTCTCCCGAATTTTTGAAGGGTGCACTCATGACAGTAAATTTAGGCGAGTCCAGTTAGCCTAAAGTGAGCCAGGTTTCACTTCTGGTGTGGTGTGTAAGTTGGCAGAGCTGGGTGGGAGTGGTAACGCCCTGCACTGTTCCTGTTGTGCTTACAGCATACTCCGTGCTCCGGTGTAACCCCTGCAGAGTCCTGCAGCTCTGTCACTGCTTGTCTGCCCTTGGATCCCAGTGGTTGCACTCCTAACGCTGTTCCTGTCTTTCTGTGGTTACACTTGCTTTGGCAACTAGACTGAATAACTGAAATGCACCATTTCCATGCTGGCTCCCAGTGTCAGAGTAGCACTGGTAAGGTATTGCATCACTCCTAAGGACTGAGAGTTAGTGACTGCCAGTGATGATGGCTTACCAGGGTGGTCCTGCTTCCATCCCAGCCTGTGTGTTCCCAGCCATTTGGAGACTTCAGTTATTCAGGGGCTGAATTCACAAAGCAGAGGAGTTGTTTGGAGCCTTTGCTGCCACCCGGGGAGTTGGGATGAGTAGTCTGTGCATCCGAGGTGTTCACTTACCCACGGTGGGTGATGACAAAAGGTTTAACTGACCTTTTGGGTCCCTGTGGTGGGACAAGCTGCTGTGTGCTTGATTTATTCCCCTGTAAACTCCCTCAATGTAGTACAGCAGTGGAGTGGAAACCATCAGCCTTTGTGTGGCCCCCACCCCAGTGTTCTTGCTGTGTTTGTGCCTCTGCCCTTCTGAGTGTTGATTTTGTCCAATTTGGCCTATCACGTGTTCTGTCTGTCTCTGTCATTGACTTCTGGGTAATCTTAATGAGATTTTCTCCTGGGATCTACTTTGTTTTATTGCAAAGTAAATCTGTTTACTGCCTCTGTGAATTCAGCCTGCTCCTGAATGCTCTTTGTATCTGCTTGTTTTTCTCTAATCCTCTAACCTGGCTGCTGTTTTTTCTCCTCCCCTCTGTCTTGTAGAGAGGTCTGAAGAATGTGTTTGATGAGGCTATCCTAGCTGCCCTCGAGCCTCCGGAAACTCAGCCCAAAAGGAAGTGCTGTATATTCTAAACTTTCTTCTTCCCCTCTTGCTGCTGCTTCCTCTGTCCCACTACTGTAGAAACCTGGTTAAAAATGAATCAAACCACCTTGATTGAAAGCTGTTGTGCCTGCTTGCCATCTTAGAGCAACCTCTGTATTAGCTCTTGGACTGAAAACAGTACTTGAGATCTTTAGTAAAACATTGTGACTGTGGAACGTGAACTGGACTCGCTTAACTCCCTGCTGCTTGGGTTGCCAGGTGTGGCTAGCTTTATAATTCAGGCTGTTGGGGGAAAGGATTTGGTTACATCGTTATTTAAAGAACGACCCAAAAAAAAAAAAAAAAAAAAAAAAGAGATGATGTTTGATCTTCCTGAATCCAACTGGAAGAAACAATTCGTGTGTTTTCCATTTCTACTTGTGGCTCTTAACTGTATTTGCATGACAAAAGTACCTGAACTGGTGATCTGCAAATGATGCTGTAATGTGAAGGGTTTTCTGGTTCTCCTGTGTGCAGTGAGATGTTTTCTGTTGCTGTTGCTTTGGCTGTCTGTGCTATAGTGGAGTATCTGTCGGTCCTTGGGGGGAAGGAAATATTGATGTACTTGCTACTGCTTTATGAACTGTTAAAATTCTTGCTTTCACTAACATGGTAGAGCTCTTAATTTCAATAATAGATCCTTAAAGCCTGTTACTGTAAGATGTAAAGCTGCTGCTTACTATCGTATTTCTGATTTTTATTGTTTTAAGGAAAAAAATATCAATTGTAGCTTGTCTTTAAATTTTGAAATTAAAAATTGCAGTTGTTTGTATAAATGACTGATGAAGCTTTATTGAAGTTGCATTTCCTGGCTCCAGTTTAATCCTTAACAGAGTGTATGGTACCCCTCTGTACTTCTACCAGCTTGACTTCTCTGCTACCATGGCAGCTTCTGGGCTCTGCCTGGCTGCTTCTAACCCTGGGGTGTTTGGGGCTGGATGCCCAACCCGAGCATGTACTGGACCAGGTTCTCATTGCATGCTTGCCTTGTCTCTCCTCCACTGACACAGGCGTGTGTGTTGTCCCAGGCGCGCTCCAGGTTGAGCTCTTCCATCTGAATGCAGCACTTTCTTCTTTATCATTAGCATGTCAAATATGTGAGTAGCCAGTTACTCATAAAAGTTACCGTAAGGAAATTACGTTGGTGTGTGTGTGTTTTGCTACTTGTGAAGTCCACTGGTCTGCTCTCTGAGGATTAGTTTTCTTGTTCTGAAAATGAGATGCTGTGCTCAGAAGCTGCTGAGAGCAGTGGTAAGGAGGCTTTGGGGATGCCACATCTCCATGTGTCCTTAGAAGGATGTGGCTGCCACTTGGCTTTCTGGGGGTTTTGTTTGTGTGAAAACTCAAAAATCAGACTGGCCCTTTCTCTCTTTGCCCCTTTTCAGAAAGGCCTAAAGAATGTATTTGACGAAGCGATATTGGCTGCCCTGGAGCCCCCGGAGCCGAAGAAGACTCGCAGGTGTGTGCTGCTATGAACGTCCCTCCACAGCCCCTTCTGCAAAGCTGGTGTTTGATGTCATACTAAAAGCAATGTTAAAATCAAACTAAAGATACAAATTTTAAAATTTGTTTTTGCAATAATGACAAATGCCCTGCACTCCCATCTCCCCCACACGATCCCTGTGTGAGATGAGAATGTTAGTGTTTATTCCCCAGTGCCCTCTCAATTCAGTTAAACTAGTTAATTTTGAGTAATTATGTATTATCAAAAGACACTGATCATTACTAGTTTTTTATTTTGTTTATTGTTTCTAATTTTTTTTTTGTTTAACATCAAGGCATACTCAATGACTTTTTCTGTAATAGACTAATTTTAGGCTGTTTAACTGAAGTCCTGCGCCTTACGCTGGTGTGGCAAGACTTGGTTCTGGTTTCTAAACCTTGTAGGGCTGTTCTGCAGCCAGCCAGCAGCCTGGATATGAGCAGACTTTAGTCAGGAAAGCAAAAAGTCCCAAGCTGGTGCTCCTCTAAGAAGGATTGTAGAAAATACATCTTCTCTGAAGTTGCCTTGTATCTTTTTCCCCTGGCTTTTTAACTGTGCAGGTCATAAATTTATACCCCATCCTCTAAGTTACGAAGCCTTAGGAAGAGGAGAATTTTTTTTTTTCTGGATGCACCATCAGACTTGAAACTAACTTGCTGGTCTCTTCCTTAATCTTTGCCATCATAATCTTTTGGCTCATGTTGAAGAACTAACTGCACCTTTGGAAACATGCCTAGCTGGGTCAGTTGGCTTTTAATGAATCTACCTTCTGCCAGTCCTTAATTATTAGAGAAATGCATGCAG
Source organism: Turdus rufiventris (assembly GCA_013186435.1). Classification (NCBI taxonomy): domain Eukaryota; kingdom Metazoa; phylum Chordata; class Aves; order Passeriformes; family Turdidae; genus Turdus; species Turdus rufiventris. Next base: position 649,143 of record PYHW01010668.1, on the reverse strand, counting down.
TGACCAGCACGTACACTGCTGCTTGGACACCCTGAAGGGACCTGGGATCTGCTACAATGGGTTTTTGAGCTGGCTCTGATGGTGCATCTCTTGCTGGGTGCTTTGGCATCCTTCAGGGAGGGGTGGAAAGATAAACCTGTGCCAGTTGGAAGGAAGCGCAGGGAGAGGCTTCTGGTGTTTGGTGTGACACCATATTGGGACCAGTTGAGGGAATCCCTTTTTCTCATGAGTGACCTTGAACCTGTAAGAGGGGCTCCAGCCCCTAAGGATCCTGTACAGTGTCTACACAGACCATCTGTGGTATCGTAAGGATTTTACCAAAAATGTATTTTGGTTTGCAAATTCAAAAAATTTTAAGACTTTAGGGAATCTTCTCCATCTTCCAAAATTTCAATTTCTTGTAGACCCATTAGTGTTGAACCAATGCTTTTTCATGTCTAAGTTCTTTGTATATGCATTCTTTTCAGATGTATTAAAGTATCTTCACAAGCCTGCCTGAGGGTAGTTATTTCCTTTGCCTTTCTCCTGAGTGTGAAGGACTTGTAAATATGGCTTTTATCCCTTGTGAGTCCCCATCTCCTCCTTGTGAGCTAGCTTGGGTCTTTCCTTAATGTCTAATCCTTGTCAGTCTGCTTCTTGCCTCAGTCTTGTCAAAGTTGCTCTAATCTTTGATGCAACTTCTTTGCTGTCAGACCCCTATGAAGAGAGGGTTTGGTAGTTCTTAATAAAAGAAATACTCAGTGTGCATGCTCCTAAATAGTAAAAGCTGGCTTTTGGGGCTTATTGGGCTCCTGCACCTCTTCTGTCAGGAAGTTTCCTGTTGTTCCCTGCTCATGGACAGACAGCAGAAGCCTAAGGGGACAAATGACATACCTATCCCAAAACTGCACACACTTCATCACACCTTTTTGTTCATGCTCTAGAAGAATAGTGAATTCTTACATTGTTGATAATAACTTGTATTTATTATTAAAATAAGTTAGAACCTCCCTTTTCTTTGAAGAAGCTAATTTTTGTGTACTCTAATCCCAAATCTTAGTGTAAAATGTGGGGTTTTTTCACTTTTCATAGTGACTAGTGCTGCTGTTCAACTTTGCAATTCAGTTTTAATTGCTGCCTTCTGTGGGGAGGTTTGGCTGGAACTCTGGGCTTCCTGGAGAAGGTTATGCTGGTACATGTTGGTGGCTGTTCTTACAGTTTCTTCACCTTGTAACAGCTAATCCTAATTCCTGTGTCTAAAGACAGCAGCAAGACCAAAGGATTGCCTGCAGGAAACTGCCTTTGGAGTTGAGGGAGAGACCTTTATGACTTCTTCACAGTTACCCTGTCAAGCCTTTTCTGTCTTGGATATGCCCTGGAGTGATCCCTGTGCATACATCTTCATGGCAGTGATCTCTGCCAGTCCTTTCAGCTAAGCAGTAAAGTCTGTTCTGTTGAATCAGGGCCATGAGGTTAAACTTGGCTCTGGAGGGAATCCAGGAGGCACTAGCTGATGGAACAGCATACTTTTCAAAGGGTGGTGCTGTTTCCTTCTTCCTAGTGTTGCATTAGCTTTGCAGCAGTCTGATAGCTCCCTGGATCTGCTACACCATAGCTGTCCCAGGCCTGTGACTGGTTAAACAAGCTCACATAGCTCTCATGCTGTTTCACACTGTGCCTGGTTTTTACTGGGGTGTGGTACAGAGGTTTGTCTGAGGCCAGGTGTGGGAGATATGCTCTCTCTTGCCAGATTCTTGAATGAGCTCTGTGACTGCCTGCCTTCCTGTATGAAAGCATGAAAAGCTGTCAAAAGCAGGCAAATCCATCACTTGCTTCCCCTTCTGGAATTGCCACTTTCAGCTGGTGGCTTTGAGAGCACAGGGCTTGAAGTCAAGTGGGAATATGCAGCACTTGTTTCATCCTGGTATGGCAAACCAGTCTGTAGTGTGAGCTGGGATTTCCCCACATTACTGACACAGGATTTACCTCTGCAGATGTACTTGCAGCTCAGGGCTATTGTCCCCTCATCTTTATCTATGAGGGCTACTGAGGTACCTGCAGCAGCTCATGAGCACAAATAGAACATGAGGTTTGGACTGGCTGCTTAATCAGCTGCTACATAAAATCCTAAAATCCCAAACTGGTTTGGGTTGGAAGGGCCCTGAAAGTCCATCATGTTCCACCTCCATGTGTGTCTGTCCTTCCTGTCCTAAGGGGTTCTAAAAAAGGAGATTTGACAGAATGCAGCTGCTTTAATGTTACATTGGATTGATGTACAAATCTCCCGAGTTTCTGTCATTTGTGTGTGCTCTATTTCACATCCCAGAGTGGTTTTGGAGTGTGCTGGTGGGATTTGCACTGGGTGAAATGTAAAAGTGGGTATTGCCCTCCAGTAGAGAATGGAATTTGGGTCATTGGGGCCTGACTGGAGGGAGTTTGAAGGGCTCCCAAAATCTGTGTTGCTGTTGGGTTGATTTTGCTTGGTGGATCTGCTCCTGCTGCCTCTGCTGCTTGCTGCTGCACACAGCTAAAAACAGACCAATGATTTTTGTCATGTTCCCAAGAGTCAGCAGTGTCCTCTGGTACTTGGCCACCATCTAGGTCTCGACTGGGAGATGGCAGCAGCTGCCTCCTTTTAAAACTCTGAGGGTACTTGCAAGAGCATTGTCAGCACTGACCTGACCCAGGCTTCCTGCTGCCTTATCTTGTGTGACCCAGCCTCTCTCTCCCTGTCTGGCTCTTTTCCATGGGGTGCTTCTGGGGTGCTGTGCTTGGAGGGTGTCTTACTTTGCTTCCCCTGGCTGCCCACACTCTGCATCCTCTGAAAAACATTCCTCATTGTTGTTCCTCTTTAAAAAGATCAGGCATGACAGAGGAAATTACTGCTTCAAAACCTGCCAAGAGTAATCCTGAACTGATTAAATTATGAATAAACAAGTTCTAGCTACTGAAATGCACTTGTGAATTTCTACGGGTTTTGTCACCTTGGTCCCATTGGTCATCTGTCCCTTTCATGGGCTGAATCAGTTCCTGAAATCGAGCCTGGGAAAAAAGCACCCATGATCTGGGAGTTGGCTGGAGCTCTCTGTGAACTTCTGCCCTAAATGACTTGTCCAGGATTGTGCAAGAACCGGGCACTGGCGCAGGCTGGAGCTCAGCAGCAAGGTTATCTTAGCTGGAGATCTGCTGCCCTGCCACCAACACACCGGCAAGTCCAGGGCTCCTCCCTCTTGTTCCCGACTGACCAATTCCTCAGTACAGGCAGCTGAGATGAAAATACAGCTCATCATGGGCTTAGGAAAACAGCCTGAATGCAAAATAAATTAACTGTAGACTAGATGGAGGAGCTTGGATGAGGGACAGGAGAAATCCTGATCTGATTGTGTGGGTTCTTCTGAGTATAGATTGTGTATTTTTTTAGACCCATCCTGCTGCAGCTGCCCTCTGCTTACTGCTCAGCTTTGGCAGAGGGTCAGAGTAAACAAGGGGATGCATTTATCTGATCACCCCCTAATGGAGTGGTCCCTGAACTTCAGGAAATTTATTAATTTATGCCAGGGAGGTTTTTAGCTTGAATTGTCAGTATGAGCCCTGTGAGCTAAGGACCAGCTGAACCTGGGCACTGTGTGCTGTCAGACACTTGGCTGTGGGCAGAGCTTCCCTGGGGCACGGATGGGGAGGCAGCTCCTGGTCCCTGCAGGGCAGTGTGTGTGCTGGGCTGTCCTTGCAGTTCCTGTGCAGTAGCTGGGCAAGGGCAATGCTCAGCAGTGAACATCCACCGTGAGTGTGTCTGTGTGTGTGTGTGTCTGTGTGTGTGTGTGCCTGTCTGTGGTGTGTTTGTGTGTCTGTGTGTCTGTGTGCCTGTCTGTGGTGTTTCCAGCTGCCCTCTGGTGGTTTGTGACAGAAGGGCTGAGGTTGGAATTTGACCCCTGTTCCTGACGTCGTGAGAGCCTCTGCAACCAACGGGAACTTCTGGAGCTGATTGAGCCTTGGAGGACAACCCACAGGGTGGGACAGGCTCGAGCCCAGCAGCCTCCTGTCCCTCCTGTGTGACCTGCAGTGCTGCCTGGGTCATGGTGCTGCTAATAAAGCCTGCTGAGGTGCTAAACAAATCCACTGTAAGGGTCATACAGGTTGCTTCCTCATGTTTCAAGGTGAGGGGGTGGAGTTCTGGAGCAGGAAAATGCAGACTGAAATCTCTACAGCAGATGTCTTCATGGGCTTGAGCTCTGAAGCACAGGTTTGCTATCACCTTTAATCTCTTGCCATCAGTATTGGTACTGGAATAAACTACAGAAAATTAAACCAGATATGTACTGAGTTCCTGACCTTTGCTCTTGATGCATGTGTGAAAATACTTGTGTTTTGAATTTCTGGCTTTTCCTTGGTTTTTTTTGAAGGTGACTGCACACATGGACAGTGTATGTGCATCTGCTCAGCCCCCTGTGCCTCTTCATGCTGCAGCTCTCAGCCTGAAGTGCCTGTGTAAATGATGTTTTCAGTGTGTGAGGGAGAAGCCTAAACCCCATAATACAAGGGATGTACTGGTCCTGTACAGTCCCTGGAAACCCTATCCAGAGTTGGACACATACTGTGTAGGGTTAGCATCTCTTAGTTTGGTGCTCAAAGTCTACCTGTAATTGCATGGGGAGGAGGGAGGATTTCTTTCCACAGAGGAGAAAGGTTGATTACTTTATCCAACATGCAACTCTGGAAGGTTGGGGGTGTCAGAAGCAGAGTGCTGCATCTGTCTTCCTTGAATTTAGTACAGGACCTAGGTCTGGGCTGCTGTCCTAGGCTGTGACAATCTCCCTGTGCTCCCAGTGCCATCGTTAGAGCTGGAGGGAGCTTGCCCCAGGAGAAACACACCTCTTGGCCCTTCCTGAATGTTCTGGGAGGATCAGATTGGAGCAGAGGTTCCCTTGCCAGATGCTGTGGCAGCAGTGAAGCCCTTGGGTGTCCTGCCCCCTCCTTCATAATTCTCTGCTGATTTATTGGTGTTCCTCTTCTTGTCAGATAGGAACCTTCAAAAGCCCTGTGCTCCTGATCTGCAGCTAGGCCTGGCTTAGATCGTGTTTCCCAAATCTCCTCCCTCCTACCTTACACTGTTGACTGTCCAAGAGGAGCTGGAGATGCTAGCACAATGCTGCATGCTTCCCAGAGCACAGAGCAAGGTGTGCTCCTCCTTGATGGTTTCTGAGCTGTTGGCTGGCTGTCACCTGCCTGTGCCATTCTGGGCTGTGCACCTTCCTTATATCCCAGGGTCAGTGTAGGGTGAGCAGTGTAAGGTGAATTCCCTTCAAATGCAGCTGAGACTGGTGGATGCAAAACTACAAACACCAAATGATGATGGGAGCTTGCAAGAGTTAAGACCTGATGTCTTCCAGGCAAGGTAAGTGACTGCTTTGGCCCTCAAGGAGTGTTTCAGCCCCCTCAGCCACGGCCTGGTTACACAACCAGCCCCTTCCTTCCAGCCTGTGTGTGCTGGAGAGGTGCTGGACTGTGCTGAGTCCATGGAAGAGGCTTGGATATATGTGGGAGCTTACAGCATGAGAAAAGCTTGTCCTGGAAACCTGCTCTAGCTTCTTCCCTTCTCTTGTGGGAGTCTGAACTGGGCGCCACTTTTAGAAACTGCTGAGGCATCATCCTGGCAGCCAAGAGGCTTGGTTCCTGTGAGCCTGGTGAGCTCTGAGATCTGGACGTGTCTGTGGTGCTGCTGAAGAGGAGAAGCCACTCCATTTTCTGGACAGCAGAGCAGGCAGAGGCAGGAGTGTAGGGTGACAGGCTGGTGGGGGGGTGTGATGGGGCTGCCTGGTTGTTCTCTACTTTTATTCAATGTGTTTTTAAGAGACATTGGCAGCCCACTCTGGAGCACAGCATCCCTGGCTTCATGCCCTGTAGTGACAGTGCTGGGACATGCAGGTGGCTGCTGAAGTCACTGTTCATGTCGGGAGATGCTTGTTAGGGCAGATCATAGAATCCTAAAATTGTTTGGGTTTGAAGAAACCTTAAAGATAATCCCCTGCCATGGACAGGAATAACCTTCCACTAGACCAGGTTTCTCCTGTCCAGCCTGGCCTTGAAGACTTCCAGGAATGGGGCAGCCACAACTTTTCCAGCTCCCTGGAGGCATTCAGCCCTGCTTCAGAGCTGGAGTCTCTTGTGCCAGCAAGAGTTGAGGTAACAAAGGTTGATGCAGCCATCACTGTGCTTGGGGTTGGATCCTGGTGGAAGATAAGGCCTGCTCAATTTTCCAGGACTGTGTGACAGGAACTCAGTGGCTCCTAGAGAGCAAATCAGAGATTTGTGAGCACCACTGGTGTGACATGGGACCCTTTACTCACTGCTGGGTTTTGCTGTGGGTGGGACAGTCTTGTCCTGTGTTGTCTCCATTCAGCCCAGCTCACAGAAGTGTGCACCAGTAACTGCAGCTTTCCAGGGGTCTGCCTCTGAAAGCACAAGGAAAAAGCCTTTTCCATGAAGCTGCATTTCCCAGCTCATCTTCTGGAGCTCCAGCAGTAAACCAGGTAGGTATTGGTGTAGGTATGGTATTTGCATTCCGGTGTTTTTTGGATTTCAGGATGAAACAATGAGCCCACCAAGCCCTAGTGAGGCTGGCTGGCTGTTATGTTTTGGCTCAGGCAGATAAATCTGGGTTTCTGCACAGATTCTGGTGGTGGTACCCAAGCTCCAGGGATCCTGGGAGGCTGCAGGCCTTTTTTTTACTTCCTCTGAAATAATGAAAAGAAAAAGGGAAGACTGAAGAAAAGCAAGTCTCCTATGGCAAACGAGGGCAAACCAAAAGGTGCTGGCTGATAGCTAAAGCCTGTTTAAACCTGAAAATGTTTTGTACAGCATCTTCTTTTGTTGTTTGACATACTGATCACTGATTTAGGATGTGCTTGGATAATAACATGGGAATTTGTCACTTTTGTGCAGTGGGGGAGCAGGTGGAGATGGAGTTGGCTGCAGGAAATAATCTGGAATTTCTCACTGCTGCTCAGCACTTGCATTGTGCAGACAGCCTCATCGTGGGGTTCTCTTCTCTGGTGATGGGGCTTTACCTGGGACCTAATCCAACATTTGCATTGTTAGTTTTCCATTTTCCCGTCATGTGCAGGATGACTGTGCCACCCCTGAGCTCCTTTTCTCCAGGCCGAGCCCCTTTCCCAGCTCCCTCAGCTGCTCCTGGTACCCCAGATCCTTCCCCAGCTCCATTCCCTTCTCTCTGGACACACTCCAGCCCCTCGATGCCTTTCCTGTCCTGAGGAGCCCAGACCTGACCCAGGATTCACCTCCCCAGTGCCCAGCACAGGAACAATCTCTGCCTGCTCCAGCTTTGCCCCGGCCTCTTGCCCACCTGGGCACATCTGGCYCATGTTCAGCAGCAGTTCTTCTCTGCCCAGCAGCTTTCCAGACYTTCCTGCATGCCTGGAGCACTGGCTGAGTTTGGTGTGACCCAAGTTCAGGACCTGGCACTTGGCTTTGTTGAACCTTGTGCAATTGGCCTTGGCCCATCAATCCAGTGTGTCCTGATCCCTCTGCAGAGCCTTCCTGTCCTCCAGCACACCCACACTCCCACCCAGCCTGGTGTTGGCTGTGATGGCACCCCTCTGGCTGCTTGGGGTGGGTTTTTGGGCTCTCACCACATAAGCACAGCCCCTTTGCCCTGATGTTGTTCCCAGCTATGTTCTCCCAGAGCTGGGCTCTCATTTGCAGGATCCTTTGCAAGGAGCTGGTCGCTGTCTTGCCTGCCCTGCAGAGGGCAGGGGGCTGAGCAGGGACACGGCCGTGCCCCAGCAGAGGTGAGTTCTGCTGTCTCAGGACAGCCCATGTCAGCTTGTCCCCAGCCCACTAGATGGCAAACATGTAAAGGCTTTGCTCCTTCCTGGCCAGCCCGGTCATTGGCTCCAGTGCCAAGAAGAGGGTTGGACGAGTTGGATTTCTTTTTTCTGGTGCCGTCTGCACCGGCAGCCACCGGCTGTGGGTCCAGTGCAATCATTTACATTTCCATCTCCTTTGTATAACATCAGCACCGGGGCGTGCACAAACTGCTGAGCTGTTTACAGCTGTGCTGGAGCTGCAGCATCGGCTGAGCAAGCCACATCCAGCTGTGCTCCCGTTGCTGCTGCTGTTGGTTTTGGCTCCCTTCAGATGAACCCAGCCCTCGCTAACAGAGGACCCAGGAGGAAGAGGACAGAGGCTTGGGGGTTTGTTTAGTGGGGTAGTTTGTTCCACTGACTGAGATGAGTTTGGGTTTCCCTAAGCAAGCAATCATATCCTCAGTGCCTGTTTGCCCTGATGCTGTGTCTCTGTGGAGTGCTTTATGGGCACAGTCCCCCCTTGGTACCCGGATCCAAGCCCTTACTGCAGCCTCAGCTTCCTCACAAGGGGCAGTGCAGGGGCAGCTCCTGATTTCTGCTCTCTGGTGACCATGCTGAGGTAACAGCATGAAGCATTGTCAGGGGATGTTAATGCTGGGTGTTAGGAAAAGATTCTTCTCCCATAGGGTGGTGGGGCACTGAACAGGCTCTCCAGGGAATGGTCCTGGCCCCAAGGCTGCCAGAGCTCCAGGAACGTTCAAACAATGCTTCCAGGCACAGGGTGGGATTGTTGGGGGTGTCCTGTGCAGGACCAGGGGCTGAACTCAATGATGCTTGTGGATGCCTTCCTGCTTAGGATGTTCCATAGTCCAGGGTGGGTAGAATGCTGCCCAGACACCCTGTCTGTCTGTGTAATGTCCCTTTAATGTCCCTTCAGTGCTGTCCCCTGTTGTCTTTGGTCAAAGAAACTGCTCTAAGTTGGAGCCTATCCTAGGGAGTACGCTGCCAGCAGACCAGTGCCTCTCCCCAGCTTTGGCTTCTGGGCTTTTTGCCTGTCTTGCATGAACATAAGGTGCCACTCGAGTTTCCAGGCATGGACTTTTCCTTTGAGGTTCAGTGAAAGAGTGGGAGCATCTTCTGTCTGCTGAGAGTGATGAAGCTGGAGTCTGCCAAGGTTTCATGGGACATAGCAGAGCTGCTACCAGCTGCAGATACTGACCAGGGAACATGGCTGTTGCTGCAGCAGAGAGAAGACTTTTGAGATGCCTGAGTAATTCAGGAACTTGATGGATGCATGTACTAAGGTGCTTCTGAAAATCCCTCCAGACTTTAATCTGTATGATGGGGAACTGAAATATTTTTGAAAACCTGGCTGTGGTGTCTGGCTGGAGCTCAGCTGCCATGATTAGAGAGCAGTGTTGCTTTGAAGATGGGATTATGTTGTTTGATAGGCCTTTAGAAGTGTGAGCATTGACCTCATGCCCTGATCAAGCCTGTCCTGTTCCTCAGTCCTGGATGGAGGCACGATTTGCTTGGGGTGACCTGACTGAGGTGTTTGTTCAGGTACACTGGTAATCCTGGCAGGAGACAGGAAGGGTCTGGGCTGTGTGATGTGTCCACAGTGCTGGTGGGACCTGTGCAGTGCATTTAGTACCTGTGTCAGCCTTAGTGATGAACTTGACAGTGGATGCAGAAAAGCCTTCACATGTTGCTATGGGCACCTTTTTCACAGTAATCCAGACTGATTTGGACTGGAAGGGGCCTTAAAGCTCTTCTTGTTCTGCTCCCCTGCTGTGGGCAGGGACACCTTCCACCAGACCAATCCCTGGCCTTGAACACTTCCAGGGATGGGACAGCCACAGCTTCTCTGGGCAACCTGTGCCAGGGTCTCACCACCCTCATGGGAAGAATTTCTCCCTAATGTCTAATCTAAACCTACTGTCTTTCAGTTTAAAGCCATTTTGCCCTGGTCCTTCCTGGGATCCCTGCCCATTGCATGGGGCTGGCTCTCCCCTGCAGTTTGAATTCCTGGCTCAACCTCCCCTCACTCAGCTGTCATCCCCTTACTCTGCTTCCCTCTAGTTTCATCCTGCCTTGGCTTCAGCTTGGCTCCAGCATGGTTAATCTGTCAAACTATTTCTAACAAACCCACCCAGACAATTGATGATCATGGATCTCTGCCTCCTCTCCCCTCCTGTGACCTACAGCAATTTAGGTTAGAGAACAATAGTCCTGGTCTAAGAGACCTGATTTCATTCTCAGGAAGATTGGAGCTTTGGTTGTAAAGATAGCAAAGTTTGCATAGGGAGCTCCAGATCTGCAGAAGGTGCAGTTTGCTGTTGTGATGTTTAAAACCTCTCCCAGCGCACTGTGAGCTGAGAGTGCTGCTTGCTCAGCTCCTGTCCTGTCCTGTGTGGGGCCATCCTGAGGAAGAGAGCAGGGAATGGCAGACACCCTGCAGTGTGCTGAGGGTTAGCTGAGGCTGTGGCCTCCCTTCCTGAAGCACAGAGACTCAGGACACTGCCTCTAGGGCAGAGTTTTAGGGTGGGAAGGGGATGGAGCATGGACTGTCTCTGTTGAGGGGAGTTCCAGGGTGATGGCAGCTGTTGAAAACATTTTGAGCCACCTACAATACCATTACTGCATTCAAAAGTGATATCCAGTGCCCTTTCCCAGTTTTAAATCTGACTTGTTCCTGTACTTGAGGCTCATTGCTGATGCAGTGATGCCAAGGTGGTGCCTGCGTTGGAGGTGGAGGTAAGTCTGGCTCCCAGCTTTGCCTTGCCTGGCAGAATCACAGCCCAGCCCCAGTGCCCTGGTTTTGTTCCAGGTGTCCTCTGTACAGGTGTCATGACTGGAGCCAGATTTCCAGTCCATTTCTTGCCTGTCCCCTGCTTCTGAGGAGGGACATCTATTTGTGCTGGTTTTGGCTGGGGTGGAGTTAACTTCACAGTGCTGATGTGGGGCTGTGTTTTGAATTTGT
>PYHW01010668.1:623023-637648 GCA_013186435.1 Turdus rufiventris | reverse complement strand
TTTTACCCTTCCAGTCCTGATACCCCTGGTGGGGGAGAGAGCGAGTGGCTGCAGGGGTTTGGCTGCTGGCTGGGGTTAAACCAGGACAATGTGCCAGATGCCTTTTATTACTGTCTTGGGTGGAGTTAGGAGCTGCTGGAAAAGCAGTCCAGGAAGTGCTGGAAAATCATGGTGCACCCTGCAGGTCCTGCCACAGCTGGAACTGGAGGGGAGATCCACGTGCTGTGATTCCATTGGCAGACCCCCTTGTCTCTCAGCACCAACCCCCAAGGCACACCAAGAAAGCTGGGGGGATGCAGGCTCCTTCCTGGGTGCCTGAGGAATCCTGCAGCTTTGCAGCAGTGGTGCATGTAGCTAAAGACCAACACTGGATTCTGGAGTGTTGGAAAATGAGGGTGAGCAAGGGGGGAACATGAAAACAAGTGACACTGGAGGAGCTACTGCTGACTCCGATGACCCATGGGCATGTCTTGGGACCAGAGTGCTGATTTGGGAAGGTCTGTGTTGTGTTTTCATTCCTGGGAACAGCTCAGGGAACCAGAGCTCTAGTATGCAGCTGGGTCTGTCAGTCTTTTGACACTGTCCCATCCAAAAAGCCCCTGAATCTGCTGGCTGAGCTTGCCAGCTCTGGCTCCTTCCCTCCCAAGGGCTGCTTGGAAGGCGTGGGCAGAATGAATCTGTCCTGATTGCACTGCAGTGGCAGCAAGGATCATTTTGGTCACTACAGGTGCTGTCACAGCTTGAAGGACCAGACACCCCCAACACAGCCAGCAGCAGAGGCTGACACCCAGCTGGCTGGCTGGCTGTATATTGGCATCTCTGCCTGGGAGGTTCTCCTCTGTTTGGGGAGGAGCTGGCATCTGGAGAACCAAGACAAAAGGAAAACATTGTTTTTAATAAACTCTCACCAGCCTGAGCAGTGGTTGCAGCAGGTCCTTAATTCCAAGGGAATCATTCTGTCTGCAGCTGTGGCAATGCTGGGTTAGTCTGCTTTGTAGCAGGGCTGTGCCATGGTGTGCTGGGTCAGTCCCAGCTGGCCTGGAGTTTGGGGCAGACTCTTCAGTCATGGCTTTTGGAGGTTTATTCCTCTGTGCCCTGGCTCTTTCCTTGTCTGTGAAAACCTTGTACAGGAAGGGTGTGAATGTGGAGGGTAGATGTGCTAGGAGTTCAGCTGCCTGCACAACATTCCCAAAATCCCAAAATGCTGTGGCGTTTGTATAGACTGTCTCCAGCCATGTTTTGTAATTATGGCTTCCTTCATCCTCCTGTCCAGCTTGCTGAGGATAAGACCCTGGGGATATGGCAGCAGCCCAATCCCAGCCATTGGGCACACTGGAATACACTGAGGAGACACTGAACCACAGAATCACAGAACCAGGTTGGAAAGACCTCTGGGATCATTGAGTCCAACCTATGAGCACCATCATGTCAACTAGACTATTTCATTGAATGCCTTAAACACCTCCAGGGACAGTGACTGCACCACCTCCCTCTGCCTGGGAGTAGAGCCTGACCCCCCATCTGGCTACACCCTCCTGTCAGGGAGTTGTAGAGAGCAAGAAGGTCCCCTCTGAGCCTCCTTTTCTCCAGGCTGGGCCCCAGCAGACCCCTCAGCAACTCCTCAGACACGTGCTCCTCATTGCTTCTCCAGACCTCCTCCAGCCCCTCCATGTCCTTTCTGAATTGAGGCACACAGCACTTGAGGTGTGGCTTACCAGTGCCCAGTACAGGGGAACAATCACTTCCCTGGTCCTCCTGGCCACACTATTCCTGATACAGGCCAGAATGTCATTGGCTTTCTTGGCCACCTTGGCCTTCCTGGGCACATGCTGGCCCATGTTCAGCTGCTGTTGACCAGCACCCCCGTGTCCTGTTTCACTGGGCCCCTTTCCAGCCACTCTGCCCCAGGCTGTAGTGCTGCATGTGGTTATTTGTGGCCAAGGTGCAGGACCCAGCACTGGGTCTTGTTGAACTTCATGCCAGTGATCTCAGCCCATTTATCCAGCCTGTCCAGGCCCCTCTGCAGACCTTTCCTGTCCTCCAGCAGACAAACATTCTGACCTGGCTTGGTGTTGTCCATGAATTTACTGAGGGTACACTTGATCACCTCATCTGGATCATCAGTAAATATATTAAAYAGGGCTGGGCCCAACACTGATCTCTGGGGGATACCAGTAGTGACTGGCCACCAACTGGATGCAGCACCATTCACCACCAGTCTCTGGGCCTGGCTATCAGCCACTTCATCTTCCCCCAGTGCAGATGTACTTGTCCAAGCTGTGGGCTGCCAGCTTTTCCAGGAGTATGCCAGGAGTATGGCATTCAGCTTTGCTGAAATCCAGGTAGACATCTACAGCCTTTCCCTCATTCCCTAGGTGGGTCATAAAAGGAGAGAAAGCTGGTCAAACAGGACCTGTCCTTCCTAAGCCCCTGCTGGCTGGGTCTGATCCCTTGTATGTGCTGTGTGATAGCACTCAGGATGATTTGCTGCATGGTCAGACTGGCAGGCCTGTTGTTTTCCAGATCCTTTTTCCAGCTCTCCTTCCCAGCCCGGCTGCCTGGGGTAAGTGCTCACCAAGAGCTTGGTGCTACCAGGTAAAGGGGTCTGGCTCTCCTGCTGTCAGACTTCCAATCCCTGATCCATCTGCCAGTTTATGCCCTGGCTGCCTCACGCTTTCTTCTTCTGTGTATTTGAAGATGCGTTATGGGGCTGGAAGCTTCTGGGCACCACAGGCACCCAGAAGGGAGTGGTAAAGGGGCTGCTTTGTGCCTGCTGGCAGCCTTTGAGCTCTCCTGGTGCTAAATGCCCCCCAGCCCCTGGGATGCTTGCACTGAGGCACAGTTTGCTGAATGCCACCAGGTGCTCAAGCATGGGGATACCTGGCCAGGATCACAGGACAGCTTAAGGCTCCACAGAGACAGGAGCTTAACAGTTTGACCCTAAGACCTCTTCATTACACCCTTGGGGCAGTGGCTGTGATTTTACAGTGTGGCTGGAAATGTCTCCTGAACCGGGCTGGGCACTGGAGTGAATCCCTGGCTGCCCACTGCAACAGGAGCTGGACAGACCCCAGCTGAACTGAGTGTCTGTGGGCCAAGGGCTTGTGTGTGCACTGTGACCCTGAGACAGTGTCCAGATGGGCTGTCTGAACCCAGCTCCTCAGGGGTCATGGTTACTCCACTGCTTGGGGAGGATGGGCAGCCCCTGTTTGTCCAAGGGTACTTGAAGGGACCCCACAGAAGGAGAGGTTTGTCCCTGGCCATAGTTGGGAAATGTGAATACTCTCATTTCTCCTCCAGAACATGAGTGCAGCATGATCCTGGCTGTGTCCTGGATGGAATAAGTACGGCTCCAATATAGTGAAAGGTGAGGAGGAGCTGGCACTGGGACCCCAGTACCTGCTGATCCCAGGCACGACAGTTCTCAGCATCACCATCACCCCACTGACTTCTCTCCCACACTGCTCCCTGCATGTCTCTGGTGTGCCAGCTCTGGTGTGTGCTGGCTGTCTCAGCACACTTGATCAGCTCTGACCTGCTGGGGCTGCCTCAGTGTCATCTTGGCCTGGCAGCACTGCACAGTGCCTGGTGCCAAACAGCTCCAGAGCTGACCTGATGCAGGCTGGCACGCCAAGGGACAGGGTTTGCTGCCATTGCACCTCCTGTGTGCCTGGAGAGCAGCCTGGGTCCCTTTGCTGTCACTGAGATGATGTCTCTGGAGAGGAGGGGCCTGGTTTTAACCTGTTTCATCCAAAATCTTGATGTGCCTCAGAAAAGCCTGTCCACCCTGCTTGTGCTGCTACGTCGAGTGATTCTGACACGAGCAGGAGTCTGCTGAGTCCCAGAACTCTGCCAGGCACTGTCACCAAGCCCAGGAACATCCCTGCCTCCAGAGGGGATGGCTTGATCTTCGTGGTGACCCACAAGCCTCTGCATCCCAGCAGCACTTAGCCAAGCAGGGCTGGGAAAAGGGGGCCCAGCAGCATTTTCCCCCTTTCCCCAAGCTGTTATTTCAGCTGCTGGAGCCTTGGCAGGGCTGATAAACACCCTGCAGGTGCTGTTTGCAAGTCCCTTCTCCATGAAATACCCCCGTGCCCTGGCTTGGGGTTCCCTCACTGCCTGCCCCTGCCCTCAACCTCCTCCCCAGCCCTCCAGGACAGGCAGTGCATACACGAACCCTTGTCCTTGCCTCCCTCCTGACCTGCTCAACAGAGCTGCTTTTCTCTTGGCGTAGCAGCCGGCGGCAGAGTTCAGCCTCAGCCATCGGCTCCAGTCCTCCAGGGCTGCTTCTTAACCTGGAGAAGCAGTGGGTTATTTGTGTTGCTCTTGGCAGGGACAGCCAGGCCCTCCAAAATGGTGTGTGTGGGGCATAGGCCAGCCTGTGCTGTTTGTGTTGGACCCACCATGCTGGGAATTCGTTCAGTTCAGCCGCTAATTGCTTCAGAAGTGTGGGCTTGTGTCAAACGGATGCAGGATAGGGACAGCAAGCGTGGCTGGGGGGGAAGGCTGGCCCCACGCTGTTCTGCTCAGGGCTTTGGTATCTCACCTCTCCTGGCTGCATCAGCCCCAGTGAATCTGCAGGGAGTGGAGGTGTTTTGGCTGTGACCCTGTTTCTCAGGAGCCTCAGTATGGAGACCTGATGCTCTGTTTTTGGTGGGGAGGGAGACCCCCTTCCCTGCTGCACATCATCTCTTCTAGGATGGAGAGGGTGAACTGTGGGCAAGAGGATTTCCCAGCCCCAAATCCCCACGCTGTGCTGGTTCTTCCTGCATTGGCTCACCCAGGTTTGCTCTCATGCTTGTTTCTAAGTCCCACAGTGCTCTGACTGGGGGCAGTGGAGGATTTTTGCCCCACAGAAGGGCTTCTCCCTTGCTCAAGCATGAGCTGACCCCCTCCATTCCTGTCCTTCCACTGTTTGTGGTCCCTGCCATTGCTGCAGTGCTGGGGTGGTGGCAGAGTTCACTCACCCTGGTATGAGCACAGCTTAGGGCAAGCAGGAGTGGAGAGGCCTTGAAAGCACCACCCTGTGTGTTGTAAAGACATTTCTGGGACCTCCAGGCATGCTGGCACCCAAACCTTGGAGGCTGGTTGTGGTCTGCTGAGCGTTTACCTTGGCAGGCTGGACACACCATCATTCCTCTTCAAGCAGGTCAGCTTCACCTTGTTTGCTGTAGCATCAGCTGTTCATCCAGGTGGGAGGGGATGTCCTTTCCCAGACCTAGGGCAGGAAGAAGCGCTACCAGGGGCTATCCTGGCCTTGGGAAGAGGCCACCAACCCTACCACCATCTTTCATGCAGCCATGACCATGCTGCTGACCCAAGGCATGTTGACCCCAGGGCAATGTGCAGGGAGAAGGGCTCTGTGCCAGGTCAAGGACTGAAAACCCCAGGCAGACTCAGCTCTCTGGGATGGACATGATCCCTTGGTCCTCATGCCTCTGAGATTTAGCATTGACTGCTGCTTTGAGCCTCTGTGGGCTAAATCAGGATGCCTGTCCTGTGGTTTCATCCCTGCTGGATGCTTAGCCTTGCCTGGCTTGCTGCCCTGCTGGCCTGCATCCTGTTGTCCTGCCTGTGCCCTCTCCCACCCTTCTCTCCCTGCCCCTGCTTTCCTTCAGTAATTGTCCTTTAAAAGTCCAAACACCTATTGTCCAAACGGGGATTAAGCACCATCTGTACAAACTTTGAGGCCATTTTCAGTGACTGGAAGGAAACAGATGACTCAGAGAGGCATTGCGACACAGATCAGCAGTGACCCTGGCTGAGCCAGAGGAGCTCAGTGGAGCAGCCCTGTTAACCCAGGCACCTCTAGGCAGCCTCTTGAGGCTCATGGCAAAGCAGCCAGCAGCAGTTTTCAGAGGGATGTGGGATCCCCCTGGTTTGTGAGCCGTTTGCAAGCAGCCATCCCTCACGGCACAGCTGTGGTCCATCTGGTCCTGCTGTCAGCTGCTGAGGTCTGGTGTGGACTGGTGCTGGGGAGCAGGTGATGTGGGCTTCACAGCCACACTTTGGCCAGGAGGTCCATGGTTAGCGTGGGACCTCCCAAGACCTTCATGCTCTGGTCCTTTTCCTCAAAATGTTGACCAAGGATTGGTGAAGGTGGTCCTGGAAGAAGGTGACAACATCCCCTGATAGATGCCGGGACATGTCTTCTCATGTGAACAGAAAAGTTGTGCTCAAGTCCCTTCTCTCCACACCACCTCACCTGCCTCGTACATGACATGTTTCTGTAGCCCCTGAGCACTGGGATGGCATCCAAACTGAGGACAGGGTAGTAGAGCATGGGAGGCAGAGGAGCAGGCTGCTGGCTGGGGTGGCCCAGCAGCGAGGAGCTCTTGGCCAAAGCAGGATATCCAGCAGGATGTTTTGCAGGCAAAAGCAAAACCCTGCTTTAGCAAAGTCCAGCAAAAGCCCTCTTTGATCCAGTGTCCTGAAGGAAGTTAGGGGAAACAAAACAGATTGAGGTTGGAAAGACTGAGTGGATTAGATGTTTTGAGATGATTTAGCTGATCCCATGGTTACAGGATGTGGATCTGGATCCTGAGGAGCGCAGGCACAGCTAAACCCAAGAACTGAACAGGGGTCCCTGGGTGATGGATGTGAGGATGAAGAGTGAAGTGCTCCTGTTTTTTGTTTGTAGGAAAACTGTAGCTTGCAACTTTTCCCCTTTGCTTGCTGTGTTTATTGTTCTCCAGCTCCACCATGGCTTGTTTCTGGCTTGCCTGGACTCTGCTGATTTTCAGGATGTGATGCTGAGCATCTTTGAGCT
This sequence comes from Turdus rufiventris, assembly GCA_013186435.1. Classification (NCBI taxonomy): domain Eukaryota; kingdom Metazoa; phylum Chordata; class Aves; order Passeriformes; family Turdidae; genus Turdus; species Turdus rufiventris. The sequence continues at coordinate 630,879 of PYHW01010668.1, read as the reverse complement.
CAGATCCAACAGCGAGGACAAGGCAGGCCTGGACTTTGGGTGATGGCAGTGGTGTGGGAGGAGCATCAGGAAATTGCTCCTCATTTGGGAATGTTTTGCTCAGCTCCTGCTCGTGGTGCTGTCCATGCTCACTGCACTGGGATGGGAAACTGGTGTGAGATATGCTGGGGGTGTGCATGTCTCTGAATCTTGTATCCTGTGCACAGCTCAGGGCCTTCACATCCTGAGAGGTGATGTTGGGGCAAGAAATAAGTAGGTCCAAACAAGGAGCTGTGATTAAGACAGCTTTACCAAAAGTGAGGCCTAGACAGAGACAATAGGGACAGAAGTTGGTAGAACTATTAGGCAGAGTTTAAGTAAAATGATCTGAAGACAGTGCTAAGGCAAGTAAAATTTTGCTTGGCTTAACACACAAAATAGAGAAGAAAAGAAGAAGAAAGAATTTCCTCTGTGAAAGTCTCAGCTGCTTCAATTTCCAGTGACAGTCAAAGAGTTAAAGTGATATGTTGGGAGTTATGAGTGTTTATATAAAAGAAAAGTGGCAGGTGAAAGGGATAAAATAACACAGTTTGTAAAGCAATGCAATATGTTTGAATTATCCAAGGATCAGAGTAGGAATTTGGAAGGTAATATTGGATAGAAGGAAATGAGAGATGGAGACAGAAATAGGATGGGGCAAAACCAGCTTGAGGTGGCTTTCCCATTGGTAACAAAGGGAAAAATAGGGGTTGGTATCATTAGGACCACTGTGAATTTGTCTATTAGAAGGGCTTTTTATTTTACTTTCAGAGATAAACTCAGGGCCTCTGCTGTATCAGGATGCAGAACAGACCCTCCTGAGCTGGGTTTGGCTGCAAGAACGTGCAGCCTGTTGTGTGCTCAGAACTCCCCTGAACAGCCCTTGTGCTCAGATATCCTGTGGAACACCCAGTGCTGTTCCTGGCTGAGAGCTGCATCCTTCACTTCCTCCTCAGTGTGCTGTGAGTGCTCAGCCCCACGGCAGAATTGGGTTCCCCCAAATCTCTGGTGGGCCGAGCACTTCTTCAGCAGTGATGAAACAACTGCTCTCCATCTGCCCATCCAGTGCTTCTGCTCTTGCTGCCATAGCACCTGGAGGTTTTCTCCATGGGGAAGCACGTGGGAAAAGGGGCTTGGCACCACGGGAAGATGCTCTGCTAGGAGAGCTCGGGCACTTCTGAAGGGCTGCTCTTAAACTGTGGCAGAGCCATGCAGGAAGATTTAAAATAGATGTATCTCACTGCCCTCACTCTTAATTGGCTTCTACAACCTTGTCTTCACCTGCTCGCCAGGCACCATCCCCACTAGCCCAGAGATCAAGTTCTCCTGGGCTGTTTGCTTGGTTCTGGGATGTTTCCAGCTCATGCTGGCTGAGAAATTCAGAGAGTACTTGGGGAAGTGGCAACACCTCCACCATTGCCTCTGCCTGGAGCCTTCTGCCTGCACAGTCTGAAATCTCTGTTTGCCTCCTTGGCCACATCTTCATCCTCACCTCTGTTCTCTAAATGGTTTGTTGTTGCCTCCAGCACCTTCATCTGACAAAGCCCTTGGATGGCAGCTCTCTCACAGCTGTGGTGTTGGAAGAGTGTCTTCTCATGGCTTCTGTGCCTCTGGCACTCACCAAGGAGACCAGGACTGTGTTCCAGCCTTTGAGGGGTTTACAGGTACAGTGATAGACACCAGCCCTCTCTAACTAAGAGAAGGTAAAGGAAAAAAATGCAAGTCTGATGTGTAATTGATGCCTTGACTTCCTGAACCTGCAGGCTCCCCAGAGGAGGGGCTCCAAGGTCACCATAATCCCAACGGCATTTCTTACCAGCCTGACATTTCCTAGCTGTGTCACATAGAAAATTGAGATGATGAAGTGACTTTATTGAGAAAAAAGTCACAAAGGACTGATTTAATCTGAGGCCCTCCCAGGTATGCTAGGTTTGTTGATGGAAATTAAATTGTTGTATATTTTTCAGCAGAGTAGGAATAGGAATAACAGTTCTTTACAAGGAAAATTAAATAAAAATACAGTAATACAAAAGAAACCACTGACAGAGTCAGAATACAACCTGACACCCCATCAGGGTGTTGGTAGCAGTCCCATTAAATGGTGGCTGCATCCTCCTGCAGCGACAGATGTGGTTCAGTTGCAGCAGTGCTCCTGTACAAGGTGCAGTTTTCCTCTGAAGGTCCAGTGATGATGTAGGAGGGTCTGGTTTTCCTCTGGAATACAGTGGAAAAAAGGCTGCTCTGATGTTCCAAATCTCAGATTTTATCTGGGTAGGAAATGCTTGGCTCCTCCCCCTGTCTGGAGCATCTCCCAGTGGGATGATGGAATTTTATCAGTCCTGCAGTGGGACTCAGTGGCCATGAACAGGAGATATCTCCTGGATGGGTTGTGGAAAAGATAAAGAACACTGCCCCACCTGGTTTTAACTGCTGGGCACATCCTGCATTGCAACCCAAGACACTCTATAGCCCTACTACATTCATTTTTCTGCACAACTTCCTTCCTGGACAGCAGCTCAGCAAGCATTTCTGCAATACAACATGATGTCTTTTTTTCAGAAGCAGCCTGAAAACTCCCTTTTGAAGGTTATAATTCTTGGATTCAAGAGCTACTTGCTGATAAACTTCTATACACCATCTTCCTCTCCTTCAGAAAAGTGGAGACTTTGTGGCTATAAATTTGATGCTGTCATGTGCTGCTCTCCTGGGTGTCTTTAGTGGAAGCTGTAGATGAGGGAAGATGCAGCAGCATTTCTGGTTCCTACATCCTTTCCTGGCCACAGCAATTTTTTCTGACAGTTCTTTGACAAGTGTTGAGTTGTGCATCTCTTGTTTCTTAATCATCAAAACAGTGGTGTGCATGCAGGTAGCTGGAATCATCTTGCAGACCAAAGGATGGGAGCTGGAAAAGCTGATGGCTTCTCAGATTATGCTGTAGGGAAGAAGTCCCAGTCCATCGAGCTCTGACTTGGGGAGCAAGCAGCAGGCATATGGTTCTGGCAGTGGTTTCTGTACCTCTGTGAGATCACCTATGGGCACCTGGGGATGGTAAGATAGGTGACAGGTGACCAGCCAGGGGATGATAAGATAGGTGAGAGGTGACCAGCCATCACAGTTTCAGTTCCTGTACTACAGTATAGATCACCTACCTGCTGGTTGCCTGCTTTGCCACTCTGCTTGAGTCTTCCTGTGGAAAGGGCTTGAGGCAGTGCTGAGACTTTCTCATGGACTGAGTTTGGCTACCCACAGCTCAGACACCTGAAAAGACAGGCCATTGCATTTTCCCACCTTTTATTAAGCCTTGCTGTAACAGCCTCACAACCCTCTGGGTAAAGAATTTCTTCCTAACATCCCATCTAATCTCACCTCTTTTAGTTTAAAATTGTTTCCCATGGTCCCATCACTATCTGCCCATGTAAATTATGAAAGCAAAGCTGTGATAATGCAACAACTGTCCTAGACCAGAGCCAAGAGGGACAAGTAGGCTCAACAGCCACTGAAGGTTTGGGGTGGACTATTTTTTTTGCACTGCTGAGCAAATGACTCTAATTAAGGCTTTAATTTATGCTTTCATTTGTGGTGATGAAGAGCTGGAAGGAGAGGATCCTGGTGGATCACTGAGCTCATTTGGACCAAACATCTAGTGTTGAGGCACTGCCAGAGCAGTTTGGGGATCCACAGTGCATGGAGCTTACCCAGGCAACACTCCTTGCACATGCACTTGAGGAAATACTGATGGTCAGGTCTGGGATGGGAGAAGGAATATGTTGCTGGGTCTGGAAACCAGCCTAGGAGAGATCCCAGCTCCTGAGGACTGAGCACAGGCACAAGGATGGGGCTTGTATGTGGCTGCCTCTCTGGATCCCTGGTAAGGAGCTTGGTGGTTTGGTGGCTGCAGAAACACCCTGGGCATACCTGAGAGGGATGAGAAGGGCAGAGCCTGGTTCAGGTGCTGCTGAGCTCCAGGTGTTGGTGTGGTCCAGCCTCAACGCTGTGATGCAGGGCCTGATCCTCAGCCCAGCTCCTGCCTCTTTCTCCCCTCCACCCACACTGGTTGTTACAATTCAGTCCAAGGCAGGTTGCACAATTTATTTTCCTGTGCTTAAAGCAGGATTTTGGCAGCCAGGGTCGGGAGGCCTCTCTGAGGAGCGCTGGCTGGACGCCCTCCTGCCGTCACGGTATCGTGCTGCTGTCCAAGCTCTGCTTCTGCCGGCTGTCTGTCCTTCTGCATGGCCTTGTGCTGCAGCCTGAAGGACACACTGCATGGCCAAGGCACCACTGACATCTTCAGCAAGTGCAGGTGGAAGTGAGGGTCATCCCAGCCTGGGTTGTCCTGTGCCAGACTGGTGTGAGGCCAGTCATGCCCATGGTGGCACGACGTGCGTGGTGTGGCAGCTCTGAGGAAGACTGATCCTCTTCTTTACCTGCCCATGCAGTGAGACACCATTCTGTCCTTGAAGTATCTCTTTGGTGGTCCTAGACACTTCTTTCCTGCTTTCCTTCTTCCAAGCATCACCTTGCTTCCCTACAGCCAGCTGGTAAAAGTCATGTGGATAAAGGGAGAGAAGGAGATGCAGGAGAATTGCTGTGCTCATTGCTGAAGGAATATGCAAAGGGATTTGCTGTAATGGTGTGAGGGAGGGAAAGGATGTGAGTGCTAACTTATGCTCTGTCAGCATCATTAATGTCACCACAGTGATTGAATTGCTTTGCAAAGAGAAGTGGGTGAGGCTGAACATGCCCAGGGAGGGAGAATGAGATAGTTGGGAGTAATGGAAGTGTCCTTGGCCACTAAAGGGCATGAGGGTGATGTGGTGAAAACAGCTGGGAAAAATATCAGCACTGCCCATGTGCTTGGCTGTGCTGGGCTTGGGCTGGATCCAAGATCCAGGGATGGAGATGGGATGGAGAGCTGGGAAATGTGAAGCCCAGAGCTTGAAACAGCTGGGGCTGAAGGTACCTGAGACCTAGGTGGATTTTCCAGTAGAAAAGGTGAAGAAAAGAGAAGAATCAAAACATGGTGGTAGAGTTGGGAGTTTAGGGAATGGGAAAAAAAAATTAAGAATTTACCCTTCAGAGCAGGGTGGAGAGGACTTGGAGGAGATGTCCTGTTTTTGCTATGATGATCTCAAGTTGGCAGTGGGACATCCAGGAAGGTTTATGGGGAGGAGAGGCTGGGTGGAGATGCCAGCCTGTGAGTTATCAGAGGGATGACCTTACCAAGGAGAAGGTGTTGGGGGACTGGGGATGAGGACCTAGAGCTGGGCCTGTGGGGCTGGAATGGGGCCAAGCACGTGGCAGGATGCAGTGGTGGAGAGAGGCACAGTGTGATGTGGGATGCAGGGGATGGCAGAGTGGGCAGAGGGCACTGGAAGAGGAGAACACAAATACCTTACTCTGTCTGTGGTCACAGAGAAGCCAGTGTCTCCCAGGAGAAGAGTGAGGCATCTTTTTTTTTTTCACTGGAGACAATTCCTTACCTGAGGCTGAAGCTGGAGTGGGGAAAAGAAGTGCTGGAGGAGTGGGATCCACCAGGGGAAGAGAGCAGCTGTTGGAAGTAAGGGTTTTTGGGAGGCTCAGGGATCATTTTCTCCAAATCTACCATCCTCTCTCTGCAACAAGCTAAACTGAAGAAAATATCCCTCAATCCCTGCCACCGCAGAGGCTGAAGGGAGAGAAGACATTGGTTTTACCATGAGCATATGAAAAGGTGAGCTTTGAGAACACACAAATGGAGAGCTACAGCTGCAGAAAGGACACAAGGCAGAGTGTACAGCTGGACCCAGCAGCAGCCCCTGCTGAAGCCAGCTCCAGACTGCAGGGAACAGTGTGAAAAGGATGCAGCCAATGCTCCTGGCTTGAGGGAAGGACAAGGGACAAGCAAAATGCACTGTGGGCAGCTTGGAGCATAGCTGGGTATTGGGCACTGCATCCCCTCCAAATCTAGCAAACTGCAGCACAGTGATGGAGGCAGAAGGCAGCAGGTCCCTGACTTGGCACCTGTGGGCAGCTCTTGCCCTCTCCCAGCTCAAATACACCTCCAGCCCACTGGCAGGAAGCTTCCAGCAGCACCCAGGGTAGCCGTGGCTCCTTGGCTGTGGGCATGGCAGGGCAGCACTGTTCTAAGCACGTGGATATTGATGCCCTCTCCACAGGAGGAAGTCACAGACTTACTGAAATCTAAACCACGTTGCTTCTTAAGCCAGTGGTGTGTCAAGTGGTTAAGGCAGAAGCAAGCTGTACTCCCACTGATGGGAAAGCAGGGCTGCTGCCTGTGGTGCAAACACCAGCACCTCCTGAGGAGAGTCTGGAGGAGGGACAGAGAGCTTTATCTTCTCTTTGCATTGTCACCATGTGGGCACCTCTCCTCCCAGCTAAGGACTCTTGGGAGACCAGCAACCATGAGGTGTTTGCAGCACACGATGGTTTTACACAGCCCAGTGGAGCTGATTTCAGGACAGGAAAACCCCAGGGCTGCTTCAGCACAAACTCATTATTTAATAGTCAAAGTAAATATGAAAACACATTTCTAAACCCCCCTCTGGTGTTGAAACTTACAGTTATGAGAAGAGCCAGAGTGCTGCAGGGCCAAACTATCTCTGGGTGGCATTTGCAGGGCTTAGCTTTCATTGCAGCCTGAAAAAATCCCATGTGCAGAGATTATCTCCATGCTGATTTGGATTGTCTTGTTCAGCTTTGGCCCTCATCCTAGATGAACAAGGAGTAGAAGACTTGGCCAATGGCCTGAGGTCTGTGACCTCCTGTGCATGAGCTGGGAAGGGAAGAACTGTCTCTAAGGTATTTGAGGATTTGCAGCCTTTGAGGGGCTGAAGAGATGGGACCAGGGGAGGCAAAGCTTAGATTCTCCCCACCCCAGAGATTTAATGCTGCACCCTTGGCCAACTGAGAGAGGCAAACCTTGCTTCAGTGAGATCTCTGGTTTGCACTGAAATGATCAGCGCACAGTGCTCCACATCAGGAGCCACCTAGGGTGTCCCTCCCCACCATCTGGCACATGCTGCTGGAGGTTTATTGGAACTGGTGCTGAGCAGGCAGGACAGAGGCTGGGGTGTGCTGGGGCTTGCCCTAATGCAAACCTCCCTCACCCTGCACTGCTTCACGTCAGCAGATGGTGCCTGGAGACCTTCCAGTGACCACAGGCTCTCCCCCAGCCCATCACTGCCATGGCACAGATTGGAATTCACATTCCCCCAACCTTTTCCCTCTCAAGGAAGAACAAGAAGACCGCAGGTTCTGCAGGGACCCCTCCTTGGCCACAGCTCTGGGCTTTCCTGGACCCTGCAGGGAGCTCCCTCCTCCACAGGAGTCAGCACTGCTGACTCCTCACCTGTTCGCTTGAGGTGCCATTTTGAGGTTTTTCTCCACTTCCCTTTTACTTCTTGACTCATAGACCAGTGGGTGAGGGAGAGGGGAACTGGTTCACTTTCCACCTTCCCTCACAGTGCCCCTCTGCTTGTTGGTTCTCCAAATATTTCGTGCTGCAGCCCAACAGCAAGGACTCTGCACTAACCCAGCTGTAGGCAGAAGGAAGCCAGAGCAGGCAGGACAGAGCCTTATCCTCATGGCAGTGTCCCAGGGAGCAGGACAGGACAGCTGGACCCTGCTGCACCAAATCTCTGTGACCAGGGCACATGGCAGCATCCTCTGGCTGAGATCTTCTCTTGTGCCTTCAAAGGGTGAGACAGTAACAGCAGCAGAGCACCAGCATTCCTCCACCCCCAACAACTACTCCACACTTTTGCTTTTATCAGTGTTCAGCAGGACAGGGACTGTCCCCCAGTGCCTTCCTGAGTGAGAACAGGCATGTGGAGGAGAAA
>PYHW01010668.1:607743-622796 GCA_013186435.1 Turdus rufiventris | reverse complement strand
GTACTGGAGAAGAGATGGGGAAAGGGAGCATGGTGGGACCATCATATCCTCCAGCAGCCCTAGGCAGCCACTGAGGAGCTGCTGTAAATCACAGCAGTCACTGGAGCTGCTCCAAAATCCATCGCTGCCCAGGAGGCCTTGGAGCACCCCACAATAAGGAGGTGCAGGAGTGTCTCACACTGCCCTCATAAACTGATCACCCTGGCTGGGCTCCACGTTGGAACTTAACTCTTGGAGAACAGTGCCACCCTGTCAGCACCTGCCTGTCTCCTGCCATGCACCTGGCTGCACAGGCTGGCTGTGCTCCTTCCCTTCCTGAGGCTCAGCCAGGGCAGCAGTGCTCCAGGATGTGCCTTTAAACAAACAAAAATAACTGTGATAGAAGATTTCAAATGCTGCACTACCCTTGCCTTAAACTCTTCTTGTCAGCAGCACTCCAAAAGCAGCAGGAGCCCATCTGACAGGAGGTCCCCAGACAGGCAGAGGACAAACGTGGCTGCTGGCACAGGACACCAAGGGGCTCTGGCTCCAGCAATAAATACAGCAAAGGAGACAAAACAAAATAAAAAAAAAATGCCAACAGTGATCAGAGTTTTTTTTAAACTTTAAATATTTTTTTCTTTAAAATCTGTTTTTCTCTGTGGTTCTGTCTCTGTAAAGAGCTGTGCTCTCCCTTCAGCATCTGGGTCACTTCCTCAGTCCTGGCTGTGGGGCAAGGGAGGAGCAGGGTCAGTTAAAGAGGGGACAGGCGGGTGCATCACCGGCACGTGTGGATCTCCACCACCCGATGGCAGGGTTTGCACTTGACAGAGCAGCACCAGTGGAATTTGCAGCTGCACCTCTCCACAACCTCCACTTCGTCCGTGTGAAAGCCGCGGCCGCAGCACATCAGCTCGCAGCCGTCGATGGCCTTGGAGGTTTTGTTGCACTGCCGCCCACTGGTGCCCAGGACCCCGTTCTTGAGGTCGTGGTCACAGAAGTCGGGACTGGAGTCCAGGTAGACGAGGTCCTCGTCTGTGTGTGGCTTGAACTGGGAGTTTTTGGGCACCAGCACTTTGGTGGATCCAATCTCGCTCTGTTCCACCTCCGTGGCTCCGTCGAATTTCTCCTTGAGGACGTTGCCCACTTTGCGGAAGGGGGGCATGGCTTTCCAGCACGTCTTGAACTCGCAGGAGCCCGACACACCGTGACACTTGCACTCCACCCGCATGTTGTTCAGGATGGCCTGCAGGAACACACACAGGGATGGTCAGCAGGATGGACACAGCAGGGAGGGCACAACGGATGGGCTGTGCTGGGTGGGTATGGCATTGAAAGAAGCCCAAACGGCTCAAGCCGTGGCTGGGATAGTGCAGAGCCCAGCCAGCTGCCTGGGTCTCCTCCTTGCCATTACCTTCCTCCCTGCCTCGTTGTTGTGGAGGTTCATCAAGGCTCTGTTGGAAGAGGCCCCTTTGCTCCTCTCCCGGATGTCAACGAAGGACTGCGAGAAGGCCACGCCGTAGGCGATGTTATCGGAGCAGCCCGACCACTGGAAGCCTGAGGCAGAGAGCACACGTGAGACAGGAACTGCCACCCTGTAGTGCTTGCACCCTCCAGCCCTGCTCTTCCTAAAATCCAGCTGGCCTGCCCCTCTCTGTCCTGCTGCCCACTAGTCCGTGTATGGCAACAGGGGAAGCCAGGGAGTGTGGAATGTATGGGGAATGCATGGACAAGATACTTTCTGTCCTGTGGGTGATGCACCCAGGTGCCTTTTTGAGCCGGTCACATGGACTAACCAGAGTTTTAATTTTTAAACTTTTCCCTCCCTTCTGGATAGCTCCAGAGAGCAGGTTTGAACTGCAGGTATTTTGGCTACTTTGGCTCCCCGTGCAGCTGCAGCTGCCCCTGTTCAGACTCACCCTGCGGGCTGCCCCCCTGCACCGTGCGGTCACAGCCACACTTGTCCAGCTCGCCGCTGCTGCAGGCGCGGGTCACGGCGAAGGCCACCCCTGCCGAGGAGATGGCATAGACGAACGCTGCCTCCCGCGTCCCTGCAAGGCACAAACCGCGTGGGAAAGGGGCACAGAGGCAACACCGGCAGCAGTTCCTGGTGGACTGCTATGTGTCTCCTCTCCTAACTCTGGTGTGGCATATAAAGCCGGTCTGGAAAACATGCTATGCAGAGTTATCAGGCTAAACCCTTTGCTCTGCTAAACCCTCCTAAGATGAGACAGCACATGCAGCACCCTCACTGTCCCCACCCCCAGGAATGCTGTTTGCTTAGTGCCAAGCCTGGACTTGACTCATCAGAGACCCCTGGGAGCTGGGAGATGTTTTGCAGAAGTGAGGGCCTATTGCAATACTGAAGAAGCTGGGAGCTGCTCCACAACACTAAAAACATGAATGATGGGTGAATGATGAAACCTGGCAATTGGAGAGACAGAGGCTGCACTGCCAATGTGGGCACAGCTCTCCAGAGCTTATATGGAAGACTGTCTTGCCTTGTGCTTGCAGAGCACCTCTGCCATGAAATCTTTTCTGCATCCAAAACAGCTGTCTGCTTTCCACATCCAGGAACATTCCCTGCAGCTGCAGATCCTTGCTGTCCTCTTGCAGATCCTCTTTCACAGAGTCCTGTAGCTTGCAATGCCTCCCAAACCACCCTGCAAAACCCTGCTCTGCTCCCCGAGCACCTCACACAACCCCACTGGTGTCACAATGCAGTCCCAGCTCTTGTGTCCACCTGTGTGGTGCCACATGATTGAGAACAGCTTGTTTGGGAAGTTGGGCACATCCCTGGGTGTGAACACAAAGGAGCAGGGATCATCTTTAGCAACACACAAATCCCCACTATCCTCCGAGGCTGGCTGAGGACACAAATCTCCATTTCTGAGCAAGCAGGGCTGGTATTTGGGGTGGTCCCACGCTTGGTACAGAGGGGGGATGGCTTGTGAGCACTCAGCTTGCCGGTCAGAGAGAGGGCAGCTACTTTGGTGGTCGCATCCCAGACTTTGGTGGCCCAGCTGGCAGTGACTGGGGAGGAACCAGCCAGTGTGGGGACTGAACTGCCTCCAAGTTAATCGAGGTTAATAGTAGGATCATGTTGGTCGGTTTGTGCTGTGGCTGCCTAAAAAGAGACGACTTAGTTTCTGGTATTTCTGGTATTTCCAATCCCTGAACCTTCAGAAGAAGAGATCTTCACCCCTGCATTGAGGGGAGGAAAGTCAAATAAGGAGCCAGGGGGATGCTTTGGTCCAGGGGTCCTGGGATGGGAGGTGAGAGTGCCTCAGAAATAGCACTGAGGGATGCTTCAGTGATCTGAAGGAGCTGCAGAAGGGTTTTGCCCTCACTCCAGTGCTCTGGTTTGGTTACAGCCCTGTGCTTCTGGGAAGTCAGGGTGCAGCTGGGATCAGAGGGGCTGGGGGCTGTCCTGGCCATGAAGGCTGTGACAGGTGATGATGCTGCCACATCTTCCTGTGCCAGGCAGCACCGAGCCACCCTCCTAACGGTGTCCCCATTGATGCTCTGCTCAAGAGTGGCCAGATGCCAGCCTGGCAGCAGCCACTGCTTCGGCACTGCCCAGAGAGAGACTGACTAAATGCCCCATGGCTTCATGGAGTGGAGTCCCTGGGTTTGGTGGGGAAGAGATGAGACCACAGGGTGACTTTAGGACCTTTGTTCAAACTTCACATCCTTGTCAATGGGTGTGAGAAAGGTTCAGGAGAGCTGAGGAGCAGCAGGAGTCTGGATATGCTGTACCTATCATAATGAACAGAGCCCTGCTGAAGCGCACAGGGACCCATCCATCCCAAGATCCAACACTGGATGAGCCATTCCTCACCCTCCACAGCCACCAGTTCAGGGGCAAGCAGCCAAAATCCCACCTGCAGCCCACCAGATTGCTTTCCTAGCCATTCCCCCAGCAGCATCACCCCGGACACATCCTTGCAGCTCACCTTGTGTCACCACCTTGCCGAAGACAGGCAGGGTGTCCAGTGTGGAGCAGTTCCAGCGGCGGTTGCGGAACTGGTACTGGCACTCCTCGATGGCCAGCTGGGCTCCACGGCGCACTGAGTCCATCACCTCCAGGTTCCTCTTGCACATCTGCACCTGGCGCTGGATCAAGCCCTTCAGCTTCTCACAGGTCTCCTCCTCGGAGATGCTCCCCACTGAAGACAGCTTTGCCAGGTACCTGCCAGGACAGCAGCACAGTGGGTTAGGGGGAAAGGGCTGGGGGAGCCTGAACCTCTCAGTCCCTCCTCAGCTGAGACCTGCTGCCCAAAGGAGTCACCTTTACATGTACCATAGCAGTGGCTCTGCAGGATGCACTTCTGGCTGACAGAGAACAAGCCCAAGCAAAACAACCAACCCTCTGCAGCCTAGTCCCTGTCTCTTGGGGAGTCCAGCTGTTGGCTCCCCTTTGCCTCTGTTGCCAGCAAGGAAGATATTTTCAGCGCTGTCTGAATGTGCCTGGTCAGGTCTCCTGAGTATCGGCATATCCAAGTGCTACTAGGAAAAGCCAGAGGTCTCTGAAGTCAGCCAAAACAAGCAGGACAGGCACTTGGCTGCCAGCTCCATCTGCCACAGCGCTCCCACAGCGTGGCTGTGTGCTCATCACCGGCAAACATTGCCCTCCAAACCACTTCCCTCCTGGAGGCTGCTTTTAGCTGCCCCAGACCCCAGCAGGCAGGGATGGCCTCTGGGAGCTGCCAGGTTTCCTGTCACTTGGCATTCAAACAGGGAAACAGAACCAGGAGCATGCCAGGGCAAAATTCCACAGGCTGGGCACCTCCTCCAACAGCCCAGCTTGTGAATAGGGCCATGAGGTCTTTGCTGATCTGGAAAAGACTGTCCCTGTGAGGAGGGGACCATGTGTTCTGCTTTTCACAGTGCCATCCTCAGCAGAAAGAGTTACAGAGCTGCTCCTGGGTGTCAGCTCTAGGGGAATGAGGGAGCAAGCAGCTTGAAGGGCAAGCACCTCAAAAGCTCTCAGCATTTCCTTGTTCAGTGTGTGGGCATGATGGTCCCTGCTGCACATCCCAGTACCTCAACCCCCCACCCCTTGTTGTGTTATGGGCATGGTGTCCATGCCTGCCCATTTCCAGTTCCATCCTCCTGCCCCAATCTCTGGCTCACAGAGGGAGCTTAAGACAGACCCAGTCAGATTTTCCAACGAGGCCATGTGATAATCCAATATCCTCTGCAACTATCAGACTGTGTGGGCAGGTGTGTGCATGAGAGTCCGTCCTTCCTGGGGCTGCTGGTACCTGCAGGGTATCAGATGATGCTGCCAGGGTGGAGCCCTGCCCTGCGTGGACATGGAGGGTCCCCTGCCTGGGACAGGTGTAACTCACACCTGCACCCATCCACCAACCACACTGAGCTTTGGTGTCCTTGGGAACTGCCAGCATTGTCTCACGCCGCTGAGATTTACCTTGTCTGCACCAAGGGAAATGGTAAAAGCAAGTACTGAGCTTTTTGGAAACTTCATTCCTTGACTCTGCATTTCTCAGCCCTACAAAACTTGTGGGGTTTTTTGTTTGCGTGGTTTTTGAACTCCTCCTCCCAAGTTGCAACATCCTGCAAAGGATTTTTCTATTGAAGCCCTGCTTGTCTCCAAGAAGTGACTGTGCAAAAGTGGCTCGTGCTCCCTGCCTGTTCCCATGTGTCCCAGGAGTCAGATTTGCTGACTTCAGCCACAAAAATCAAGTTGTCACAGCCTCTTCCTCTCATTAACCCTGCCAGCCTGCCTCAGGAGGAGAGAACAGGATTTTCTCTTCTGTGCATCAGCAGAATTATTCACCAGCTTGGTTTCATGCTCACAGCCGGGGGGGCCGTGGGAGCCAGGGAGAGCTGTCTTGGCTCAGGGTGTCCATGGGGAGTCTGCATGGCGAGATGTCAAAAGAATTCAGTGTTCCCTGTGCGTGATGGTGGAGGCAATGCTGCTCTGACAGCGGGGAACAGCAGCCTGCTGGGCTTGCAGAGCCAACTGCTGTTAGAGCCTTCATTCCAGCAAATCATCCCTGCCCAAGGCTGCCTCTCCTCCAAGGGGACAGCCCTGTCTGCAGAACAGCACCTGATGCACGTGGGTGGCTTGAAAAAGCCACTGTGGCCAAACTCAGGACTGTCACCGTTCTGCTGGCCCCCACAGCACACAAGGGGGTGTCCCCAGCCCTGCACTGCAGTCCAAGACACAGAGTGCAGTGACTGCTGCTCTCACATGCTGCTGACCTGGGTGAAGGCACCAAACCACCTCTGGGAGCTTTGAGGATGCTGAAGGCTGAGCACACACAGAGTGCCTGTAACAGCTGTCTCCTCCCAGGTCCAGCCATCATTCCACTCTGGGCATGGGGAAGATGACACACAGCAGAGTGGTAAGATTCATTCAAGACATGTGGGTTATTGATCAGCTTTGAGCCTGGAAGCAGGAAAATCAGAATCTGTCTCCAGCACCAGCCCCTTGTGCTGATTTGGCTGCCCCCTCTGCCAGCAACTGCAGTGGCATTTATCATGCCAGGCAAGCAGCTCCTTCAAAGCCAGGACACTGGTCCTGCAGATGAGTCAGTGCCTGCTCTGAGTGCAGACACACAGGGAAGTGTTCTGTGACACAGATGTAGCATCCACATTATTATCAGCTCTGCTCAGGATGGGGCATCATCTCCTTTTCTAATATATTTTCCAGCCTGAGATTCTCTGGGCAATGTGGAATAATAAATTCAAAGCATGCATAAAGGGAAGTGTGACAAAAGCCTTTCAAGCTTTTCCAAGGAGATGCACCTGATAAGGTGCCTTCCCAACTCACATTTAATGCTGTTTGGGATTATAAAACAAAGGCCAAGGATGCTTCAAAGATAGGTACAGCCTTCCAAGAACAGGTCTGGTAATTAGTTTTGCAAGGGAGACAAATAAGATGAAACTATCCAGAACAGTGCTCTGGCCTCTCTCCCCCATGACAGGTCCTGTGTCCTATCACCCCTCCTCAGCCTGTGTCTGCCAGCCCCTCTGTGGAGATGGAGGCAACTGTGCCCAAAATGCTGTGGCCCCATCATGCTACCAGTTTGTAACTGGTCCAGCAGAACCATCACTGCTTTCCAAAAGACCTGGTTTTTGATGGGGGAGGAAGCTCCCCTCCTGATCCCTGGTTCGGGATGCAGAGGTTGAGGCAAGGATTTAAGGACCTGTCACATGAAACTGGCACTGGTATCTCAGCACAGCACGTTCAGGAGCAGCAGGTGGGTGCCATCCCCTTCCCCTCTGGGGCAGATGAAGAGAGAGGTAAAACATGTCCTGCCCTCATCAGCACTCAGAGATGCTCCCACCTCATGTTTCTCAGGGCTGTCAGGAACCAAACCCATCTGCAGCATCCCCCAGTCCCCATGGAAACCTGGCTCTGGTGCTTTGCCTGGTCCTCAACAAGAACTTTGCTCCAAACTTTGTTTCCTTGGGCTGAAGTAGCAGAACCCACAGCCAAAGCCTTTGTCTACCTGCACAGAGAGCCAGACAGGCACAGCAACAAAAAACTCCTGCCTTCTAAAAAGTCTCAATGCAGATCTCCACCATGACATCACATTGTGATTGCTATGCAGAGCTCTAGATTATAATTTAAATTTCACATGCAGCCTCAAAACAGCCCTGCTTGTGGAAAACAAACCCAAACAATGGCATATTTTCTTTCTTTTCCAAGACTGGGCAAAGAACATTTCAGAAGGAGAGCTGCTGTCCACATCATTTTTAAAAGTTTTGTCTTCTTGCTTCATCATGGCCTTGTACAGTTCTTTTCTCCTGCCTTTAAATCCAGGGAAGTCACCTGCAGAACAGACTCCCTCTTAAGAGTCACTGATTTAGGAGAAAATCCCTTCCTTTTTTCCCAGACAGATAGGATTGAAGCCCCATAATTTAAGCAGCTGCAGCTGATGCACTCTGCAAGATGGCAAATAAATAAATCTCAAGTCCAGGCAGTTTTGGAGAGTTAGGGGATGTCAGAAAGCCTGCTTAAAAAAAAAAAGACAATATTTTCATGAGGAAGAATAGTTGGTGAAATGACAAGGAGACATTGAAAGAGCCACAGTGTCTGGCAGCCAGAGTCAGGAGGAGAGGGGAAAAGATTCCTTGCCATGGAAAAGTGTGGAAATTTCAGTCACTGACAAATACTCAATTGAGGCAGGTCAGAGAAGATACCCTGGGGAAAGCAGAGATCTCTGGAGTTTCTTTTTTTAATCAAGTGAGTTTCAAGTGTGAACTCTTTGTATTGTCTCATTTTGGGAATATTTTCCTGAAGATGAGAACTTTCAGACCCAGGGCAGTGGTATCCCTATAAACCACTCAATAGATGTTCAGAAATCAGGCTCAGAAGCTTCAGCCTGCTCAGCAAATACTCAACCTTCCCACAAGGTTGAGTGGTCAAGGCCACAAAAGGCTTGTCCAAGCCTTAAACTGAAGATGATTCAGCTCTGCTCCTGTGTGAGAGGCAGCAAACACCCCCTGCTTGTGGAGGGGTCAGCACGCACATCTCTGCCCCCTGAGGCTGCAGGGACAGCCAGCAGTGACTCTGGATTGTCTTAAGGATTGAGACTGCTCAAGCAGGCAGGTTTCTTCTGGGGAAGAACTAAAGGCTTGTTTATAATGTGAAAAATCCATGGAAATAGAAAATCCATGGAAAAACCCCATGCACCCCACAGACAGCTCCATGCAGAGAGAGGTGCTGAGCAGGGTTATCCTGCAGATATGCAGAAGAGTTTTATCTTTGCCTGGTTGCTTTCTCCTACCAAGCAGGGTGAGTGAAGGCATGGGAAGAAGTCTCTGGCAGCCCAGAGGATATTCCATGCAGGCCAGAGAGCTCCAGGATTTCTCGTGGTGTCCCACACTGGGCTGAGTGCCAGTGTCCCTGTGCCAGCAGCACCAGGCTGGTAGGGCACACCACATCCAGGGCTCCTCACCCTGCCAGCTGGGGCACGTTCCTGTCAGCATCTGTGGGACACCTGCAGGGCTGTCCTTGTCCAGCTGCTGACCTGGCCATCCCAGGGACCAGGTGTGCCCTCCTGGGATAGACATCCCGCCTTTCTAAGTGTGAACTATGATGTACAAGTCATCATCTGAGAACCTGTCTGGGCTCTTTCTTGGAAGAAATCCAGCTGGTCTGCCTCAGTCCCCCTGCCACAGCTAGGGCACCATCTCTTGGCTGAAATCTGCTTTTCACACCTACTCTTCATCTCCAATTCAGCTGCCAGGAGAGTCTTCCAGGAGGAGGCAGTACTATGCCTACACCTCAAGGGTGAGCCTGCACTTCCAATCCTGTCCCCATCCCTCGGACCCCTGATCTAACGCCACACAGCCCCAGCAAACAACCCTGCCCAGCCACGAGTGGTGCCCCCATCACAAATCTCTGGGGACAGCGACATGGCCCTGAGCCAGTGCTGCTTTTTGGCTTCCTGAGCACGTGAGGGCAAAATCTCCACTTGGTAATTGGCAAGAGCCTGAGCAGCGTCTGTTTTGGAAATCTGCTTTGAATGCGTAGGAAATTTCTTTTACTTCCTTTATAAGCCAATAAAAGCTACTCCTGGATTCAGGTACAACACCTAGGCTCGCTGCAAGAGGAGGCAAGTGCAGGCCAACCCCTGCAGTGCTTCAGGCTAGACCTGGCTGCAGAAAACCTGATGAGTTTGAAGTTTTGATCAGAATTTGCAAATACGTGGCGAAAAAAAAAAAAGCCTTCTACAGGATTAGTTTGATCCCACCCAACTTTCAACAGACCCCAGGCTGCTCTCCATAGGCCAAGAGACTCAATTAATTTCCCCCCAAGTAATTTCATGAAAGCACAATACTGGCTCCAGTCCTGCTGAGCCAGCCAGGTGCTGCAAGGCAGCTCCAAGAGAGCCTGGAGGATGCTGCCAGGGGTCACCACAGCTGTCAGGTGGGCAAGGCAGAGGTTATCTGCACTGAGAACCCAGAGCAGAGTCCACCATTCAAGCAGCCTTGGATGGCTGCAAGTTTTGTGGATTCACAAGGCTTTCAAGCTTTCAGAAAAATTCCTCAATTTTATAAGAGTCAGTGTCATTGCGATTGTAAGGAAATACAGAAGAATCTCCTAGAAACTGCTGAACTCCAGGATTGCTCAGCGATTTCATAATTTTAAGAAAGTGGCTGTAATGCATTTCTCTACATCTACAAGGATGAATTAATCAAGCAGACAGCAGCTCTCAGCAGAGTTGCACGAACACTTTTTTGCTTCAATGCAAAAGTCCAGTTCTGATTCATGGAATCACATCAAGCCATTGCAAAAAACAGAAACCTGCCTCTTGCTGTTGCTCATATTTGGAGCTTATCCAGTTCTTCACAGCCTGGTGTGCAGAGTGGTTTTATCTCCCTCCTGTCCATTCTCCCTAGAGTTAGGTTCTGCTGTGAAAGACAGGGGTGTAATTTTACTTGAGGCTTTCTTAGGAAAAGACAGAAGTGCCCATCACCACTGAGGAGCAGGAGAGCATGGGGCACCCTACACCCTGGCAAACACAGCCCTGAAGGTGTCTGCCAGGCAGGACAGGACCCTTGCTCAGAGACAAGCCAAACTTGATTGGAAGCCCAGTCCAGGACCACTGGTGCAACCTGCAGGGTTGGACAGCCAGTCCATTTTCATCACTGAGCTAAAATTAGCTGGTATTGTCAGAAGTGGCAAGACCTACAAATAAATAAAAATTAAAATATATTCCCAGCAGTTTCAATTCCCAACCTCACAGCCTTGGTAACGGGTTCCATGGATTCATGCACCAATGTTTTGGATCTCACAGGATCCTCAGAGCAATGAAAAAGAGCCCTGAGCATCCCAGAAATGGAGAGCCACTCATCCAACCCACAGCACCCCTTGAAATTCCTCACCAAACCCCAATGGTGCAACCCACCACCCTGGCTGCTGGGACAGCTGTGACTGGGGAGCCTTGCTGGCACTGTCCTCACAGCAAAAACCAAGAGCAGGGAGAGGGGAGCAGAGCTTGGCAGGAACAGCTCTGCCCTAGAGCCAGCTGCACTGCCATGGCATCAGAAGGGAAATGCTGGCGGGTTCCTCACCAGGTGCAGGACAGGAGCATTGCAATGACAATGCCAAGAATCTTGTACAAAATTAAACTGTGCCAGGCTCCAGGTGAAGTGATCTCTCCCAAAAAGCTGTGGAGACTCACCTGAAGGAATAAAGCCTGGTTTAAAACCAGAATGATGCAAAGGCAGGATCCAGGCATGCTTCCTCCGAAATCCTCTGCCTTGCATAATGACCCAAACAAAATGAGCAGCTTTTGCAACATCCCCCCTCCTAAGCTGGCAGAGCTGGGCACAGAGAATTGGGCCCCCGATTTGCAAAGCACCTTGTGATGTTCAGATGAAAGGAGGCCAGGGAAATCCAAACTCCTTTTATCCCTTCCTCACCAGCCCTCGAAAGTGGTTAGAGAGCAGCTGCTTAGCCAGGCTTTTTTGGACCCTCACAGTGTCTTCAAGCTTTCCCAGAACACTCAAATTAATTTTTTTTAAGGTTTTAAAAGCCCATCTGTGCTCCTGGCCCTTTAAGCCAAGTCCCAAGCCCAGACAGAAATTTTAAATCTCTGTAAAGACAGAGCTGCTGGTGGTACACCCTGCTCTAAAATGGCATAACCACATCTCAGACCAAACATGTCCATATGGAGAGCCTCCTCCAGAGCCAGTTTTAGCTGCAAGAAAATGGAGAGAGGCTGTAATGATTCCCAGATAGTTTGATAACCAGGGGTCTCATCCCTAAAGGACCCTACCCTGTTGTATCTGAAGTTTTCTGTTTCTGTTCTCTCATCATTCAAACCCTCTGAACAGCTAGAGAGCAAGGCAGAGGGTCCCAGTGCCTCATGCATTTACTGGATACTTACACCCACAACCACTCTGCACATTTTCTAGTCCACTTCTTCATGTGGACTTCCTTCTTTCCAAAATAGGTAAATAAATGAATAAGTAACTAACTAAACAACTGGACTGAAACCAGAGCCTGGCTCTCCTGTGCCAGCTGTGGGATCATGCTTGTTTGGCCAGAAGTCTCTAGGAAACACCCTCAGCATCAGGGTGGGTTTGGAGCAGACGAGGCCTTGCTTCCAAATTCTACCACATCACTGCACATGTGGGTTCAAGAGGCTACAAAGTGCAAGTTGCTTTGAAGAGCAACTCATCTGCTTCCCCTGTGCAAAGCATGGCCCTGAACTCCTTCAGAGATAAAGCAGAAGCCAGAGGCACCTTCCTGTGCACAGCCAACAAGAAGTAAAAGGCTCTATCTACAGCTCTTTATTTAATTTACAAACCTCTGCCTGAAGAGGTAAATCTGAGCCTCCAAAGGCAGAAGGAAGAGCAAGCCTGAGGCTTTCACAAGAAATGGGAACAGAGCATCTCTTCAGATTTGGAGAACAGAGGTTTTTTGGATAGGCAGCCAGCCAAGCAGCAACTCCCCAAAGTCAAGGCACTGAGAAAAAACACCTGAGGTTTGCTTCCTAACCGGGGAGAAAGCAGCTTGGTTTGTTTAATGAAAAGATTTGGGAAATCCCTTCCACTTGTAGCAGAGTGATCCCTTTGAGGGATCCCTGCATCATCTCCTTTTTCCACTGCATGGGGCAGCTCATCAGCCACCACTGCATGGCCAAAACCAGCACCTTCCCCACAAAGCCAGGCTTACAGAAAGCCAGACTTACAGAAAGCCAGACTTACAGAAAGCCAAGCTCAAGCATTGCAAGCAGCATCTCTCCAAAGCGCTGGGGGACTGCGAGTCTGTACAGGTTGAAAGAAGCTTTAGAGCTTTAGGGGGAGAGGGAAAAAAAAAAAAAAAAAAAAAAAAAAAGCTCACAACTGAGCTTAATCACTAATCCAGCAGGTTTCTGGAAAAGCAAACTTCACCGTGGGCTGCCATTCCGTGCACACACCTCTGTGCAGAGCTGTGTGCCTGGCCGGGCTGGATCCCTCCCATGCCTGGCAGTGCCCTGGGATAACTGAGCATGCCGAGCCCACACACGTGAAGACATACGAGGCACACTCATTCCTCGAATATCTGATAATTCCTGGGATCCTTCTAACTCTGTTTATTGCCTCTGGCAGCCTTTGTTTCTGATGTGAGAAGATAAACAATGGGAATTGTCTTAATCCTAAAGGCAAAGAATAAAAAGCACCGAGCGGGGGACGATCCTTTTATCACGATACATTTGCAACATCAAAAAAAAAAAGCTGCCCCCCCTTCCTTTGAAACGCACTGAAATGGATCTGCTTTTCCTCCCCTGTTGGCAGGAATGAGCCCTCGGCTGTGTGCTGCGAGCCCCCCGCGCCCACCCTGGCTGTGCCAGCACGGCCGGCTGCACACAGCCCTCCCTGCCTGCCGATCCTCCCTCTGCCTGCTTCCCAACGCTGTCCCAGCTGCCAGGAGGAGCCAGGGCAGTCCCACCTCAGCGCATCCCTGCGGGGCAGCCTGCTGAGCTCGCCCATCAAATCCCATCCCCACCTTCCGCCGTGCCCAAGCTGCTCCTCTGCACAGATCTGCCATCATCTCACGCAGCTTCCTCAGCAGAACTTTTCTTCCTGCAGGAAAAACACTCCCACAGTTCCCAATATACCTTCACCATAGCATGACAGCTTAAAAGACCACCTTGATAGCTGCTATGATCCACCCACCAGTTGCTGGAGACGTGCGGCACGCAAGTGGCTCCATCTGGCAAAGAAGGAGGGGAGCAGGACCGAGCACGAACGCATCCCAGGCTTTTCCTACAGCAGGACATCACGGAGTGCCGCTGACCTGGCACTTCCCCCAGGCATTGGGGAGCATCCTCCAAAAACCACCCACATCCCACAATCTCAAAACCCTAAAGGCAGGAGGTGGATGCAGAGAGGGCTCCTTGCGCGGGGGATGTGCGCCCACCTGAGCACCTGCGCTGGGAAAGGGACGCGACGCTCAGGATCTCTGATGCTGCCAACCCCGGGAACTCCTCATCGTGTGCGCTGTGCCTGCCCCTGCCCATGGAAATCCGGGAAGGTGAGAGGAGGGAGAGCGGCTCTGCTGGCTGCGGGCACGGCAATTTCGGCAGCACGGGGAGCAGCGAGCACCAGCTCCCACCACAGCACCTTCACCGGGAGGAACCGATGAACCGATGCCTTCCTTCAAAGTTAGGTGGGAAACGCTGTCATGCTCCATCCCCTCTGACCCGGGGAGGGGGAACGGGGGGGTGTCCTCTTCAGAAAGCAGTCCCACCACCTTGGCAAACACGTAGGAATTTTCCAGAACGATTTCCGCCCCTGTTTACCTTACACATTATTTCAGTGTTTGTTCAGCGGGTTCCCCGATGTCACCGGGCTCCTCTGCGGCGTGCAGCAGCGCCCCGAGCCCCGTGCTCGTACCGGGAGCGGGGCCCGAGGCGTGGGCAGCCCCGCTGGCCGCAGATCCCCGGGCCCAGCGCCTTTGGCCGCCCCAGCTCTGCCAAATCCTGCCCCGGACCGCTGGCCTGGCCTGGCATCTGGCCAGCACCCAGGCCCCGTTCCGACCCGATGCCCCGAATTTCACCCGCGAGCCCGGTGCGATCCACAACTTAAGGACACGAAATGGGACGGGGGCTGGATAAACAGCCGCACTGCCAGCAGCCGCGATAACACACCGCCGCGGAGCGGCTGGGGACAGTCCCCATCCCTGTCACCCACCTGGCCACGGTCACAGCTGCAGCCCCACGGCCACGGCGGGGCCGGGCACCGGCGATGGCCACGGGCTCCCCTGCCCGGCCGGGACCGAGCAGCATCGCTGCACACAGGGGATCGCTCCCCGCCGCTGCCCGACCCCACGGCACCTGCTCCGCGCCCCCGGGGGCCACCAACAAGTGGCAGCGCGCCCGCCTTCCCCCTCCCGCCCCGCGGCTACTCACAGCCAGTTGCTGGCGTTGGCCGAGAAGGTGGCGAGGATGATGAGCAGCAAGGAGCGCAGAGAATACTCCGGGCTCATCCTGGAGGGCAGGCGGGGTGAGATGCGCGGAGCCGGCAGCGCCGCCGCCGCCCCGCGCCCCGGGCAGCGCCGCCGCAGGTGGGCGCGGGCAGCAGCGGCGGGCGCTGCCCCG
>PYHW01010668.1:578778-594558 GCA_013186435.1 Turdus rufiventris | reverse complement strand
CATGGCACAGGGAGTTCATGGTGACAATGGCACACGCAGTTCATGGTGACCATGGCACAGGGAGTTCCTGGTGACCATGTCACACAGAGTTCCTGGTGACTGTGGCACACGCAGTTCATGGTGACCGTGTCACACAGAGTTCCTGGTGACTGTGGCACATGCAGTTCATGGTGACCATGGCACACGCAGTTCATGGTGGCCGTGCCACCGCAGCCCGCCTGCTCCCACGCTGGCAGGGCCGTGCTGGCTGGGACACGCCACTAGAGGGGGACACAGCCACGTGTAACAGGACCTGGCCACGGCCACCAGCGTGGACCCGTGGGGTGGACTCGGTGGCCCATGGCCAGGCGGTCAGCGTGCAGCAGGACCAGCTCAGATCCTGTGAGCTCCATCAGCAGGGATGCTTCCAGCCAGCTCACACCCAGGCACAGCCAGGAAACGTGCCCATCAAACTCTGTAACCCTTCTGACGGTGACACCAATGGCTGTGCTGGGGGACCTCGCTCTTTGCTCTTCCCACTCATCCTTGGTCTGACTCCAGAGGTTGGTTGGCATTTTCCAGATCTGAAAACCTCGAGAACTCTGTGCTGGGTCTGCTCAGTATGTGGAGTGGCCATAAGGTGTGGTGGGATATGAGCTGTGGGGAAAACCCAAAAATTGCTCAAATGAGAGGAAGAGTTTCTAGAGTTTTGTCTTTATCTTTCCTCTTCCTATGGCACCTCTTTAAAAAGGTGTCACTAATTTGGGATAATCAGGCTGTATGCATGTCTGGTTTCATGACCTGCAACCTCCTGCTTCTGTTTGCTTCAGACCTTTTCCTCAGGGCTCTCAGCTGCAGGATCTTCTAATGGTGCAGCTGGTTTGATCCTGGGTGTGCTCCTCTGTTAAAGCCTGAAGGTGGGGCAGAGGAATCTAAAGGAGGATGGAACAGGATTCCAGTAAATTGTAATGTGATCAGTGCTTAATTCTTTAGCTGACTTTGAAAGCTACAGTGTTGAGGATCAAATTCCCCCAAAAATGGAGTGAAAATGATAACTAATTATGGTGATGATCTTCTGTTTGTCTGGAAATGAGGGAACTTTTTGCATGTGTGCAAGGTCCATCTGCTGAGTGAAGGCAGAGATGTGATCCCAGCTGTAGACATACAGAGGGGAGAAGAATGGAATGTTCAGAGAGGAATGTAGGCTGCAACCATGGAACTTGATGCACGGGGTGTCTTGGTGCTTGTTCAGCACAGATGAAGGTCTGAGGATGAGAAGTGTCCCTTTTGGCTGCTTGTGGGTGTCAGTGGGGCATCTGTGGCCTTGGTGCCCTCCTGTTGAACACTGACAGCAGTTCAGGTGTGGGTGGGTGTGGGACTTAAAAAGCAAATGTGTGTGCTTGGATGGGATCCACTGGCTCCATGGCATGCTCTGGTGGAGGAGTTTCATGTGCCATATCTAATCCTGTGCACCATTTCTCTCAGCAAATCACACAAAAGGTCTGGTAAGGCTGACTGATACCAAATAGAGCGATTCTCTCATGTGAGGGGCAGTGGTGGGGGATCCTGGCACCTGCAGCTGCACACAAACATGCAGAACTGCAGCAAAGATGTCCAGGCAAGGCTGAAGTCTTAGCATCAACATCTCCCCTGGTTAAGTTCCTGGCCAAACCCAAGGCTGTTGCAAGAAGCAGTGGTGTGTGAAGTTTGACTGACAGATGATGATTTTGTCAATAAACATGGGAACACCTGTATGTTCCTTAGAGGTTTTTCAATCAGCCACACAAATTTTGGTTTGCATCTGAAAGGAAAAACAACTTAAAATTCAAACTAGGATATGTGAATTTAAATGGGTGTCTTCAAGTCCCAGCAGAAAATAAGGAATAAAATTACTTTGCATTGTTTTAGCTAATTTGCTGAATCTTACAGTCATTTCTCATATTCAAATGGTAGGTATTTTATTTAGTATATTTATTGCTAGCTGAAACTGTCCACAGCACTGAAATTACTTAGGATTTCTTTAGTATAAATTATTATGAATTTCAGCAATTGATTGCACAATGAATACTCTTTTTATCGCTCCAAAGAAATGCAGGGCTGGGATTTCATACCATTAATTTTTATGGGAGTTCAATGTCAGGGCTCCTTGGGGAGCTTTGAAAATCACAGCCCTTAATTTTTAATTTTCAGTCCTTATAAACAATGCTATTTATTTGGGTGTGCCTGTGAACTGTGGGCCAGTCAAACACTGGTTCTTCACAGTCCCTGCCAAAGGCTGGATCCTTCTGAGTTTATTGTTTTAATCTGTAGTTACAGGGAAGAAGCTGAGCCCTGATGCACAGCTCCATCGTGTGCTACCCTCCCCCAGTCCCTCATCTGCTTGTCTCTGATGCATTGATGCACTGGACCTATGTACCATGCACAGGCCACTCAGAAATGTGGCATGTAAGAGCCAAAGATATTATTTAGAGTGGTTGCTGGGGTGGACTTTGCTTCTGCTAGGCTGAGTCTGGGCACCTAGAGCAGCTGCAGGGGCTTGGAGGAGTCAGGCTGCGTTTTGGAGGAGTCGGTGGCCATGGTGGGCCCTGTGAGATTTCAAGCTCAGTGAACACTGCACTAGAATGATCTGCACATTTAAGAAAATCAGTGTGGAATCATCTGTCTGGATGTGCCAGACAAGAGGGGGTAGGAGGCAGGAGAAGTTTGGAAAAGCCTCTCAGCAGCGTTTGGTCCTGTTGGGATCGTTTGAGTTCAGCTTTGTTCTTTGTGACCAAGATTGGAGCTGGCAGCAGTTTTGTGCCTGAAAAGTGCCTGAAGCTTTGGAAATGGCCAACCATACTGTGATCTTCACCTTTCCCAAGAGAAATGGCTTTAAATCCCATGTTCTGCCTTTGGGCACAGGCATCTGCCCTAGACTGGCTCCCAGTGCAATGACCTTATTGCCCTGACTCACATCTTCCTGGCCTGGCTTCTCCTGTCCCTCCCCTCCATGGGCAGGGTGCTGCCAGCACCTTCTGCAGCCTTGGTGACAGGATCCATGACACAGCCTGGCACCACATCTGCTGTGCTGCTGTTCATCCTCTGAGGAGCAAATCCTCCCCATGCTGTCACTTGAGCAGCTCTTGTCCTCTGCAGCTGCTCTGGACTAACCCAGAGGTGTTTGCACCCTGCTGAGTGGTTAAATGCAATTTAAAAGATTGGGCAGGTCACAAATAAACAGTGCTAGGTAAAAACCAGGATCATCCCGTGTCCAATGCCCAGGGATGTGAGCTGTCTCCTCTCCCTCACTGCAGTCTGGGGTTCCCTGCTCTGTTTGCTGTGCCAGGAGTACAATTCACAGAGCCACTGGTTTGGGTGGGGAAGGGTTTAGTGGGTTCCTCATTCCACCGAGACACCTCTGGGTGATGGGTCAGGGGTATTGGAGACCTGCAAGGAAACTCCCAGCACCTGAAGCTGAGGCAGTGCAATGTGGGGGCCAAGTCCTTGGGTTATCCCTCTGCAAGGGGCAGGTTGCCAGAGGGCAGAATTTTGGCTGGGGATGAAGGACCATGGCTATGGAGGACCATGGCTATGGAGGACTCTGTGCCTTTCTTGCAATGAGGAACAGCATAAAGAGCTCGCAAATGACCGAAGGCATTTGCCCCAGGAAAGGAAGCTCACTGCTTGGAGGCAGAATCTTCATTGGTCCTGGTGGCCCATTAGCTCATACCTGGCTCTGGCATGCAACACTGAGCTCCATGGGCTGGGCTGATGAGGTCCAGGACCCAGGGGAGGCTTTAGGGACCAGCCCTGAGCATCTCCCCTCCCCATGCACCCGTTCACGCACAGTGGTCTCACGTGGGAGCCTTTTTAGTGACCTCTTACTGCCAGGTGAGCCCTTGTTTGTGCAGTTGCCCAGTGGATGAGATGTATTTATAGCTGTTGTTAAATCATAGCCGTGCAGCTGAGGGACTGGGCCGCTTCCAAGGACTGCTCACGATGATGTGGCGGGGGATGGAGGCAGGTTACATATTTACACATTAGTTTAAAATGTGGATTCTTTCCCCCTGGGGGCCCAGAATAGCTCATAGGCAGCTGCTCCAGCCATCAGCTCAGCTCGTATTTATTTGTGTTTTTCAAACATTTAGTCAGTATTTACACAATAGATGCAATATTAGTAATATCTGCAATAATTTATATGATACCAAATGGGATTTCTCACGGCCAGTGGACTGCCTGGGGACTTGGCCCCTGATCCTTGTTAAAAACTCGAAAAAGTACAAATTAACAAGCTGTAAAATAACGTCTTTATAAAAGAATAGGGGAAAAAAAGGCCAGATCCTGGGAGGTGCTGAGTGATCGTGACAGCCCTGAAGGCTGCTGGGGATGGATGGTGCTCAACACCTGTGCAAATCAGGGCTCTGCTGTTCTGCAGGGAGGAGGAGGAAGGGTCCTACACAGCTCTCCTGGCTTGGACCTTGGCATTTCTCTGTGCCATGGTGGGAACTGGAAAAAAACCTACCCCTGGATGCTAATGGCAGCTGCTGGGATCTCTTTGTCCCCCCAGCAGTGGCTGGGGACCACACACCACTGGGCTGGAAGGTTCTGGCTTCTCCATCTCCCTCTTCTGTGGGTGCTCATGGTGAGAGGGGTTGGGAGGAGGCAGCCAGGCTTTGGGGACCAGGGGGCACTGCCAGAAGTGGAGCTTGGGAGGGAAACCAGTGCACATCCATCCTCTCCATGGCTGGACCCTGCTTCCACCCTGGTCCTCTGGGCAGTGCTGCTACAGGGACCAGCAAAGCGACCACTGCACCCTGGGGACATGTTTTCCTGAGAGATGGACTAGAATAACAATGTGTGTGGGACATCGAAACATAGGTCAGTGTTTTCCCATCTTTCTCCTGAAAAGCCAAGAAAGAGAAGCATTGGCCCTGCCATGGTGCTCCTTATCAAACATCCTTCCTCCCTTCACCAAGCATCCTTTCTTGCACCTCCAGCCTGGCACCATGAGCCAAGGGGCTCTGGGCAGGCAACTCTTGCAAACTGCCATGTGTTCCTGCTGCCTTCAGAACCCTGGTGGGTCTCTTGCTTCACTGGAACCCCTACAAGATGCCCAACCTGCACTGACTGCAGATCTGCGTGGGAACACAGGGGGAATAAGGGCATCTTCTGTTCTTTCTTTTCTTTCACCCATTGACATCAGACCAAAGGTGATTTTCCTCTGCTGAAATTCTCTTGGCATTGGCTCCACGTGCCCCTAAGCCAGCCCCAGCACCCTGGGGATAGATTGGCCCCAATGCTTTCATGCAGCCCCCACATTGATCACACGTCACTGCTCATGGGCTGATGGGGCTCTGGGGAGGGTAAGAGAAATAAAACTTTGGCATCCACCCTGCTTTCTTTTCCCTTTGTATCTCCCCTCCCACCTTTCTCCATTCCAGAGAAGGTCACCATTTCATCTGTGTTATCCCCAGCCATCCTGCCCAACCCATGGATATTACCCCATGCTGCTCTGAGGAGTTCTCCTCCTCCTCCTCCTCCTCCATCTCCCACTCCTGGCTTTTGGCCCGGGTTATGAACCGCTCAGCAGTGTCAGGGACGTGGGTCAGGTTGGCAGTGGCCTGAGATGATGGCATGTGAGGATGGTGGAGCAAGTTTGGGGATGCAGGGTGGGGTCTTTCAGCATGATGTAACTGCAGGGCACATGGTCCAGGGGGGCTGGGAGCAGGAGGAGGCGTGTGTTGTATTTCAAGCACCTCCACACTGTCTCTGCTTCTGCAGCCACTTGCCATATTCAAACCAGATGCAATATCCGCTTGTCAGCAGCGTAGTGTGCATGGGGGGATTTCATTCATATGTTTTGGACCTATCCCAAGCTAAATAAATGATGGAAAGGCGCAATTAACCCAATTTCAAATCTAATCTCTGAGTGCCTCTCTGTCCTGGGCCCTGCCTGTTCCACATGGTGGTGACTTGCCTCCAGATATGTGTGAGGAGACATGGGACTCTTGGCCAACAAAGTGGAGCTGGTGACGAAGGAGTGGTGCTGGTGTGGCTGCTGTGGGAGGGTGAGCCTGAAGAGAAGGTCACACACGTGTGTGTGGATGGGCAGGTATGACACAAGGCTGAGATCACGAGTGGAAAGGCACCAGGTCACACACTCCACCATCTCCATGGCCACAGTAGAGGCTGTGGAACACAGGGGCGCTCTCATGTGGACTGCCCAGCCTGTTCACCCCGTGTATTTCCATGGCCAGCGCAGAGGAGGTTCCATTCTGCTTTGCTCAGAGCTGGCTTCAGAGCCATCAGATGTTCCTGAGACTCAGCTATCCCTCTGAATACCTTTGTCCTGGTCACACCAGTTCCTCTTTTCATTTCCCTCTTGCTGAGAGCCATTTGGGTCTTCTTCTGCCAAAATGCTGCATGAGGATCCTTCCAAGGATGTATTTTGGCAGATCTGTAGGCACTGCTTTCCATTCAGTGTGCTGAGGGAAGAGGCTTTTGTGCCCCTCTTCATGTTCAGGGGAGAGGAAAGGCTGTTGTGTAACTTGTCCATACTGATAAGGGGTGTCTTCTAAAAGCAAACTCCACATCCAGTTTTCCAGCTTTCTATCTTTTTGTTTAGGATTATCTGAGAGGATGTCACTACAGAGGACCTTGAGCTCTGAGTTCAGCTGACTCTCATGAATAATCCTGGGGGATGCTCAGGCCTCTCTCAGGGGAGCATCATTGTGAAGAGGTGTTGCATGAAGAAGCTGGCTATAGTTCTGGATGTGGGAAGCCCAGTGGAAAAATCCCTGTGGGGCACCACCAACTTTCACCCAGCCTCAGATGTTCTTTCTCCATCTGGGATGGACTTGAGCCCCTGGAAAGATGCTGTGTCTGTCAGACCCCAGGATTTGGGATCTGCAGGTGGTGAGAGGTGTTTGTCTTCTGTTGGGTTGGGCTGCCCATCTCAGAAATAGCTCAAAACTTGCAGCACGGAGCTTCCAGGCTGCTGCCAGCTCAGGGAACCTCCTGTCCTGGTGCATGCATGACAGAGATCCTCCAGCCTCCTGCATCGTGGGAGCTGCCCCTCTTCTCCAGCCCTGCTCATGAAACTACATCATGGTGGACATGAGATAGGAGGGATGATAGGGAAGCAGCTCACTGGGAAAGGCACCCAGGAAGATTCTGATCCATCGCCCATCCCAATGCCATCTTCACCTACTGTTCTCCTCCTGCAGGGCCAGGTGTGCACCTATCCCACGTGCCTTGCCTACACCTGCAATGACAAATCTCCATTTTCTTCCCACAGTCCATCTCCAGCTGGCTCCATCCCACATGTCCATGTTCTCCTGCCTCTCTTGCCCAGCACAGGTTGCTCTTGCTCCTACCCCACCACTCAGGCTTGCCCTTCCTTGTGCTCTGCCCAGCTGCAAGGGCCAATTCTTCACTGCAACCTTGAGCTCTGCTCTCCTATCCCAGCTTCTGGAATTCCTAAAGCTCCAAGGAAGAGCAGGACAGACCCTTCAGCTGCTGTCAGCCTTTCATGGGATCTCCAGCAGGGACTGGGTGATGAACTGTAGCCACGTAGCATCTTCTCACCCAGGCCCTTAGCACTTAGAGCTGCTCTCCAAGACTCTCTGTGGGTCCTGAAGCTGCTGAGGTGAAGCCTCCACAGGAATTTGTTTGCCCAAGCCTTCACCTGGATCTGATATTCACTGTGAGGACCACAGCCAGGGCACCTTTCTGGGTTGACTGTGCATTGTTGTGGCAGTCATGGAATGCTGGGGGGATTTATCCAGACCAGGCTCACCGGTGTGGGTCAGAACTGGTATTTCATCCAAACTGGGTAAGTTTTTCTGATTCTCCTTCTGCTGATGTTGTGGGCCATGTAGCAGGAGGATAGATGTAGGCAGACAGACAAACATGCCAGAGGAGAGTAGGGATGGAAAACAGCCCACACTTGGGAGCAGAAAGAGAAGTTGAATGTTTTCAGAAAGTGTTATCTCTGATATCAAAAGGCTGCTCTGCATGACAATGGGATCTCTTCTGATCTCTTCTGTTTTCTAAATGGGTGAAGGGACTACTCCACCTTCACAAAAAGAAAAAAA
Source organism: Turdus rufiventris (assembly GCA_013186435.1). Classification (NCBI taxonomy): domain Eukaryota; kingdom Metazoa; phylum Chordata; class Aves; order Passeriformes; family Turdidae; genus Turdus; species Turdus rufiventris. The sequence continues at coordinate 586,504 of PYHW01010668.1, read as the reverse complement.
ATGTCCCTTTGTGCCCTTTGCAGCCATGTACACTTTGGATAAAATCATACTTGTCCCTGTCTGTGTTGCCACTTTTTGAAGATGAATGTGCCACATGTGGCGTGCAAAAAGTGTCAAAGTACTCAAATGCCAAAGTGGAGGAAATCACCAGCTCTCAGTAAGCAGGTGAGCCTGGAGGAGGACTATCCTTGCTGCTCCATTCACCTCCCAGAAGACAAGTCCATGGATGTCCTATCTAGATAGCACCATGTTCCTTATCCCCCCGTTCTCCTCCTCCTCATCTTCTCACCCAAACCTTGCTAGTCTGTTCCTGCAGACTGCCTTCACAAGCTTGCATGGACAGTGCCAGATGAGGTTCATCCCAAGTAAGACAGAGTTCAGGATTCCTTGTGAACTTGCCTCCCTGCCACTTGCACCTCATTCCACCTGTTCCCAGCCCTGGGGGCAGCTCTTCAGGCCATGCCTGGTGGCCACATGTGCCAGAACCCACAGGAACTCAGCCAGGAACTGAGTATCACCCTTAATTTCTTCCCAGCTCTCAAATCCATGTGTAGCTCTGCGAAGATCTGCAGAGGGAACGCCATGGCATGGCACAACAACAGAGATTTGGGGGTCTGCTGGCTCAGGTGAGTGGTGGTCTGGCAAGGGAGAAGCACAGCACATCTTCTCTCTGCCAAGGTCTATATGGGAAGGAAGCCAAAGGCAGCAGGGATTTGCAGTGAGTAAAGTGGCTTTAGCATGTGTCAGGAGTGTTGCAATGTGTTCATGTGTCAGGGCCTGGCAAGTCTGGCTGTAAAAATGAGATGAAAGCAAAGAAACACTCTACATGCTCTGTAGATGCCATCTGCCAGCGGCTTTCTTTAAAAAAGTCTCTGTGGATTTGATGCAGAGGAAGAACTCAGCCTTCCTTTGGTAATCCCCTGATTCCAGGAGCTGGGTCTTGAAGGAAACAGCAAGTCTTCCAAAATGAGCACTGAGAGTTGGCCAGGTTGCAGTGTCCTTGGATGCCTGGTTTCTTCCTGCACTGCTGGGCATTGTTTGGTTCATCCCAGCTGGGGGCTCTGGCTGTGGCCATACCCATGACCCACGCTGGATCCCTTCATGCACACAGTGCAGGATTTGATGTAGGTGCTTCCTTTTGTGTGTGACCTGGTGGGAAGCTACTGGGTGGGATTTCCATGCTAGGAAATGTGTTGGGCACTGCAGGGTCTGTCTGCCAAGAGCACATTGTGTGACATATGTACCTAGGATGGGATGGCTTCCACTGTGATGGGCCTTGAAGTCCTTTGCCAGTGCTGGACCTCAGAAATGCCCTTCTTCCATCCCAGTCAGAGACATCTCCAGTGGAGACCATCCCAGCAGCCAGAAGGGATGTGGGGCTGTCCTGCTGTCAAACCCCATCTAGTTGCATGTGTGGATCTCAACATGGCCAGACTACCTCCATTCCAGCTGCTCCACAGCCTGGACACTTGGAACAACCAGCTGGCCCTGTCCTTGGCCACAGGAACTGAAACACCAGCAGATTGCTCCCTGCTCCTCTTCTCTGTCCTGAGGCTGTCTTGCTGTGTGCTGGACAGCTTTGGAAGAGAAATTTGTAGCAGTGATCTGTTTATGAGCAAGGTAAACAGCTGATGCAGCAGGGGTATTTGCAGGGAAGGCTTTGCTTCATCATCCAGTCAGGGGAGCCAACAAAAAAGCAAGTTGGGATTTGGCCATTTCAATGGAACAGTCCAGCTGGCAAGTTGCGTGCATTTGTCCCTTCCAGAGGTTACAGATGTGTGCTGGACACTGTGGGAATGGGATTTTATAACAGTAATTAGTTTATTCCTGAGGTAAGCAGTATAAATAGGAGAAAAATTTGTTTCCTGTTCCAATGCAAATAACCAACTGGCAGCCAGTTGGATAAGGGCCACTGAATATCAAAAGCCGAACAGGGGACTGTGTCAGCTCTATATCCCCTTCTGGCTTATTTGCATGCTGGTTGGTAGTGGAATGTTTCTCTTTAGGTTACTAAATTTACTAGCTTACTGTATTTTTTTAGCTTGGGGCTGGTTATTTGAGTGGCCACTGGCCAACTGGCTGCCTACTGTTTATTTGAATGGCCGGTAGCCAGCGTTTGTCACTGGTCCTCTGAGCACCCCCGAGCCAGTGGCGGTTATTGACCCAGCAGAACGGGCTGCTGGCTTTGGCTGACCCCGAGGCAGCAGCAGAGCTCTGCGTCACGTCCCGACAGGCTTCTCCTCCTCCAGCCATCAGACTCTGCTCCTCTGCCTCTTGGAACCACCGGGGGTTTTCTTTCTGCCTTCCTTGTTAGCTTTTAGTTTTCCCCGCTGTGGCACAAGCCACAGCTCGAAAGAGCTCCTGCTGTCCTCTGCTGGGTGATGCTTTCTAATAACTCTGGCCTGTCTCTGCTCCTGGGCTCTGAGGTTCACCTCCTGCAGCTGTGTTTTCCCCAAACTTTCTTCACACCCAGTCCCAGATTTGTACAGGATCGCCACCCTCTGCCCACTGTGCCTGTTTGGCTTTGGCTCTCTTATGATGTCCAGATGGGACAAAACTGCACTCCTGCACAGGAGGAGGAACAGCTAATTGTTTTTCCATCAACAACCAACCAGACCAGAGGTCCCTTGTCTGACTGTTGGTGCTGGATTAGTAGAATGATGCTCCACTCCCTCCTAATCAACACCTGCAACAAAGACTTTATTTTCCTTCCTCTGCTAGAACCATGTGGCCTTTTCTCTGTGACTTTCTGGCCATCTTACAAGCCACTGCATTTTCCTCCTCCCAGTGATATTTTTATATGAGAGGTTGCAGCAAGATTTGGGGAGCCTTGACAGTTCCTCAGGCCCTCAGAATCTTTTTTCTTGTCTGCTGACCTACTTCCACCTACTGTCTGGACAGCTTTCTTCATCAGCTTTGCAGGGACAAGCAGCTTTTTGTGGTGGGGTCAAACCAGCCTACCTTCATCTTCCTCCAGAGTCACAGTCTTGTGGGTTTGGGGTCTCAACCTTCTCCACTCCTCCATCTCCCTGCTAAATGTGTCTAGCTAGAACTCATTTAATGGCAGCAACATCTCTGTTTTTTCATCTCATTCATGTGGGGTCATCATGCAGGACAAGCCCCCTTCTTCAGGCAGACCCCTGGCCTGTGAGGGCAGTGCCATAGGTCATGTCCTTCCTGTAGCCAGTGACAAAGACATTTCATGGGAGCTTTCCCCTGGCCGGTGGCCAGGTCCATAAATCCCTCCTGTTTGCCTGGACAAACTCCACCCAAAGGTCACTCAGTGTTTCCCACAATGAAAGACTTGCCATTGAATGCTTTGCAACCCTGCCAACTCTCATAGCTGAGGCTGGAATTGTCCCTAGGATGGTGTTTGGGGTTTGTTTTCCTGGAGAAAGTGGGGTATTGGGTAAGAATTATCTCTCAAAATAAGGCCAGGAGAAATGCACTGTGTGACCCAGGTTAGGAGCAGGCTTGGTGCCTGTGACTGAGGAAAAGGGGAAGAAGGAACATTCTGGTGTTGGGAAGCTCTTCTCCATCCTCCTCTTGAACATTTTCCATGGCTGGTGTCTGTCTTGTCTTGGAGATGGACAAAGTGTGTGAGATGTGACCTCACTCCCAGTCTGGACCGTGCTCCCTTGGGGACCTGCCAGGGGCAGGGTGGCTGCAGCTCACTGCTGTGGTTCTTCACTGCCAAGGGAGATGGAGCTTGGTGAGGACACTGCAGAGACACCAACACTCCTTATTTACCAAGCAGAACTTCCTGGGACCTTAATAGCAATCCTTCTGCATGGGGGCTTCCTTAAAATGTTCTTCAAACACCTGCAGAACAGGTGTGTGTTCCTAAATGCAGCCTTCCTTTTCCTGCCTTGAAAATGCACTGCAAGTGGCAGATGCTTCCATGAGGGTTGATGGCACCAAAGGTCCATGGGATGATCCCTGTGTCCCCAGAGTCCCTACAGACACAGCTGGGAGTTGCTGTAGTGGCAGCAGATGCCAAAACCCAGACTCACAAGGGGATTTGGACATGCTGTGACATTTAAGCCCCTAACGAGGCTGAGCCCACTCCTCCAGCTGCTGTGAAGTGACATGTTCACGCTGAAGTACTTCAGGAGAGGGTGTTTCAGTCAGGCTTAGAGGAGTCTTTCCTTGAAAAAATGATGAATCCCAGACCTTTTGGGATTGTAGTGTGAAGAGGGAGGGACTGTTGGGTCAAACACCATTGATGGCTCTGGCCAGTGTGGCTGCAGATCCCTGGCAGCACAGCCCACAGTCCTGCACTTTGTTGTCTTGTTTCTAGACACACTTCTGGTGCAGTGTGGTTCCACATGGATTTCATCTCCAGCATCTCCCAACACATGCTGGTGACTCAGCAGAGCTCTGGCTGCCAAGGCAGGGATCAGGGCAGGGCCCTGTGCTCGTCCCTTCCCCACCATCATCACCATGCAACTCCACAACAGATGAGTCCCCTGTTCCTGCCCTCCCAACCCTCTCCATGGACTCAGGCCGGCATCTCTCCCTCTTTCTGAGCTCAGTCTGGCTGGGTGCTGCTGGACAGTCCCCAAGGGACTGGTAGGAGATTTTGTCCCAGCCCATCTGGGGTGGGAGGTGGAAAGCCAGCCATGAGGTGTCTGCAGGGCTGACAGCATGTCAGATGATGGAGGCACCTCTGCTGTGTCCCTGCTCGTGGTTTCAGATGTGTGAGGAGCAGGGGCTGTCCTAAAGTGCCCAAGGGGGACAGAGACTGTGCTGGCTTCAGCAGATGCTGGGTGTGGAACAGCCTGTGCCAGGGGAGGACAGTGCTGCTGGTGACATGAGCCAGCTGCTCTGGCAGGGGGGCTGAGCAGCAGGTCTCTGAAGAACCCAAAGCCTGCTCTGACTTCCCTTGGACACTGAGTGCATGCCAGGGCAGAATAAGGATGGCTGGGGCACGCTTACACCTCACGGAGGTCCTGCTGTGAGGAGACAGGAGGTGGTCATGGTCCCTGGGCCAACACACAGCTGTGTCTGCTGGGGATGTGTTTTGGAGCCCCTTGTACCCAGTGCCAGAGCTGGCCTGGTTTCAGCATGGGCTTGTGGCTGCTGTTGGTGTCTGGTGGCTGCCACTAGCACGAGCTCAGCGAGACAAGTCCTTGCCATGCTCGCACTGAGGAGAGCCCCCACGGGGCTGCCCTCTGAATGGGTACCCGCATCACCAGCCTGGTGAGATTTCCTCTCCTGGTCCTTAATTCCTCCATCTGCTCTGCCAAATCCAGCCCCCATCCTGCCTGCTGCTGGCTGCCTCTCTGAATTCACAGCCTGCCACACAAACTCGCCTGGGATTATTTTGAATTTAAAATCCTATTAGTCTCAAATTAATTGCCTTTTCTTGTGGAGCAGTGGGTTGGAACTAGCGGGCCTGGCTTGTAATTATTAACTGGGGAAATGCTTGCCTGGAGAAAAGCTGCTTCTCTCCTGCTGGGTTTTGCTCTATAGGCACGGCCCTTCAGTCTTGCTTTCTTCTTTGGCTTTTATTAACCAGCTCATCCCCTTTCGCTGATCACCCTTTTATCTGGGAAGGGATGGAGAAGCTTTGAACCCTGGAATTAAATTCTCCTCAGAGCCATGACGAAGGGGCAAGTTTTGGTTCATTTCACTCTTGGGGGAAGTGGGAAAAGCCCTGATGGGAACAGAAACGGGTTGGCAGGAATGTCAAGGGGTTAATGCAGGGGGAAGCACTGCTGCACCTGGGGAGATGATCCCACCTGTAATGCAGCCAGGGCTGGTATGCACCAGAGCCGGGATCCCTGCTTGCATCATGGGAGAGAACTTCCCCAGGAGCAGGATCCTCTGCCTTTTTCTGGCATAAGAACCCTGGGGGCAGGCACAAGCCAGGGGAAGCCTCAAGCTGTTACTACAAACAGCTTAGGCACAAATGGTAAGCAAAAATGATGAAATGATGTGGGGTTTTTTTTGTTTTGGTTTTTTTTTTGGTTGTTTTTTTAGATGAAATTAGAAAATTAGATTCAAGAAATTTCTGACACTAAAGCCTGGCATCCATGCACCCATTGAATCCAGATAAAGAGGGTTTGCAGCTCTGGGTCAGGGCTGTGTGAAGGTGTGTGTCTCCAGATTTCCTGTGCTGTGCTGGTGGGATGGTGGCAGCCCCAGGACACAGGGCAGGATGATGGAGGCAGCTCTGCTGTGTCCCTGCTTGTGGTTTCAGATGTGTGAGGAGCAGGGGCTGTCCTAAAGTGCCCAAGGGGGACAGGGACTGTGCTGGCTTCAGCAGATGCTGGGTGTGGAACAGCCTGTGCCAGGGGAGGACACCTGGAGTGCTGCTGCTCACATGAACCAGCTGCTCTGGCTTTTTTCTCTCTTGGGGTGAGCTGAGGTCTGCCTGCTTCAGATCCTGTCCTGGTGGTACTGCTGCATGGAACTGGCTCCTGCCAGTCCTTCTCTGCCCAGAAATGCTGGTGATGCCCAGTGCTGCTCTGCTGTAATGGGGCTCCTTGCTGGTGCCATCCCAGCTCATTTCCACCTGTGCTCCAGGTGGGATTTTGCCATTTCTCCAAGGATGCCGGGGATATCTCAAGAAACTTCCTCAAACTTTAACCTCAGTGACCAGCTGGGTCAGCAGGCACCACAGCAACCCCAGCTGCCCCCAGCTCCATCCCCAGGCCGACAGCATGGTGGGGAGGGGACAGCAGCCCAGTGAACATGGCAGCAGTGGTCCGGGCTTTTCCAGGAATTTTGTGATTCCCAATGACAAATCTCTCTTCAAGTCTGTGCATGACTGAAATTCATCTTGGCTTGTGGGATCTCAGTGAGCCCAGCCAGGGAGGAGGGGCTGGGCAGGGGCAGCCGCTCAGCTCGCCCAGCCTGCTTGCCAGATTAGGCAGAAACAGCTCTCATGGGCAGGGTGAAACAGGAACTCCAGCTTCACAGACAAAGTTATTTTGGTAGCTGTGTGCAAAGCCCCCACTGGAAAATGTGACATGCTTCTTATCCCCTTGAATTTGCTCACAAAACACTAATTAAGGCATGTAATGAAGACAGCAGCATCCATTAATAAAGAATCATTATGGGGACGGATTAGTGAGCTTATCAGAAACAGGTGAAAGTGAGCTGGGAGTCTACTCTGGGCAGCATGTGTGAGTCAAGGCTTTCCCAGCCCTCCCCAGCGTGCCAGGAGCCTCTGTGGGATGCTCTGGATGGATGGGGCAGACTGGGGAGTGTGCATTTAGGAAGCTCTCCTGCCTCACAGTTTGTTTTAGGAGCTAACTGCTCAGCCTTCCTCAGACTGTTCCACTTGCTGGGATGCTGCCAGTGGCCTTGGGTGCCTTCCTTTGAGAGGTCACATCCATCTGGTGCAGCAGATAGGAGCTGCTGGGGAGAGCAAGATCCCCCAGGAAGGAAGTAGGGAATGCTGGAGCATGGGAAATATTAACTCCTTGGAGCAATAATATCTTCCCAGGCCAGGGGAGCACGGTGTCTATTGTGCCCTTGTTAGCCCCTGACACCTGCCTGACTTCTGCCTTGCTATTAATACAGAGCTGACTCATGGTCTCTACAGCCCCTCTGCTCAGGATTTAGGCTGTGAAGACACTCAACCTGGTTATTTGAAGGTGTGTTTCATCTATTTCTGGTCAGCTTGGTGAAGGCAGGTGATGAATACAGGAAGCTGGGGTCTCCCTGGCCTCCCAACCCTTGGTCAGGAGATATTTCCATGCAATCCTGTACTGCT
>PYHW01010668.1:564051-574956 GCA_013186435.1 Turdus rufiventris | reverse complement strand
GGAGGAGTCGGGTGAGATGCCACTGCTGTCTCCTAGGTGGCAGGATGTATGTTGGACTGTTTATATCAACCTTGGGTGAAAATGGAGACAATGTTTTGGCAGGTTGAGAGTGAAATCCTTTGAATCTGCCATGTCTTCTCCATTTCCTTCATCTGCCTGCTCACATACCTAGACAAAAGGAAGGACTGGGGTGGGGGGGTCTTCTCAATCCCTAGGTGCAAATGTGTCACTCCCTGTCATAACACAGCATCCCTGTATGATCACACTTGCAAATGCTTCCAAGTCCCATTAGACTCAGTCACCTTTCAGCACTGTCCCCTCTGGGACATGGGGACAAGGCTCCAGGGTGTGGGACTGCACAGTGGAGCCTGAGCAGAGATGGAAGAGGTTCAACCAAACAGCTCCAGCCTGGGATAAAAAAGCGATGTTTTCAGCCTGTTAAAGGGACAATCAGTTGCACAGCTCTGTTTACCTGTTCCTTGCTTTCCTCTTGTTAAAAATTTCCTTAGTGCTTCCATGTAGCTCATGGGATGACTGCAAACAGCACCAGGGGTGAAATCTCTAGGTGAAAATGAGACTGCTTCTTGTGAGCTTTTTGGAGCATTTTCCTTTGCCCCTGCAGGGCTCCTGAATTCTCAGAGCTGACCTGAAAATGGAGATGGACATGGACTAGTTCTGTGGCCATTCCCAGACAGTGGAAGAAATCCTATCCTTGATCAAATTCAAGCAGAGATTGGGATGTGAGCAGAGCAAGGCTGCTCACTTCCATGGGGAGAGCACTCTGTGCCCATCACAGGGAGTGGTGCATTCATTGTTAAACACTGCCAGGCAAGGAGCACAGGAAACAAGGAAGAGGCAGTGTAAGGCTGGTTTGATACCTCCTTCCCAAAGTCCTGGCAGCAGCTGGTGCTGCAATCTCTACAGGGATGGAGAAACTACAACTGGAGTGGAGAAGGATGGAGGATATAGGGACAGCAGCACCTTCCCAGCCCCCAAGGGGCTGCATTGCCCACTGTGCTGGCCTGGCTGACCTGTGTCTCTTGAACTTGAGGGGTGCCAGGGTGTCCAAAATTGTGTCCAAGCAGCCTGTAAATGATGTTCAGTGTTGCAAACATAAGCCATCAGGTCCTCAGAGTTGCAGAGATGGGAGGCTCTGAGTTGTTCATTTGGCATTCCTGTCTTGAAGCTCTGTCTTTTCACAAAACATGGGTGTGGTTTTTTAATGAAACCTGTGATTCCAGGTTGCTACAGGGCTCCAGAGGCTGGGTTTTAAAGACCACCTACTGTACTTTAGGTGTAACAGGCACCCAGGATAAATTTCTCTGTGTCAAACCACTCCCTGTGGTTGCTGTCAAACCTGTCCCGAGGCTGTAAAAAGCAATCACTGCATTGAAACCGTCTTAAGTTGTTCCCAGTGAAAGGTGCTGGGCTAATTCAATTAAAGGCCTAGTGCAGATGGATTTAGGAGCTGGGCTGGAGAATGAAAGAAAGCAAAGAAACAGAGAGAGATGCCTGTGGAGGCAGGGAGTGGTGCTCCCTGGGCTCTAAGTCCATCACCTAATTGCTCTCTGCTTTGAATCAAAGGGACAAAGGCTGCCCCTTGCCTTCTGCTCCCAGCATGGCCTTTTCCAGGGTGGAGGTTTGGGCAAGCTCTCTGTGTGTGCAAGGAGAGAGCTGCTTAACTCCCCTTTAGTCTCAGAGGATTTCCCCTAATCCTGACCTCTCCCTGTGCTGCTCAGACGCCGCTGTGCAGAGCAGGGCGTTAGTGCCAGCTCTAATCCCACCCCACTGCTCTCCCCTCCTCAGGGGGCACTCACCCCCTTCTCACTCCCTGTGTTTGGGATTGAAAGCCTTGCAAAAGCCTTTGGAGTTCAGTTCAAGAGCCACATTCCTCAGGACACAGAGCACTCCCCAGGAGCCAGATTGCAGTGGTGAGGATGGTGCTCTCCTAGAAACCCTGCTCAGACACTGAGGTGACCAGGGTCTACAGCAAGCACCAGGGCTTGCTGCTAGGGGAGCTGGACCCCCTGTTTTCTTCTTGGAAAGCTCTGATGAAATGTTTCCAGCTCCTTCTGTGGGATTTTGTCCCAGGAGCAGCAGACAAAACCCTTGCAGGATGGTTTCATCTGGCTAAGGATGCTCTGCCATCAGATTTCTGTCTCATGCTGCTGAGGCTGCTATTGCCAGACACAGCTCCATGCACACACAGGTGTTTTCTCCCCTGCAAAGGCTGGCAAAGGATGTACTTTGCTGAGGAGCAGGAAACACAGATCAAAATGACTGCCTGTCCACAGACTTTTCTGTTGTTTTTCATGTGGTTAGTTGCTGTCTATTGATGTGTGAAGCCCTGAGCAGCATTTTCCATGAGAGGACAAGCTGGCTGTGCAGTCAGGCAACTACTTAGGCTGATCCAAGGACACCCAGAGGAAAAACTAGGGATGTATGTCACCATGGATGTGGAAAGGCTGGAGAAATGTAGTGTCAGGGCTGCAGGAGGGTGGAAAATGTGATAAGGAGGATGTTTTCTCCATGGTTCCCTAGTAGTTCTTTCTTCCTGCAGTGTCTCAGGCTGGAAAGCAGAGAGGTGAATTCATGGGCAAGCAGAGACTTTTGTAGGAAAGCAACTACAAGACTATGAATGGCCAGGGATGAGCTGGGCAGGGAATGGAGCAGCACTGTGCCCTTCCTGGAGGTGACTGATGGCAGGAGGGACACTCAGCCTGTCCCCAGGCTGGATCAGAAGAGCAGGGCTGCTGGTGTTGGTGACTGCAGTGGGGAGCAGGGGTGAACCACCCTGTGAACCACAGCTACTCAGCTCCATCCTGGGCACAGGTGCTGCCTAAAGCATTTTTCATGATGTCCTTCAGCTGCAGAACTGCATCTGCTGCTCCCTAAGAGGCAGAGCTGGGGACAGACAGCACCTCTGCTCACCTCTGCTGCCAGAACATGGGTGCCTGTGAAAGAGGGAGGTACTCAGAGCCTTGAAAGCTGCCTTTTGGGCAGCTGGGGAGCCTGTGGACAGGGTGCGTATGCCAGCCTGAATGCTCCCCAAGTCCTGCAGTGATGCCTGCAAGCCCTAAGAGTTTTTTTAGCAGTGATGGGGAGAAAGTACTGCAGTCTGCACTGCCCTGGAGAGTGCAGTATCTTCTGCAAGGGGTGTGGAGAGATATTAATTGTCTGGATTGACATGGCTTGGGCTGTTTGCTCACTGCAGTTCCCTCTGGACAAGTTTCTACTCTCAGCCCAGCCTGGAGTGCCTCATGAAATCCCAAGGTGTCACCAAACCTGCTAGGAAAAAGCAGGCTGCAACGTGAGGATTCCTCCTGAGCTGAAACACTCCTCCAGGGACAGGACAGCTCAGGGACATTTCAGGACTGCTGCAAGCTCTGAGTGATGCTGCAGAGCTGAGGCAGCCCTGAATGAATCCACGCAGCCAGTGTCAGGTTGTGGCTGGATATAAGTTAGGGAGTCACACTCAGCATGTCTGGTGGCCAAGAGCTCTTTGTCTCTTCTCGTCTGGGCCATGGGAGGCTGCAGAGATCGGGTTTCTGAGATGCTCTGTGCTGTTCGCTTGGGAGACCCATGTGTGAAGCTGCAGGGCAGTTTTTCTGCTGCCAGCCGTGCTTCACTCAGAGACCTCAGATCGGGTGCAGAGGAGATGGAGGCATTTTGGACTTGGGCCATAGCAGCACATTCAGCTGCAGATGGTTACAGGAACAGATAACGGGTCCTGCAGAAATTCCAGGAAGTCTGATCACCCTGGAACATAGATCCTATTCACATCGTCTGTAACCTGAGAGCAGCTCTTCGGAGCTGGGATTAGTAAAAGTATTTGGCTTCACCTGCCCTACTCCTAGGGAGCTGGTGGGCCAGTGCTAAACCCCTGTCCGTGGGGAAGGACAGGAAGGGTTTTCTGCAGCCTAATGTTGGTCCTGGGAATGTTGGCATGGGAAAAACTCACTTTGCTCTTAATAGCCGTGGAAAGGTGTGAGCAGGGGCTGTACCTGGGTAATTCCCTGCCTGGATCACTGGGGGCTGTGAAATCCATAGGTGATGGGCCACATGCACACCTTGCACACCCAGATTTGTCTGTAGGGTCAGCCATGTGCATAGCTGTGCTCTTGCCTTAGCACCCTGAAATATTGCAGGCTGTCTGGTGGGATGGGGTAAACAGGGTATATGAACAGACTGGCCTCTGGAGCAGGGGAAATGCTGAAATCTGCACCTGCAAACTGTCTTTGTTGAGGTGTATCCTGCTCCCACAGCCAATCCAAGGAGAGGATGTGGCTCATTCAGGCATCCCAGCAGTGATGCTGCCTGGGCAGGGGGATGCCCTATGCCCAGCACTGCAAGAAGTGATCACAGGTGTGTGAGAAACCCCTGTCTCTGGAGTTTGCAGCACTGCCTCCCAGGAAAACAGACAAGAAATTGCCTGGTGCCAAGGAGTCGAGTGGGAAAGTTTAAAACAAGCTGATAAACTGTACAGAAAATCACCAGAGCATATGTAACTCCCCATGGCTGGAGCCAAGTTAGGTGTTCAGTGGGCCCTGCTGTCTAAATTTCTATTCCAGAAGGCATGCAAATATTTTTGAAATAAAGACCTAGGAAACTAAAGATCCCTGAGCAAATTATCAATATTATAACAGAAACTTGTTAATTAACAGACATGTACATATTCACCTGGAAGAAGGTTGTGATGACCACTTGCTGCAGAGGTGGTGCATCTCCAGGGCATCAATGAAGGAAGAAACACATGAAAATCAGGGAGAAAGTGTCCTTGGTTTTCCAAAAGCTCCATCACTAAAAGGTCTCATTATGTCACAGCCTGAGCAAGAATGAAATTTTGTGAGTTAGAAAGATGAAGAAGCTGATTTGGCAAGGGGATATGTCAGCAGGTGTAAATCCAGCTAAGGAAGGGTCTTTCTACTGTGTGTAACTAAAAAGTAGCACTCACTGCCTTGCAGGGTTGGTGAAAGCCAGGTGCATTAAAGGCTCTGAAAAGCAAGCAGATAAAGCCATGGGGGACAAATTAATCCAATATCCACACTCTGTCAGCTGGGAGGTATCCAAAACACAGCTGAGATATGCATTGCAGTTTCTGTGATTTGTGCTGACCCCTGTTATGTCCCACTGCTTGTGAGGAGGATGTAGGATGAGTGACCTCAATTTTTCTTTGTACCTCATAACTCCACCAGTTATATTCTGACGTTACTTGGGCTTTTCTTGGCATTTGTTTCCCAAAGACCTATTTTGCTCATGGCTGATCTCAAGGCTGGGTGCAGAGGCATCATCCCTGTGCTGGTGGAGTGCTCCTGAACGCTGCTGGGGCTGGGGCAGAGTGCAGGGCAGGGCAGGGCATGAACATGAGGAAGAGAAGGGAGCTGGCTTGTGTGATACTTGGAGCACCTCTGGAAGAGCTCAGGAATGACAGTAGAGTGGCTCAGGCCCTGAAGACAGGGATGCCATGGGGTGAGGAAGGATTCCCAGGAAGATGGATGCCCCTTGAGCCGTGGCAGTGCTGCTGCCCCAGCAGTTTCTTCCCTAGCAAACCCTGATGGGCAGCACTGGCATTGGCAAAACGTGAGGCCACACCAGGCTGATAATAGTACTGGGGAGATGGCTGTAGGTTCAGAATAGCAGCCCCAGACCCTGCCATACCAGGAGGGCTTCCAGAGCCTCAAAACCAGCCGTCAGAGACATGCTCAGTTGAATGGCAGGCACGGGAGGAGACACGTTCAGGGGCCATGTATTTGGGGAGGGATAAGCCTTTAGATCAGTTGCCAGACAAAGGTGAGCAGGCTGAATGCTTTGCTCCAGCAGACAAGCGTGTAGTGCAGTTGGCCTGGGGGCAGCAGCTGCATTAATCCTGACCCTGTTCTTTATCTAAGGCTCTGTCTGAAAAAAACCAAGCCCCAGTGTGTGCCTTGCACACCCTCCTGAGCTATTTGCTCCTTGCTCTGTGAAAGGTAAAGACTGTGGCACAGGGGGACAGCTCTGGTCTGCCCTTCTGCCAGAACTTGCTGTAGGATTGTGGTAGTGCATCCCCTGCTCCAAGCTCAGCTCTGTGGCCAGACTCAGGACAGGGCTTTGAAAGTGGGATAGTCAGCCATGAGCCCAGAGAAACAGTGTTCCACCAGGTCCCCAAGTCACTTGTTCCTGTATTTTATTGTTTTCTCTCCTGCAAAGTGTCTGTGTCTGATGCATCTGCTCTCTGCAGAACCCAAACCCACTTTCTTTCAAACACTCCTTGCATGTGAGCAGCTGGGCCACACCTTGAGCATCTCTGATAACCCAAAGCTGCTGCTGCCTCTTGCTTGGAGGCAGCTTTTCTAGACCTTGATTTGTGCTTGTGGCCTCTCCTTTGTTTCCTCCGTGTTGCCAACAAATTCACTGAGGTGCCAGCAATGGAGCTGTGCCCATATGGTAGCTATGGACTTGCTCCTGCCCTGCTCAGGGCTAGGCTGTGTCCCCTCTGTTCACGCTGCTAAAGCCCCTAAGACTGTTTGCCACCTAAGCTCTCCTTTGTCCTGGAAGCTTATGCCCAGCTCAAGTTGTTTCCACAATTGCTAAGGACTTTTAGTGCTGCTGCTTTCCAAGAGCAAAGAGCCAGCCTTGTACACCTCCAGTCATCCTTCCCTGGGTCTTCTGGCCACGTTCAATGCACAGCCCTTGTAAGCCCAGCTTTGCATTGAGTCCAGAGCAGGGGGAATGCACCTGCTGGTGACATGGTTTGTAACTCCCTCACCTTTTAATATTGCACAGGACCCTTCATTTAACAGACCCTTACCACCTGCCTGGCAAGATCAGGAGGGATGAATTCGGGTTTGAATGATCAGGTTGATAACAACATGAAACAAAAAGTACAATTCAGCCCTGCAGAAAATCCACTGTTCTTGTGTGGGGTGTGGATTGCTCAGTGTCAGCAAGGATGGAGGAGAACTAGGCTGGGAGAAAGGTACTGAGTGTGATCCGAGATATGGACTAGGAGCAGGTGGCTGTGCTGGTCCAAGAGCTGGCCAGCGTTGGGAGCCTGGTACTTGGAGAACTGAATATTTTGTTATTTTAGACCTCTATGTTTCTCCATCAAAGTAGTCACTAGGATGGAGTTACTCACAAGCACTCTAGGTCTGAGCCCCTGTCCATTCCCCAAGAGCAATTTGCATCAATGATTAATTATGTTATTAATTATGAGGGCATCCATGTGGCCCTGGTCACAGACGTGGAGAGTGTCATGTACACGTGCTGGTACTGAGCTAAGGACTCAATTAGTGGCTCAATGAGCTCTGGGTTTTGGCAGTTTGGGAGCTGCTGCTTGTCCATCTGCATTTGGGGAAGCCTCTGCCTCCAGGCAGGCTGCTCCCATGAGAGCTGCCCGTGCCAAGAAGGCAAAGGCTTCCTGTACCACCCACTCCACCTGTGTGTGGGGAAAACTTGTTTGGTGGCTGCAGTGTTCTCAGTTTGGACACCACCTCACTCAGACTACAGGACAGACAAGTCTCTGTGACCACTGGAAAGCAGGGTCTTTGGTTTTAAGAGGACAGATTGCATCAAAGCTGGCCGAATTCAGCTAGGGGGAAGCTGATCTGTCTCTGTCCCCCCAGGTTATCACTCTGGATGGACTCTACAGACAGTGGCAGTCTGCACCAAGCCTTGGCTGACGTTTCCAGTCCCACTGTGCAGCACCATTTCACTGTGGGATAATTGGGGATGCTGCCAAGGGACTGAAGGTCAGGGACCAGGGTCTCATGAACTGGGCACTCTGTCATTGTTTGATGAGGGCTTTCCCCTGCTACCAGAGTCTTCTCTGACTATAAACTCCTTAGAACTAGACAGACAGCTGCCATCCTCTCCACACAGCCAGTCTCAGGCTGTCCATACTGGGCTGATGATGAGTTTTCAGCTGCTTGATGGAGGCTTGGAGCAGAGATGGAACAGAAGGAAGCACAGACATAGGAGCCAGGGTGATTGCAAGCTGGACATCTTGGTTTTGATGAATAAGGTCTAGCTTTGTGGTGCCAGTGACTGGGGCAGCCAAGAGGAATCTCCTGGGGCAGGCTGGCAGGTAGACAGCTATGATCTTGCACTTTGATTTGGACAGATTCACAGTGTCTGTACTTAAGGGGTTAGTTTTTACTGTGACAAGGAGGAATTCACCAGGTTTGGATCCTGGCCCTCTTTATGATATTCTTTCTTGCTCTTCATTTGCATGTTAGGTGCTAATGGGCTGAATCAATGACTCCTCCAACCATGGCACCAAAGGAAACTTCCAGATTTCCCAATCCTCTTTGCCAAGTGCTAGAAATCACCATCTTTCCCTTCCTTCATGGTCCCTTCATGGTCCTGGGCTCAGTGCCATGCAGCTCTGCACCTTCCTGCTACCAAGGGGCTGCAAAGCACCCACATCTAAGCAAAACCCTCAGCACAGCTGGGACAGATGCTGCTCCTGCACCCAAAGTGCCTCTGGGTGAGAATGAATGAACTCTCCTTGGGAATGCTGGGCAGGTACTGCCCACATAATTGACCACAAATATTCAATTACACTTTGAAATGCATTTGTGCCAACCTGCTCTCTTAAGAATGCACTTTTCTAGGCAAGCATTCAGGAAAAAAACATTGTAAGCTCAACTGCTCCCTGAAAATGCATTTCTGAGTCATTGAAGTAACCGCTGCTGGAGGGAACTGGGGATCTGGCACCCAAGACAGAATCTTTAACAGGCAAAGCTCCTTTCTTGGAATGGGTAAATGGCTCAAACAGCTCATCTTGCCTGGTCTTCAACCTCTGCTCCTCATCCTCTCATTCCATAGGATGGAAAGGGTCACACCTGAGATGAAACCATTTCTTGATCTCTGTCCTTTTTGGATGTGTGCTGGCCTGAACAGGAGGCCTCGTGTGCTGATGATGAGCCAAGGAGCACAGGGCCAGATGCAGGCAGGATAAATCCAAGTGGCTGCCTCTAGCTGG
This sequence comes from Turdus rufiventris, assembly GCA_013186435.1. Classification (NCBI taxonomy): domain Eukaryota; kingdom Metazoa; phylum Chordata; class Aves; order Passeriformes; family Turdidae; genus Turdus; species Turdus rufiventris. Next base: position 565,994 of record PYHW01010668.1, on the reverse strand, counting down.
AGGCTGATCTCCAAGACATGGACACGCTTCTAGCTTGTCAGTCTCCCCAGCCTGGTGCCTTTCCATGCCCTGGCACCCTGGGTCAGCCTGGGTCACCCAGTGCTAAAAATCCTCCCCAGGGTGGCTGCCTGAGGAACCTACTGCAGGTCATGGCTGATGGGGCATTTCCCTGGCTGGAAGGACTCAGAGCCAAGCCCTGCCTTTGCCTTGTGGAGCCAGCTCTGCCAGTGGGGGGAGTGTGACCTTGTGACTCCCACAAATCCCAAATTAATTAATCCCGGGGACACTGGGGCAGCATGAACAGCCTGTTTGATTTCTCTGCAGTTTTTTCCTGGGGCTCAAAGGGATTAGTGCAGGCGGGAACAGGGAAATATAACAAGGGGCTCAGCTTTCAGCTCCTGCTCCCAGCCAGCAGACTTCTGTTCTTACCAGAGGTATTAACAGCAGTAATCCACACTGTCTCTGAGCATTATCTGTGTGCGGCATCCTCTTCCTCTCCCCCTTGCCTTTGCATGTGTGCTTCCATGCTCAGCTCACCAGGTGTCCTGCCTGATGAACTTGCACCATCCTTGTTTCTCCTTGGCACGTGCCCCTCCATGCACATCCCATCTCCCTGTGTTTTATAGCATAGGCAATGCCCCACAGAGAGCCCAGCTAGATTTCTGTGAGGCCATGCACTTCTTGCATATCTGTGTACAATTTATGTACACCCCATTGATACACTCTCACGCACATGAATACCCCTCCACCTTCAGCATGTCTGCATCCATTTCCCATGCATGCACATCTCAAGCATATAAACTCACAGGGGCTCACAGTTTGCCCATCACATGCTCTGCACCAAATTCTGTCTCAGCTCTGCATGGCCTGCCTGCTCATGCTGTAGTCTGTGGGCTCACACCATTTCTCTTAAGCCATTCTTCCATGACTTCTTGTGGAGAGTGTCGGGCATGCTGGTCCCCTGGGACAACTACACCATGACAGTGGTGTTCCAGTTCAAACCCTTTATTAAAAGGAGTTTTGTCTCAGCTGGAGCAGGTACTAAATGCAAGGACCCATTTGGGCTTGGTATCATCTCAGTGTGAAGAAGCCTTTGATAGAAATGGGTGAGCTGAAATCTGCTTCCACCAAGAGATTTATGAGTGCTGTTGTGGTTTGTCACACTTTGAGAACCTGTGAGGCAGCTGTGAGCAGAGGGCATCCCTGTGAACCAGCAGGCTTGGGCATCTCTGGGAACACTTTGGGTCACTTGACTGAGCCACTGGCTCCAGTGCCTGGCCATGGCTGCTGAGGTCCCAGATTGTAACAGAGACTTGAGGATGGACAGATGGAGAGTCCCCTGAGCACCATTCATGCTTTATATCCAGTTCTTTGCCATCCAGACAGGAAGATGTGCAGACCCAGAGGGTCCTGAGCACAGTCACAGTTAGGATAAGGGAAGCAGAAAAGGGTGGGACAGAAAATAGTAACAGGATTTTGTCAAAACATGAATCACAGGAGTGTGAGGTGTCCCCTGAATGGGCAGGAAGGAATGACCTGCTGCTAAGTCAGAGCAGATTCACAGATCTCACTGTTGTGCCTGTTGCTATTAACCAACAGCATCTGACACGTGCAAACACAAAAGAGAGAAGGTGAGAAACCAGTGAGAGATAATTGGAACCCCCCTAAGAACGATCAGATTCCTTACAATGTGTTTTCCTGAGTGTTTGCCCAGGAAAGTGCATTCTTAAGAGAGCAGGTTGGCATAAATGCATTTCAAAGTGTAATTGAATATTTGTGGTCAATTATGTGGGCAGTACCTGCCCAGCATTCCCAAGAAGAGTTCATTCATTCTCACCCAGAGGCACTTTGGGTCCAGGAGCAGCATCTGTCCCAGCTGTGCTGAGGGTTTTGCTTAGATGTGGGTGCTTTGAGCCCCTTGGTAGCAGGAAGGTGCAGAGCTG
>PYHW01010668.1:542166-556893 GCA_013186435.1 Turdus rufiventris | reverse complement strand
GTGTGCAGCGGCGGCCGAGCCCGCGCCACAGCGCCCCCTGCAGGCGCGGGGGAATCATCGCCCTGCCCTGCCCGGCCGGGAGCCAGCAGCGCCCCTGCTGGCTGTGCCCGGAACTGCAGCGACGGGAAGGTGCCAGACAGGGCTGGGCTTGGGGCTCTGCTCTCATTGCTGTTTGTTTGTCTTCTTAGACATAGAAATACTAGTAAAGAACTGCTATTCCTTTTCCCAGATCTTTGCCTGAAAGTCCGTAATTTCAAAGTTACAGTAATTCAGAGGGAAGGGCGTCATATTCCCATTCCAAGGGAAGTTCCTGCCTTCCTTGGCAGACACCTGTCTTTCAAATTAAGACAACATAGAAAAGTCTGGGGTTACAAAGGACACATATCAGGCACACGATAGACAAGTAAATCATCAGCAGTAATCGCCACGAGGAAGTCATGCTTGATCAACATGGTTAACTTCAGTGATGAAAGACTGGCCTGGTAGATGTGTGGAGAGAAGAGGACTTTGCCTAGACTTCAGCAAGACCTGTGGCTCTGTTTTCCCACAAGGTCCATATAGTCAAGTTGTGGATGTACATGCTGAATGAGCAGGCAGTGAGGTCGATTGAAGACTGGCTGAATGGCCAGCCACATGAGTCATGACCAGTAGAACCAAGTCTAGTTGAAGGTCAGGAACTAGTGGTGTATGCTAGGGCTCAGAGTGTTGGATTAAACCTGGATGCATGTCTTATCTCCCAGGAACATGTCCGTACCCAACTCCTAGCAAGCAGCTGCTAAAAGTTGAAATTTTGTTGGGAAGAACTTGAGGAAAATCTCTATCATACAAAGAGTACTTCCTTTCCATGAGACAATTTGGTGTCAATTCGGGTGTTCACCACACACTTGTGTAAGTCAGCAGTAAGGAAAACAGCCCTCCACAGGGTGATCCAGCTCATCCCAAGCCAGATACTTAAAAGAAGTCACCACTGTCTATAAAGGGAGCTGAGGGATGTACTTAGATACGGGTTTTTAACTTATGGGTGTATGTGGCTGAGTGAAATGGAAATGCTGTATTTACAGGCAAATACTCATAATTTCCAAGCCTGTGATAAATCCAGTTAATGCATGGTTACAAGTAGCTGATGGTTGCCAGCTGCTTCTCTGCAACTAATTGCTGTCAGACTATTGGTGTGAGTCCAAATGGTCAGTGGCTTAGGGTGGGTAGTGGGTGAGTAGAGTGAAGCAGACCCTGTAGAGTGGAGGAAAGAGTTAATTTTAGTTCTTTTGCCTAACATACACTTTGCTACTTTTCAGCTGCCTGCTAAGACTTGATTTTAAACTGCTTTTCCAGAGTGGGTATCATTTTCTGACAAGCTGTGAAGAAGCAGGCAAGTGTGAGCGAGGGGAAGTGAGAAGTGGAAAATCGCCAAAAATTGACTTCAAACACTGCACAGAGGAATTGAGAACACCCCTCACAAAACCAGCCTGGAGTGGGTTGGGTAGGAAGTGTCTGCCCTGATTGACCTGCCCAACCTGCTGAAAGATCCAGACCCCACGGGAGCACTGGGCTCTTAGAGTAGGCTCAGCTGAGCCAGGGACCTTGCTTGATGCTATCCTGCATGTTATCCAGTCTCTTGTAAGAGTCATCAACTTCCCTGTCCCATCGCTGGGATGCTTCCATCCAGTTTGGGATAAGCCCTGATCTGGGTCTTCCCAGAGGAGTTTGTGGAAAGCCAGGGCTTGGTGAAAACTCTGCTGCTGGTGTGTCCCCATTAGTGTCTGTTTTTCTATCTCACCAGGGCACATGGTGGAGCAAGGAGCAAAGAGCTAACAGAAGTGTGGGATAAGTCCAGGCAGTTTAGTCATCCATGTAGGGTGCAGCAGTGACTGGTGAGCACCTGCTGCCTCCTGGCCTTTCAGCATGTGCTAGGCAAAGCTCGTTTCCTCAAGCTGATCCCTTGGATCCTCCCCTCACAGTCTCTGCTTGCAAATTAGCCCTACTGTGACCTGAGATCCAAGTGGCTTTTTCCTTTCATTGGTGTCCAAATCAGAGCCACAGCAGGGCTGCTTAAAGTGGTGTCTCCTTAAGTGGGATGTTGAAGAAATCCATATTCAGAACATGATACTGTCTCTCTGTCCAGGTGAGCCACCTGCTTCAGGGCTGAGAGCACGACCTGGAGAAGACACATGGATCTCATGGGGGTGGAAGAACATCCTCAGAACCCTGTGCTGTGCCATCAGAAGGGTGTGAGCCCTGTGGGTCCTCCCTCCACCCCCGACCCTATTCCTATCCCAGACACAGGAATGAGAGCAGGCAGCAAGGGAGGCAGTGGGAAGGGAGAGGACAGGAGTCCTGAAAGGAGGGAGGGAGGAGCCTTTCGAGTGAGGTTCAGCAGGTTTTGGAAAGCACTGCGTGTACACAATTCAAATGGTGTGAAAGGAGCAGTGAAAGAAGGGGGCAGGGCTGGGCAGCAGCTGCCAGGGAGTGAATGTCCCCTGCTCCTTTTCCCTTAGTCTGCTTTGTCACCTGCCCACAATTAGCCTCGATTTATCACCCCAGGAGTCTGCAATAAGTCAATCAGCTGCCTGCGATTGCCCAGCCCCTCTGTTTCCAGAGAGCAAGTCTCCTCTTTCCCATGGGTAGGTGGTTAGGTGGCCATCTACCCTTTGTGTGGGCTCTGGGTGGAGGAGGCTGCTCCTTCCCCACGGTCCTGAGCTCTCAGGCCAGGCCAGACCAGCTGTCCTCGCTGTCCTGATTGTCCTGATGGGCAGTTGCACTGCTTGGGCAGCAAACCCTGCTTGGCAATGAGGCCTTGGCACAGTCTTGGGGGACAAGCAGACACTTTGGAGTGTGTGTGGCTCATTGTACCTTACAGGAGAAGGTCCATTTTATCCAACTTGTTTCATGCTCTTTACTCAAGACAAAGGTCTTAGACAAATATCTGTCTTCTCCTCGTACAGAGAGAGATCACCTGGCTGAGCCTCATGGTGAAGCCACAACTCATGTGAGGACAGCTAGCCTCAATGAGGATGCTGGTGCCAAGTGAAACTGTGATGAGATGCCTTCTAAGTCCAGCCTTATGTGCCACTGAGACTCAGTTTCCACATTTTGTTGATGTTCCCTGCTGTAGAAAAGCACCAGCTGAGCATAAAGGCTGATGAAGCAGGTCCTGACAGGACAGTTTAGGGTGGCTGCCCTGGCAAAGGCTCCCTGTCCATCTAGCAGGGCTCCAGGAGCCAGGCTTTTTGCATAGGTGTGTTTGTGCATCTCTGTTGCAGATCTGTCCTGTACTATGTACTTGCTTTGGACATCTTGTCCAAGGTATGGATGATGAAGGTAGGATGGTTTGCTCAGGTAATAGAGAGCGTGACTTACACTTGCTGTTCTGCTCTCCACTGCTTCCTCCACCCAGATTTTACACAGTGCTGCTGAGAACAGCAAAACTTCACACCTTGCACAGCTGCCAGACTGCTGCCTGTTTGGATGAGAGAGTAAAGGGTGCCCAGGCTGCTACAGACCCTCCAGCCCTTGTAATGTGCTCTGCCAGCCCCTGAGGGGGACCAGGCTGGGGGAAAGCCCTGCCTGTCTGTATCTTCCATCTCCACACAGAAACCCTGTCCATGGGGATGCTTCTTATGGGCCCTGAAGGAACGGGGCTGGATTTTGCAGGGCCCTGGATACCACATGAATCTTCCTGTTCAGGCTCCTGAGGTAGGAGCTGAATCATCTCAGCAGGATGGGATGAGCAGCAGATGTCTCAGTGTATTTCGTGCCAGTCATCTGGCATGTGTCATCTGGCAAGGCCCATCTCTGTGCCTCACCCCCTAGAGGTGATGGGCATGTCTGAGGGCACACCAGGTGTTGTCAGGTCCGACTCAGGGCATGAAAAGGCAGAGCTCTCCAAAATTCCATGTTTTCTCTGCCATACCTCTAGCCCAGCCCTCTTCCTCCCCAGAGCCTGCTCCTCTGCAGCCACTAAATTACCTCTTGCCTGCAGGAAGGAGAAGCCTCGAGCTGCCTCTGTTATCACCACAAACACCATGGCAGCAGGGGAGGATGGGTGGTAACCTGACAATTCCAGTAAGCAACCTGTGCTGTGACCAGCAGCCAACTCATCCCACCAGGTAGACCCTGGGGCAGTGACTCACAGGGGTGTCACAGCCAGCATGGTCCAAGTTGGTGTGTGGGAATTGCCCATGGTGCTTGGAGAAGCCTTGCTGATTGATGGGATGAGTGCTCTTCTGCTGATTATATTTATGGCTGCCTCCAGGGAACATGTCCAAAGCTCTGGTTTTTCTGGCTTGTTGTTTCTCTGCCTCTTTCCCACTGTCGTGTTGCAGACAGTCTGTGGTTACTGTCCTGACCAACAACTTGGAGCACCTCCTTCCTGCTTCTTCCTCCATGAACTGGTCATGAGGTTTTCTGTTTTCATGAAGCTGTGTGCGCCCCATCCCATCTCATCCCGTCCTGTCCCGTCCCGTCCCATCCCATCCCAATTTTCCATCTGCCATAGCTGTGGTTGCTGCTGGTGGTTATTTGCTGTGACAGTGACACTCACTTGATCCTATAAGGGGAAGCCTGAATGGGAAGCAGAAAGACCCTGAGGTCCCCTCTCGAGCCACTAATGCCTCTGAAAAGGCAAATTGTCATAGTGGCAGGAAAGGACACGTGGAAGGAGGTGCAAACACCAACCTAGCGTGACTGGTGGTGTTCTGTCTGCCAAGCTTTCCCTCCCCAGTGCAAGCATGAGCTCCTGCCCTCAGCTGGTGGCTCCTGGAGCACCCTGAGGGTGTGGGTTTGGGGCTGCTGTCCCACTGCATGTTATTCGGGTGGATGAGCTCCAAATCCTGCCCCCCATGCCCTTGAGTTCCTGCACCAACACTTCTCCATTCCAGGACTTCTCTTGTTCAAATGCTCAGCCTGGTGTCTGAAGGTGAGCACCTGCTGGCCATGGGGGTCCCAGCCTGGAGATGGGAGAGGGGCAGCAGGACAAAAGGAGTGGCTCACTCCTGAAAATTCCCAACCCATGTCCTGGCCACATCGTGGTTCAGAGATCTCTTCCTGTGTCAGAGACACAGGACCCACAAAGAGCTGGGCTGTCCCTCCCAGGGTTCTGTGGCAGCAGCTGGAGGCCACCTTCCCTTGTCCCATGGAGGAGGGAGGTAGTGAAGCATGTACTGGGAGGTACTGGTTGGTTTTGCAGCATGTGCTTCTGGCACATGGCACACAGGAGAGCAGCTGGCACATTGTTCCCAATGCCATTTGTTCCACAGAGCCCAGGCAGGGACAAAACCTGCCAGAGCTGCCACACCACCCCACTGGGTCTCTGGTTGCCAGCACTGCTTGCCTTGAAACAATCCCAGTGGGGTGAAAGGAATTGGCCAGTGGGGTGTGAAAACAGGCAAGTGTCAGTGGTTCCCTCTCCCTTCCCCAAAATAACACCCCCAAAGGGGAAATAACATCATGGCAAAGTCCCTCCATCCCAGCCTGCTGTCTGGAGGCACATCCTTGCCCCTGGACAAGGCACCCAGGACCTGAGCTCCCTGTTGGGCAGGCTGAGCCAGTGTGTGCAGGCAGTCAGCATTCCCCATCACCATGGACATTGGTATTTGATTTATTGCCTCTTCAGGAGGAACTCTTAGAGTTCCCTTTGGAGCTGAAGGCAGATCTGAGCAGCTGTGTTTGGCATGGCAGGGTCTAGCAGCGAGAGCCGGAGACGAGACGGCAGGATCCTGAGCTCATTACTGTAATGAAGCTCAGGGAATTGGGCTTCTTGCTTATGGAGCTTTCCATTTAAGGAGGCCAGACTAGATGATGGTCCCTTCTGGCCCTAAAACATATGAAGCTCCAAATAACTCAGCCAATAATTAGAAATTTGAGTCTCATTCCTGTGAATATTACAGGCTTGCTGGACTAGAAGCTACAAAGGCTGCACCGAGCTTTCCTCGTGTTTTAAGAGAAGTCATTTCCTGGTAGTGGGTCCCCTGAGCAAATCCCAAACTGATGTCATCGGCATTGATATGGAAGTGTATGCAGGTAAACGACATCACTGTGAACTTTTGTCATGTCCAGCGTCATCTGGATGTGGCAAATAAGGATAATAAAGAGGGAAAGGTCAGATTTTTCAGGATCATATCACCTCTGTAGTTTGGACTGACTTTGGCATCCTTACCTCAACCTGCAGAGCATGGGCAGAGCCTCCAAAAGAGCCAAAGTGATGCTTGGTAAGAAAACTTGGATGAGAAGATCAACATGTCAACATGCATCTTCACCTGCTGGTCAGGGCATGTATCTGGGGGAGTTTTGTATCCCTAACATGTCCTGCCACTGCTCTTGGCTGCTTCCCAACCTCTTCACGTCATTACTGCTTTTTACTTGAACAAGTTTTAATGATTTCAGGTCAAGTTTATGTGCAGGGTAACCCTGATGTTGGGCATATTAAGGGAAGTCATGAGGACAGTGGAGATTTTGGGATTTTCACAGCAACGGGTCTGTAGCCGCCTGAGCCTAAATGGAACTGTGAGGAGAGGTTTCATGGCAAACTGGGAATCTATCACCAAATTAGATTAGGGAGTGCTATTATCCCAGTTTTCTGTACAGCCTCTCTCAGTGTTGCCTCTATTTCTCTTTTTCTCCTCACCTTTGCTGTATGTTGGTTGGTTTCACCTAACACATTTCAGACTTCCACTTTTGTTTCTTTTTTAAAACTCCTATCCTTGCACACATCAATATTTCTTCTTTCCCTACCTGGCTGCAGCAACAGTTCCAGCTCTGGCAGGGGGATGCTGCATCCCTAGTGCTACATCCCAGCCCTGCCATTGCCTCCTCTGCCTTACAGAATGGGCTGAGCTGGTGGAGGCAAGCTCAGAGTCAGGATAGAAATCTGTAAAATCTGTAAATAAATAAAATAAAATAAACAAATCTGTACCAGCTGAGCTTGGCTGATCATAATGGATATCTTTTAAAAGTAGAGGGAAAGGCTGCAGTGAATCAGAAGAGCGAGTTGCTCTCTTCTTCCACCACTGTGCATGTATGCAGCCTCCAAATGGGAAGCAGCCATGGAAAAGAGTATCCCTTGGGAGCAGGGTGACACGTCTAGGGCAGAGAAAAATGCACAAAGGGAGGAAAAGGGGGTGGCCATGTTACCAAGGGGATTCACTCCACAACAAACAAAAAGGTGTGACGAAATGCTGGGTTGCACACATGCAAACACCAACCAGTGGTATTTCCTTGAGCAGGACCTGAATGAGGGCTGAGAGCTCAACAACTCAGCATTGCACAACGGATGGGTTGGAGTCTAGTCTGTTCTTGTTTCCCCAGTTAAATGCCATTTTTGAAATATTTTATCCTTTGTATTCTTTAATCTCTGCCATAAACTATATGGGACATGTCATGAATTAGTGCTGCAGCAGACGCCTTGGCTTGGGAGGTTTCCATTTCTTGAATAAAACTCCTTCCCCTCCTAGTTTTGTAGCTTTAGCACACACATCCCTCTCTTGAATCTAGACAGCAGGGGTAAAAACAGAGGTCACAACAACCACCAAGAATCTTTCATTCACATCTAAAAAGACCTAAAAAAGACCTTCCTATTCATGTCAAGAAGTCTTCCTGAGAAATCCTTTCTGCATTGTGTTTTGCTGACATCTGTACTGCCCCAGGTATGATTAATTCTCCTGCTCACAATAAAATGCTTCTCCTTTGCGTCTGAAGCAGTCTGCAATTTCACAATTAGTTGGTAAAACACACCATGCATTCACCTGAAGCAGCAATGTGAACCCAGGCAGCTTTGCTCCTGACAGCACGAGGGAGATTTGCCCTCGAGCGAAAGCAGCTTGGCACTTGCAGCTTTCTGACGAAGGATGTTCCTGACAGAGTTCAGAGGTGTTGGAGAAAGTAGTTTAAGTTTCTCAAAGGACTGGTTGTTCTTGGGAGGCTCTTCCTAGGGTCTGTGAGGCTCGGGGTGGGCTGAGAAGGAGGGTGCATTTGGGAAATCAGTGTGAGCCCTGGATGGGACTGATCCAAGTGCAGCCCCCGGCACCCCCCGCCCGCTGCTGGTTCTGAACATACCTGTCATTCCTGCAGCCTCAATTACTGCACATCCCTTCCCTGCCACAGCCCCAGGGATCCAAACGGACACCCATGAGCAGTCCGGGGCTCCTCTGGACCCCTGGGGCCCTGTGGGGGCAAAGGGGGCTCTGCCAACAACCCACCCACCCTAAGGCTGCCCCACAGTCCCCCCAGGGATCTGGGGATCCTTCCCAAATGAAACCCAGGGATGGGTAGCTTTGTAAGAGGAGAGGTGTTGGGGGGCTTGTGCAGGATTAAATAATGATAGTGGGGTGCCCAGGTCAGGACAGGCTGGACTGAACCAGGGCCCCTGGAAGCCTCTTTTAACTCCCTCTGTCCAGGACAAGTCTGTGGTTCTTGTGCTGGGGTCACTCTATAAAGTCCCTCTATAAATATAAAATATTTAATTTTATATTCATATAATCCTATAAATGCAAAAATATAAATAGAAATCCTAAAACCCCCCATAAATCCTGCTGCAGGGAGCTCTCAGTCCTCACACATGATGATAAAAGCTGGTTGTTTGGAGCAGGGCTGACAGTACTGCCTCCAGCAGGGTTAGCACCTGGAGGCTGCAGGGTGGGTGGGTGTCATTTATTGCTTTTGTTAGTGGCAGAGAGCAGGAGCTGATCATCCAGCAGCCAGGGAAAGCCATGAGCACTGGCTGACCAGCACAGGGTGTAAAGCTCTCCTTATGGAGCCCAGCACTCTTGTTAAAACTTTAGGGTTCAACTTCTGCTGCTGAGAGTACAGCCTGCTCACAGGAGAGGCACAGAGGGACAGAGCTGGGTACCACAGAGCCCTGGGATGGTGCCACCCCTGGTGCCTGGGCTTCCCTGGGAGAGACACAGATGAGTGCCCCCATCCCATGTGGTGACTAACCAGGATCCCAAATTCACTTTTAGTGCAGAACTTGGGAAATCACCAGTGAACAGAAAACTGAAGTCTTCTGAAACCATGGAGAGTTTGGGCTCAGTGATGCCTGTGGATCCCTTCCCACTCAGCTTATTGTGTGATTCTGTTTTTTCACTGATGTTGGAGGCTCTCTCTAAGGTGTATCTCCCTCTGGGCCATTATAACCTGCCTTTATCACCAGTAATGTGCACAGTGGCTCATAAGGGTGCATGTCTTGGCCGTGTATTTCCTGCCCAAATTTGCCTGATCAATTCCTAAACACCAGGTCTCCAAAGGAGTGGTTTTGTTGTCTAGATAAGGCACACAAGTTCCTATTTTAGAAGCACAGAGAAGCTCACACAGACTGACAATGCAACCAAGTTCTGGTAGGGTGGTGTGGGACCACTGGTGGGATGAGAGAAAGAAACCTGGGAGCAGAAAGAGTTGGAACACAAAAAAATGAAGACAGAGCATAAATCTGCAGTGTGGTCTGGCAACAGGGTAGGAGACAATGGTATGTACATGGATACAGATGGAAAATTCATGGCCCACTGTGCTGAAAAATCTCAGGGGAGCAGTGTGGTGGCTTATGGTTACCACACTGGCAGGGTGAGACTGGGAAGGAAGGACTGAGGAGAACACAGCCTGGAGGGGTAGGTGAAGGACTGCAAAGGGAACAAAACAGCCTTGGCTCCCACCCCACCTTGGTCTGTTATTGCAGGAGCAGTTGGTCTGAGAGCTGCTGCTCCACGCTGTTTGCTTGGGCTGTTTTCCCCCAACAACTGGATGTTTGCATTCACATCTCAGTCCTTGTTTAGGCTGGATGATGACAAGGGAGGTAAAACATTGACACTGCTGAGCAGAGGGGGATGAAATCCAAGGTACTCATCAGGAACCAGACTTTCCCAGACTCCTTTATCTGAGGTTTCTGTGAACTTCAGTGGCTTAATTAATATTTTGACTAAAGTGAGCCTTGAAGAACAGATTCTCCCTCCTTGTCACAGAGCTGTGAAGACACAACATGTAGCATCCCCTTATTCCTCTTTAAATCCCAGGTGGCCCCATTTATGCCAACATTTCTAGAGGGAAAATTAAGCAGAATGCTCTCTTCATGAATTGCAAGTTTCTGCCACTCTTTTCCCAAGTCTCAGAAAGGAGGGGGAAGCATAAGGCTACAGGATAAATCCCCTGTGAGTCCTGTACCTGTCCCAGTTCTAATTAAATGTTGTTAAATTATTCTCTGCTTCAGCATCTTTGTGGCAGAGGCTGGAGCAGCAGAGAAGATCCTCAGGGTTCAAATGGAACACTTTTTTTTAGTGTAGACCTTGCTTTAATATCCTGAGTTTCCTAAGTTCTTGTGTTGTTGGTAAATAAAGGTGGAAGGAAAGTTTTTGGTGTATAGTGAGGGGTCAGGAACCTCTCTCACTATACCTGTGGTCATTGGTGTGGAGCTTTGCAATGCTGCTCACTCCAGCGTCCCACCCAGGTTTGCAAATCCATTGGAAGATGGGTTGGAGCAGCACCAGGAGGGCAGGGGCACAAGGCTGGGGTCTGACTTGTCCTCACCCCCTGGACAGCTCCAGCATGGCCACCATGGCTGAGCCCCATGCTGCCCTGGCCAGCAGAGCCCTGTGGCACTGAGCCACCATCCAGCTGGCTCCTTGTCCTCCCTGTGCCCATCCCTGCAGCCGCCCCAGGGCAGCTGTTTCCTCCCAGGACTATTTGGGGTGTAGCCGTGGGAGGCTTAGCAAATTCCCCGGGGCTGTGGCTCTCCAGGAAGCCAGATACCAAATGCTCTTCTCTTCCCAGACCCTCCCAGAGCCAGAGACTTGCCTCAGCATCTGTTTATAACTCCTGAAACTGGCCAGGCTGTTTGGTTTGGGATAAAGCAGAGTCTGGCAGGACTCCTCCCTGCCACCACAGTGGCACACAGCCGCTTATCTTCCATGACAGACCCTTTCCAAAAGCCCTGGGAGCTGGGCTGCCTGCACTGGCCCCAGAAGGCGTGTGCCCAGGATGGGTGTGGGAGGAAGACAGCAACACCAGCTGGGTTTAATCATCCAGGATGTGCCGGGGAGCTGGGTGGGATGGCTGTGGTGGCAGGCCCTGGTGCTGGAAGCAGGGAGATAGCTTGGGGATGGATGTGATGTGGGAATGCATATGGGGAGAGATGATGCTGGCCCTGCCGGGCATGGTGGCCACAGGGAAGGCTGGGTGTCAGATTCCAAGCACAAGGAAGTTCCTTTGGAAATGAGTTTGGGAAGGGGCAACATGCCTGTAGCCCAGCACTCCAGGGTGGCCCAGGAGGGTCCCAAACATTTTGTGGGTGACTGGTCAAGCAGGGCAGTGGCCTGGCTGCTCGCCCAGCAGCTGAGGACCTTGTCCTGGAGTGCTGGGGCCATGAGGGGAACAATGCACGTGGGGACATGGGCTGCTCTGCCCCTTCCCCTGTTCTGTGCCATGGAAAGCCCTTCCGTGTGTGACAGCAGCACCTGCTCCAACAGGGAATGCTGATGTCCAGGTGTCAGCAGGATGGACACAGCATTCCACCAGCACAGGGCTTGCACTTCATGTGCAAGAAAGCAACCTCTGTTCTGCCCAGCTGAGCTTTGCACCAGGCTGGGGCTGCCCTCCTCCCCGGGACAGCTTACGGTGCTTTCCATGGGCAGATGGACAAGCTGAAGGGCACAGCTCTGCCCGTTGGGGTCACCAACACAAGCACCCTCCTCTGCTTTCCAGATGTGGCTGCAGCAGGAGGGTGGTGGCCCTGCTGCCTGCACAGGGGATGCTTCACGCAGCCCAGGGTGGCTCCAGCCTGTCTCTGCCCCGCTCTGTGCTGGCTGGCTGCACTCTCAGAGCAGCAGCCCCCAAGCACAACCTCCCACAGGCTCTGAAATTCCCTCTTTTCCCAGGCTGGTAAAGGAGCAGCGGCTGCCTCCTGCCACGCTATCAGTATGGAGTGATAAAGGCACTTCCTGTCACTGCAGCACTCGCTTTCATCTCTCACATGAGTTTATAGACAATATTAGCATGAAATCTATTTTAACCCTAGACTTTCTGCTGTAAAGCTGCAGCCCTCATGGAGCACGACACTGGACCAGGACCTGCGTGATGTGACACATTTGTAGGGAAAGCAGAGCCCAAGGTCAGCTTGGACCTTCTGGAGGAGGGTGAGAATCAACAAGCACTCACTTGCAGGCAAGTCACAAAACCTGCCAACACCTTGGCTGACTCATCAAAATTGAAAAGTTCTTGAGCAGGGAGTTGAGTTTTCTGCATTTCTGATGGGAAGCAGCCAGAGGGCCAAAGGAGATGTGCCTGAACTCTTCCAGCCTCCCACCTTCCTGAGGGCTGTGTGCCAGAGCCTGGCTCCATCATGGGGAATTTGGAGATTTCTAGGCCTGGGTCCAAATCATGGTGAAACCAACACTGGCACATCTGCGTGTGCAAGGGAGGGGATCTGCTACCTGTGCAGAACTTCAGAACTTTCCTCACTCCCACCCTGCTGTGGGTAGGCAGCTGGGCTGGCTCCCAGAGGGCAGAAGATGAAATTTCTGTTTCTCCTGAGCTGGGCAGTGTTCATGCAGCATCACTGGGGTGGATTCAGCCCTGCTCCTGGCAATTTTCTTCTCCACCAGGCTTTGCAGCCTGCCTTGCTCTCCAAAGTCTTACCTGATCCTTGGGATTCTGTGCTGCCACAGAGCCCCCAGACTACACCCTGCTGGAGTCCACACTGGAAGCACTCTGGATGAGTTCCTCTCCTTGGATAATGTTTATTTGCAAACCTGGGTGCCTTTTTTTCTGACAGAACATGTCTGAGCCCTCCAAAAGCTCCTGGGCCTGTTTTGCAAACCCAAGACCTGAGTTTGCTGAGATACACCAAGGCTGGGGGCTCTGCTTGTTGGATGCTGAAGTTCATGGAAGACTTGGCTGAAGACATCCTTCTAGGAGAGGAGATATTTGTCTTTCTAACTCTGCCACCATCTGCCCTCACACTGTTCCCACTGGTGGAGTTGCTTATGTCTTATTTATAATTATTTCACCATGTTTTGCAGATTGGGGGCAAAACTTTTCTGTTGATGCCAAACACAGCACACAAGGGGCAGTGACACATGGCCTCTCACTGCTGTACAGCTGCTCTCAGCTGGAGGGAACAGCTGGGCTTGAACCTCCCTGCAAACCAGGGCAAGGGATGTTGGACAGCCAAGGCCTGGGGGGAGAATGAAGTATGGAAGGTGAAGGGGAGGTTTGCTGGGACTGGTCTCTGTGGTCCTAAAAACCTTGAGCTGAAGGTTATTGGTGCAAGACTGGAGCTTGTTATGGAATAGGTCATACAGCAAGGACTGGAGAAAATGTGATGACAGGGAAACTGGGCAGGAGGGTGAGAGGCCAAAAACCACAGAGCAAATCCCATTCTGGCAAGGTGGACAGAGAGGAGACCGAGGTCTGCTGGTGACAGAGGCAAAGCCTTGCTACAAACACCATAAAGAAGAGACTTCATTGATCCTGTACATGAAATCTTGTGGCAGGGCAAGCTGAGCCCTGCATTTGTCATTAATTTAAAATTCTATTCTTTGTCCTTTCCATGCTCTCATTTTTCTTTCTCCAACACTGGAACACAAAGACATTTCTGAAATCTTGCTGCTTTTGTAGGGGTTGGGGAGCAGAGTGTGAGAGGATGAGGGTGGTGACCCTCTGGACTGTTCCTTCTCCAAAATTTGGAGGCAAAAAAGGGGTAGAAAATGAAACTTTTGCCTCACAAAGCAGTGCTTTAAAATCAGCCAGTCTGTTGAGGGAGCGTCTACAAGCTGCATCCCTTCTCTAGAGACCTCCAACTGTTTGGTAGCCACAATCTATCTAATCTATTGGTGACTCACCTGCACAAATGTCAGTCTCTCCCGTGGCGTTGTTTGTACAGCTCCTTGCATGACAAAGTGCTGGTCTGGATGGCCTCCAGATGCAGCCATAAAAAAATGTGTCAGAAAATAATCCCACTGCTGAATAACCTCCATCACAAACCCCAAGGAAGATTGATGCCTACTTGCAAATAAAGGCAGTGATGGCAATGGCCTTGGTGAAGACCCAGCAAGAACAACCAGGTTGTGCCAGGGCTGCAGCAAGAAGGTCCCAGCAGAAAGAGCACAGGGAGCTGACTGGCATGGGAATTGATATGATGTTGGGAGAGGTTTGAAAAGGGTCATAAGGTATTTCTGCAGGATAACTCTTTCCTTCTTTTCCCTGAAAGGCATTTCCCAAATCCTCAAAGCAGCCACAGCCCCAAATCTGACAGAGCCCAAGGAGTTGTGGAAAACACTCTCAGGTACAGGGTGGGTTGTTGGGATGTCCTAGGCACAGGACACTCAATGAACCTTGTGAGTCCCTGCCAACTCAACACATTTCATGATTCTTTGATCATCCAAGCAGCTCAAGTGGTGGAAAAAGGGGTCAGAGCCTCAGACATGTGGGACATCTCCAGTKGTGTCCAGCAGGTCATGGCAAGCAGGCTGRGAGCAAGGTCCAGTGGGGTCAGTAAGCAGCAGCATCAGGGAAAAGAGGCCAGCTCCTCATGAGGAAGGGGTCTGAGTTCATACAGGAGAGTTGGGAAGATGAGACCACAACTGGAGAAAATGCAAGGAGCTCAGGGAAGTGTGTTTGTGGAGAGAAAAAAATAGAATTTCCTGAACCATTATGAGTAGCTGAAGCCATCTCCTGAGCCACTTGCAGATGGGCACTTGGAGATGAAAAAACTGCTGTGAAATTCAATGGCTTTGTCCCCAGACTCAG
>PYHW01010668.1:529620-542116 GCA_013186435.1 Turdus rufiventris | reverse complement strand
GAGCAAGGTCCAGTGGGGTCAGTAAGCAGCAGCATCAGGGAAAAGAGGCCAGCTCCTCATGAGGAAGGGGTCTGAGTTCATACAGGAGGGTTGGGAAGATGAGACCACAACTGGAGAAAATGCAAGGAGCTCAGGGAAGTGTGTTTGTGGAGAGAAAAAAATAGAAATTCCTGAACCATTATGAGTAACTGAAGCCATCTCCTGAGCCACTTGCAGATGGGCACTTGGAGATGAAAAAACTGCTGTGAAATTCAATGGCTTTGTCCCCAGACTCAGCTGGCTGCAGGGACAGGATTCACTGAGCCTGGGTGCTGTCACTGCCCTGTGACCATGCCAAGCAGCTATTGCATTGCTTCTGAACAACAAATTGAGGTACAGGCCAGGAGCTGCTGGGTTGGGCTGAGCTGTGCATCAGTTCTGCTGGACCAGGAGGTGGAAAGCCCCTCAGGAGCACTGTGGAAACCTCACAGGACTTTTCCACAGACCTCACGTACCAAAGGTCAGCGCTCCATTTTGGGCCTTGACCAAAAGGTTCAGATGACACTCAAATGCTCTTTCTCCTACATGTTTGCTCAGACATGAATCAAGTGGTAAAAGGTTGGAGAAATAAGGCTGGTGGGGTTCTGGGGCTGTTATTTCAGCAGTTTCAGAAAGCACAAAGCCAGCAGTGCCAAAGATGGAACCATGTGCCCACCAGACCTCTCATATCAAGCCAGGCCTTCTCCAGGTCGAATCATAAGGTGTTTTAGGATCTAAATTGGAAGGGTTAGAGAAAGAAAATGCAGAATAGTAAGTTAAAGAAGATTAAAAAAAATTGGTCCGTAGGCCCATCTCTCTGTGCCCTTCTTTTAGCACTCAGTCACCTTGTGCCAATCTCTCTCTGCTGCCCCTAAGAAATCCTGCTGTGCTGTCATCTCTGAGGCCAGGCACTCAGACTGTTCCCTGCTTCTCTCAGCATATTCACAGCCACAGTCTCCCTTCCTGGAGATAATTTTGGTCCTAATCATGTTTTTCTCCACCCTTCAACTCTGTCTTACTGCCTGAGGCTCAGTATCCCATGTTCTCCTTGGGGAAGAAAATCTGCTCTTTTTTTCCCCCCTTTTCCAGTAACACGAAGGCAAAGAAGCACAACAGGTCCCTCCATCACAGTGACACCTGCAGGTAGGTGCTCTGGAGATGGTTGGAGCGGGACAGGAGGAGGGGGCTTTCAAGACCTGTTGCCTTTGGTGTGCACACAGCGATCCAGAGAGATCTGAGTGGAGTGGGACACGGTGGCTGTCCCAGCTGGAGTGGGTGAGGAGCCTTCAGCAGGCTGGGGAGAGGGGGGGCTCTTCTGAAGGACATCTTGGATACCTCAGTGCTGGTACAGGGCCCTGCAAGGCGCAGAAGTGATCCCAGCAGCCAACATCACCCTCTGTCTGTCCTCTCTGAGCTTGTAGGGGAGCTGGAGGGCAGTGCCCATGAAACCTCTGAGCACCCCAGCATGGAGGGCACTGTGCATTGTCCAGAGGGATGGCTGGAGAAGGCACCATGGTCACTGTGACTCTCCTTTCTTGGCTTCCTCCATCCCCAGACTGCAGTGTTTGTACATCAGGGCATTCATTCAAATCCAAACACTTCTGCCTTTCCCACATTTCTGCAGCCCATTCAGCACCTTCCACCACTCCTGCACCACATGTGTGTTCATCACCTTTCACCCTGTTCCTCACCACCCAGCTGAAGGGGATCTGAACACCAAACCCTGGGAGGGCCTTTATGGAGCTCCTGCTTCTCAACCTGAGTCATTCTGTGCCTGCCCAACATAGCCAGAGTGTCACCTTATTTCAGAGCTGTCCTGGGAGCACCCATGCCTGGACAGACACTACTGCTCTGGGGTTTTTTTAGGAGGGGCTCGTTCTAATTTTCACTTTTTATTTTGAAACTGCTCACAGCTGTTGCCATATTTAAAAAAACATTTGTAGACCTGTGCTTAAAATACCTGCAGGTTCAGGTTTGCAAGCCCTTAACTCACCGTGGGACTATTTGTCCTTTTAAGTTCAGTGCTGGAATGCTTCAAGGTGTTTAAGCAAGGCCAAGGCCAGGGCATGGGAATGCTGGTCTTTACCAGGCTTTGCCTTTAATTGCCTGCACTCCTGCACTCCCCTGCCCCCGCAGAGGAGAGAGATGGGAGCTGTGCAGACCAAGAAGAAAGGTGGAGGGGAGGCACTGAGCCCCAGCCCTGGGAAAAGCATGACAAAGGGTAGAGGGCTTTGCAAGCACTTAACGCATGATAAGATGTGGTACCGAGGCATGGAAGCGGTCCCTGGTTATCCTCATGGGCAAACCCAGCAGAGAAGAGCTGCAAGAGGGGTTTGCAGAGCCAGGAGAGGACCAGCCATTGCTTGGCTGAGATGCTGAGCTCCTGCTGATGGCACTCTGCTCTCACAAGCCGCTCTCTCCCTGTGCTGAGGTCATTAAAGATGTCCAAAAGCTGTTTGGAACAGGGTGGGATGTTCAGTTTGATGCCTGGCTCTGCTACAAAGGGAATAAAATCACAAGCCTCTGGGGGCTGGGGGTACCACCCTGCTGGCAGAGGTGTTTTGGAGGCACAGAACACTCCCTGAATTTTTGCAGCCCCCACAGACCCAAGGTCATGCTGCAAGGTGGAAGGTGGCTGGAGCCAGGTTTGGAGCAGCTTTGGCTGCGGCTCAGAGGGTCTGGAGCCTGGGGAGAGCTGTCAGCTCTCAAATGCAGCACAGAGCTCTGAGGCTGGGGGAGATGGAGGGTGAGGGTGGCCTCTGGAAAAGGGTGAGAAGTGGTGGGAGCAGAGGGGGAGGCAAACGAGAGAGGTCCTTGCAGGGCTAAGGGTAATTCCTGCTGCCCTGTGGAAGGACATCAGAATGCTGGTGGTGATCCTTGGTGGCCAAAGCCACTCCAGCTCTTGCCCACAGACCCTGCAGGGTGTCTGTGCTGGCAGTTTGGCACCATGGACTTGGTGTGATGAACACAAAGCCAGGATGAGGAGACAGAAACCAGCTGGGGAGGGAAGAAGCAGGGAGAAAGAAGCAGGGGGAGAGAAGCAGGGGAGAGAAGCAGGGGAGAGCAGCAGGGGCCCTGGCAGGGTGGGGCAGCCCCAGGTGGCTGCAGAGGGTACAGTGGAGGGGACAGGGACAGGCTGGGGGGAATGCTGCCGTGCACCTGCAATAACAAGCTCTGGGCACAGGGCCTGACAGCAGGATGGAGGCTGGGCTGGAGTTACAGCCCCCAGGGGAGCCCCTGGTGGCTTGGTGCCCGGGAAACACCTCGGAGTGAGCCCCCTCCCCACCCAGGAGCTGGGCATGCAGGGTCTGCCAGCCCCACAGCTGCCTGCCTGGGAGCTTCCCCCTCTCAGCTGCTCTGTGCACCCACGCTGTAGCAAAGCCCCCAGGATCCCCTCTCTCATGAGGAACCTGCTGCCAGAATTCCTCTTTCCCCCTGTGCTTCAGGGACTTCATGTGTAATTTGGACCCTGGACACCTTCACACCTTCCACAGCTTTTCCCTGCCTGCCCCAAACTTTTCTCTGCTAGCATCCCCTACCATGACTTTTCCTCCCTCAATCCAGCCTCCTTGCAGGATGTAATCCCTCCTGCTGCCCTCCTGGCCCCAAATCCTGACCCTATTTGCTCCTACTCTAGCTCAGCAGGCATTGTTCCCACCATGGCCACCTTGAAACCAACTCATTCCCCACCTTTCTCCCAATGATTTCCTCTCCTCCATTTCCCTCTGTGGTTCCTGGTTTATCCACCACCAAATGTGACCTTCTGAGAGCATGAGAAGTTCATGTTAGCTCAGAAATTCCCCCATAAGTGTATGTTCCAGCCAAGCTCCAGGGACTGTTTGCTAGGAATTGCCTGCACCAATTCCCCAAATGTTTACACTCACACACCCCAACAGTCTGGCGATTGCTTCTTCTGCAACTAACTGCAGGCGATGAAAAGAGGAGGAAGTTAATGGGATTTAGGAGTTAGATCTCTCCAATGGGACCTGGAAGCCTAGTCCAGAATGTTTACTTTGAGTAAGGATGGTCACAAAGTGCAGATTGTCCCAAGCAGCAGGGGCTCTCCAGGTCATAAAACCAAGAAGGTCCCAAGTCAGGAGCCACCTGTGCTGCCTGGAAGTGGGGAGATGGAGCACAGCAAAGCTTTTGCTTTCCCCTAGAAATGGAGGAATGTGAGAATGGATTTGTGCAGCAAATCAATGCCAAAAATTAGATATGTCCTTTCTCTCCTTGTGGCAGCTTGTCTTTGCCATAGGACATGCTGGAGATTTGATGAAGCTGGGGAGAGTCAATCTGCTCAGGTCAGGGGTACCCCAGGTATGGAATTAACAGGGTGTTAGTGTCCCCCCTGCATTCCTTCTTTCCTTTTCTTCCTCTCTTTGTCTTTGGGCTCCTTCTCTGTGCTCCAGGCCCCTTGAATGCTGCACACAGACTGGGCTTGCTGCTGCTCCTGACCCAGCCTCACAGGCAGGAGACCTCACTCACTGAACATAGTTTGTCTGCCCAGTAACCTGGCAACTGCACTAATGCATGTGTGTGCATAAACCATCCTCCTGAAGCAGAGCCAGCCCCACCGAGGCCGTATCCCCTTACAGCAGGGACTGCTGCACTCTCTGCATTGCTGCTCCAAGGGCAAAACCTGCCCCGTGTTTCTCTTATTCCAGCCATGTCCTCTCCTCACCTGTCCTCATATTGCAGTGGGATGCTCAGAGGCGAAGCAGGCTCTGAATGTGGAAAGAAAAGGGTTCAGCCTGGCCTTGTTATCACTGAGAGGCACATTCACTCTTGGGAAGACACATCCACTATCGGGAATGCCCCAAATTCACCCACCTCAAAAATGCATCTGGGTGTTAAAACCCAGGTGGGGTCACCCCCAGCTGCCTGGCCATCAGGAGAGGAGGCTGCCCCATGCCAGAGAGCAGCTCTGGAAGTGCAGTGGGGCACATCTCCTATGAGATGAGTTCCTAATGACCAGTGTGCTCAGGGCTGAGCTCTGCCGCGCTCAAAGCCTCCTAACCTCATGTTCAACCTCTCAGATTTATAGAAAAACAGACAGTGAATCTGACAGAGGATTCTAAGGCTGATTTGACTTTTCTGTAAGAGTCTAAATCTGTCATGTCAGATAAAATCTGCAGAGCTGCAGAGAATATTGCTGCTCCCCACCCAGCAGCTCTGAGAGCTGGGCGGCGTTGGGAGGAAGGCTCGGGGGCTGCGCTGGGGCAAGTCCCTTGAGGAGGAGACAGGAGGAGTCATCCTGCTGTTTGAATTTGTGTCTTGCTGCTCCAAGGTTTCCTAAGACTGGAGGGCACAGAAAAGGAGGTGAAAGGAGAGAGGTGGTTGATTTATAGCTTACCATCTTCTCTGATCTTGATTGCCCTTTTTCTTGGGAGTCTCTCTTATCCAGACATGGAGATGGGAGGAGGGGGATCTGTTTCAGAGATTGCTGAACTCTGGGTGTTTGCTGTTTCCTGGAGATCTTTTGATGTTCCCTTTGCTTTAAAACATTTTCAGTGTGAAGTTTTTCAGCCTCCCGCTGCACCTCAACTCTCGACATCGGGGCACGATCCATCACGAGCTACCCAAACAATCCCCAGCAAGTTGAGACCTCCCCATCTCCGGGGCAGGGAGGCGATCTGTCCCTGCAGGACTCAGCACAGCTCCTGGGGCAACTCAGGCCAAGACCACGGGCTGCTACAGGCTTGTTCATGGCTTGTTGTGGGAGGGCAGTGCCAGCCCCGTGTGCGGCTTTGATCGAATGGAGCCCAGCACAACTGCACCAAACAAAATGAAAAACACCTTTCTGGGTAACAGGCTTGTGCCATTGAAGTCTTATGACTAATGCTAAATGTTTGATTTAGGGCTCACTAGAGGAAGAAGAATGGAAAAAACCCTCTGTGGGCAGACTGGGAAAGGTCTCCAGCTCAGATGATCTCTCTTGTCCAGCATGTGCATCTTGTCAGCCCTGGTAATGGCCATCAGGTCTGTTATTAAAAGCCCATCAAACAGTCCTTTTCCATAAATCTTTTCACAGCACTCTCAGTTAATAAAATTGATTTGGTTTAACTGGTGCCATTTTCCAGAAAAGACAGGCCAAAGAACAACATTGCCTGTAAAACAATCTGTTTTGTTCTGTGAAAGTAATTAGTTTTTCTTGGACTTAATGTGCTTGGGGGTTAATTATTCCAAAACTGCCCATGAACTCCCATGATGTGGGGATTTTTTTTGTGGAGCTGCTGAAGGTGCCAGTTCTTGCAGCAAGGCTCTTTATGACTCTTGATAATGTTCATTATTTTCCTTAAATTATCAGCTTAGTGGCATTGTGGGCTTGCATGAAACTTTTCTTTCACAGCCTGTCCCCAAAAAGTTTCTGACCTTTGCGGTTCAAAACTACATCCTGAGAGCACCTGGGACCACAGGCAAATAAGATTTGCTTGTCTGTTACTGATTTAATAATGATTTTCATGCCAAAGTCATGATTTTGCAGTGGGATGAGTTGTGGCTGAGGCTGTCAGTGACAGCCTGTCCTTACAGCAGCCCCAGACAACTTTTTTGGGGTGAAAGAGAAAGAGATGGTCCCAGATTTTGTTAGTAGCAATAATCTTTCCAAGGGGATGGTCTGCAAAGGTGAGGTCATGTTAAAGATGCTGATGCTTGAGCTTAAGAGGAGGAAAAAAAGTGAAAACTCCTGAACTTTCACTGCATGTTCATGTAGGAAAAAAAAAAAAACAACAACATTCAACCAAAATATCTCATAAACTTGGGGGTTTTTTGGGTTTGTCTTTTTTTTTTTTTTTTTTTTTTTTTTTTTTCTTTTTTTTTTTTTTAAGAAATGGCTATACACGGCCATTTTACTTGTAACCCAGCCAAAAATAATTTGTGGCAGGAAAGTTTGAGCATTTGTAAAAATAAAATAAAAATGAAAAAAAAAATTTTGAAAGCATGTTAGAGTATTTTAGTGTGAACCCAAACAGAGAAGTTGGTATTCAGAGGGCAGAATAGCCCTGATAACACAACACGCTGCATTTCTGGCCATGTGCTGAAATGGAGATTTTTTTTTCACCTGTTTGTTTTATTAATCACACTACAGAACTCAGTGCAGCACTTGCTGATTTTTGACTTGTTAACATTTTTCTGTCCCATTGCCATTTGCTCTCTGTTTGAGCTCTACACCTGCTCCCCACGTGATAAATTGAATTCATGCAGAGTAACAAACCACCTCCTACCCTGTCCCAGCACATTTACCTGTGGGAGGGGGGTTTGACCCCAGGGCTGTGCTGACTGTGAGGGGTTTGGGCTGCAGTCCTGATTCACATGGGATGGATTTTCCATTTTCCTTTTCTTTGGACACCGTTGGGTTCTGCCACAAGCAGACACAAACCCTGGAGAGTCTCACCACACTGGAAAGGGGATCAACATCCCACTACACTCACTACAAAAGACAGATTTTTGCAATAAAAGGCCAGAATTTGGTGGTGTCAAGTAGGGAACAGTGCAGGGGAGAGCTGCAGTGCCTGTGGGATAACCCAGGAACGTGGTGAGAAGAACAGGTGGTGGCTGGGGATGATAAACAGAAGTGTCTCTGCACAGAGCAATTTGCCACAGGATGTTGCTGAAGCTGAAGAGGGAAGCGAGATTCCAGCCTGGTGTTGGACATTTGCATGGCTAACAAGAATATCCAGAATTATAATAGTTAATAGTGACACCCTGCTTGGAAGAGATATCAGATCCGTGGCCCCAGGGCAAACGCCGACTGGAACAGATTAAGGAGAGGCCTCCAGGAGGGGATGGATTTGGGGGGGATTGGATTAGCTGGTACCTGCCTGCTGTGGGGACACCTTTCCTGAGTGCTGGACATTAACCCCTCCAGCAGGCAGCCCATCTTCCACCCAAGAGTGCTGATTCATCAGGACAGAAACATTCCCCGGAGATCTGTGAGTGCGGATGAAATCCTGATGGAAATCTGCCCGCTCTCCTGCCAGCAGAGCCTTGGCAGCCCGCCTGACCAGCTGGCAGCAAGAGGAGAACATGGGAGCCTGGCTCCTGGGATGTTCAGCTCTCCCAACTCCCGTGCAGGGAGCAGGGATGGTGGCTCCCAGCTGGGGGACCATGTTGTGCTGTGTCCTCCAGCTGGGGGAAAGGAGAGAGGCCAGGCTGCTCTGCCTTTTGGAAGCAGTGCTGCTGGGTTGTCATCTCAAACTGAGCCACAAAGAAATGTCAGGACACTAAAAGGCAGTGGTAGGCTTCATGTTCCTCTTCTGTGCTGCCCACCCACTCCTCCATTCATATCAATGCCCTTTGCCCCTCCCCTGCCTTTTTCTCATTTTTGCACATTGCCTGGGTGACCAAATGTCTTGCAGAAGGTCCCAGTGGGTTCCTTGCTGGGGCAGAGCTGTCCAGATTTCCTGCTGGTCAGAGGAAGCTGAGACTGGTCTCGGAATCTGGCAGCCTCAAATCCAGGTCCTTGTCTTCTAGAGCAGCACTAGCGTAACAGCACAGGGACACCCATTGTGTCCATCTCCCTCCCAGGGGGTGGATAAACAGCACATGAACATGACAATCTCCATAGGTGTGATGGTGTAAATCCACTCCAGGCCTGACTCCTCAGGTCTGTCTCTGCTGTTCACTGGTATATGGAAGTGGCATTATTTTCTTGCTTCAAACGTGTACTTGCCTTTGTCAAAACAACCCTGAAACAGAAACTTCTGGCAGTTTCCTCCCTGAGAAGGTCACCTGTGCTCTGGCCATGACAAAACTGCCAACAGCCCAGGCCACCCCTCAGGTTAGCTGTGTTTCAGAGGAGAGCTCCAACAGCAAACCCAGGGCATGTTAAATTGCTGGCATGGGAGCTGTGGTGGGATGTGCCCCTCTGGAAGAGTACACAGTGCCATCTAGCCGTGCTGGTCCGAAGTACAGAGCTCACCCCTGCCCCAAGCTGCACCTCCAGGAGCCTTGACACCCCTTCCCATCACCTCCAGAGCAGCCACTGGCTGGCTAACATCACCAGCACCAGGGGAGTGCTGCTTTCACACCTTTGGTTTTAGCTCATGGGGAGGTTTGTATCTGAGCAACCCAACTTGGCTCAAACAGTGACATTTTGGTGAAAATGGGCTGGAACTGGTTGGTTCTGTTTTTTCACTGTCACCTCCAGGGTGGTGGCTTTGTCTCCCTGTATCTCCCTTCCATTTTGTGCTGGTGTGCTGGGTTTGCAATCCCTCTCCTTTCCTGCACTCAGCGGATGTGAGAAACACAGAGAGGTGCTTGTTGTAACTTTAGCCATTTTCACAAGTAATTCTTCTGCTCCTGGCCAATATTTCCCTTCCCTACCTGG
The DNA here is from genome assembly GCA_013186435.1 of Turdus rufiventris. Lineage (NCBI taxonomy): Eukaryota > Metazoa > Chordata > Aves > Passeriformes > Turdidae > Turdus > Turdus rufiventris. Next base: position 532,770 of record PYHW01010668.1, on the reverse strand, counting down.
TAGATCTCTGTTCCAGCCCTGACATCCAAATCTAGAGAAAGATCAGAGATGTTAGATCAGCTGGAGAGCTTGGGGTGGCTTTAGGCTCCATCTAGCAACAAGCTGAGCTCCTCTATTCCAGCACAGCCATGCTCATAAACATCTGCATCAGGTGTCAGAGGCTGTGCCCTCCACTTGGCTTCAGCCAGGGTCCCCTTTCCACTGAGACATTTCACTTGTGAGGAAATTGTGTCTTGCTGGTGCTGAGTGTTGGTCCTTGGTGCCCATGAAAGGAAGTGCTGTCTTTAGGAAATTTCATGGCTGGAGTTAGCAAGGCTTAGACTGTGCTGCTCTCCATCCATTTCTCCTTTCTTCCTCTCTGCCATTTTTCCTTCCCTCTCCAGCAGATAGAATGGAGAGAGAAATGTGCACTTCCCCTCTCATCTGGAGGGACATTTCAGGCTTTATCTGGACTAGGATTTCACTAGAACTTCAGTCAGGCCCGGTACAGCTGTAGGTGCCAGACAGCCATAGCCAGCTAAATCTCCATGCCAGCTGCCATCATCATCCAGGAACATCCACAGCACACCTTGCCTTTCTGAAATCCCCTTTGCCTCCTGCCCTTTGCTACTTAACCTACAGCTGTGGCCCTTCCCAAAGCCCAGTGCTGACAGCCTGGTCCTGTATCACCATGCTGTGTCACCTACATTAATTGGACTCCCACCTCACATTGCTTTTTTTATTTCTTTCAGCTTCTTCTCCCTCCTGCTGTTCCATTTCTGGGCTATGTGGAGCAAGTGGAGTGTTTGCATAAATCTCAGATGTGTTCTTCTAGAATATCATGTCTATGACCCTTAGGGGCATAGTGCCAATGGTTGAAAATGTCTAAGATGCCCTTCACTAGCTCAAATCCCATCTCCATGAACTGTGCAAGAAGAATGGAGAGGACAGGTTCTTAGAAAGAGTGGATCCAAGGTGAACATGAATTTTTGTGATGCTCACAACTTGGCAGAAGTCATGGTAGCATTGAGATACAGGCACTCACATACACACACACAAATTCTTTAGGCAAGGACCAAGCGCTGTTTCTTCTTGGCCCAATCCTTCTGGCCCAGATTTCCCTTCAGACAATCCAGCCCAAACTGGGGGTGGGATTTGGATCATCACCTGGATCACCAGGTGTCCTTGGGAGAGACAATTGTGGAGTCACCTTCTACAGCATCACTTAATGCCAAGAAACAGCCCCAGCATGATGTGACTTTTCCCCTGGAAGCCCCCCTTTCCCTCTAGAGGCTACAAAGGCAGACAGAGGCAGGCTGAGGTGGAAAATTGCCCAGTGGTTAAAGTCTGGTGCAATCTAAGTGACTGAAACCAGTGTTTTATAAGAGGAAACTCTGCCTTAACACCAGTGCTTGCTGAGGGAGCCACCTGTGACAGTGCAGCTCTCAGCTACATCCTGTCCCCAGGGCATTTCTGAGCCAAGCTGAGGGCTCAGCTGCAGTTTTACAAATCTCCCAAGTGCCCTGGTAGTGCCAATGGCATTTTGGAGAATGGAAAGTTGTGTCCCAGGCCACACTGAGATGTCCTTGGGGAACATCCGAGGGGTCCTGTCCCTCAAGAGTGCCTGGGTGAGTGCAGAATTCTGTTGGACAATTGCATCCCATTGCTTAGCGTGGGAAAATGGGAAAAATTACCAAAATGGGAGAAAATAGGGGAAAATGAGAAGAATGGGAGAAAAACAGCTGTGTCCAGAGATATTTTTCATTAACATTAAGGAGAAACATCATCAACAGCAGATATGACAAAACTGGAAAGTTTTCATCCAAAGATTAAATTTTCTGGAGGCTGTGAAAAGTGTTAAAACCCAAGAATGAAGCTGTGACTGCCTTTCTGGCTCTATTAGATATAACACTGCCAACCTGTGTGATAGTACTGCAAGTGTCTCTAAATTTAGAATTTTTTAAAAGCTTTGCCTGCTGCAGCCAAATGCACCTATTAAAGAATTATGATTATTAAGGCAACCTCATGATTTCTGTAGCCTGATGTTTTAAGGATTGTTGAATTGTTTCCCCTCTTTGGCAATCCTGGAGGTGCCAGAATACAGATGGAACCTCACACAAACCTCCAAGCATGAGCACATGAGAGTGCTGGGTGTGCTGAGGACATTATTTCAGCCAGCAGTTGTTCCCCCAATAACCTGAGATGTTGTAGTTTGTCAATACCTACAACTCTGATCTTTTATTTGAAAGTAAAAATCCTTTTCTAATCCTCCCAGTTGCAGAGGAAAAGGGTTGACAGACTGTTTTGAAAGCAGTTTAAGCACCCCAAAAGCAGAAGGCCTATAAAGCAGATTAACAAAGATAATATTTAAACAAGATTTCAACTACTTTGAAGTCTAATCATGCTCTGTGTCTAACTTGGCTATGGTGGGGTGAAGGTGATATGGGCAAAGGAAAACCCATCATTTTTCAGCTTAACTCTTCATCTTGTACATTAAAAAAAGAAAAAAACCCAAACCTTTGAGGCACCTTTCTAAAGGGCTTTCCAGGATTGAGGGCCAAGTGCCTTCTTGGAAAGGGCAGGGAAATTTAAATTTGGGTGCACAGTGAAATGCACAGGGCAGAAGGTGTGGATGGAGAGGTTACCTGGTGTAATGCAAACTTTAAAGGAAAAAAAATGGACCAAGCATTTGCCAAGACGTGGGGAAAGGTCTGGAGCACAAATCTGATGAGGAGCAGCTGAGGGAGCTGGGGGGGCTCAGCCTGGAGAAAAGGAGGCTCGGGGGGATCTTCTCCCTCTTCACAACTTCCTTAAAGGAGAGTGCAGCCAGGAGGTGAGGGTCAGGCTCTTCTTCCAGGGAACAAACAGGACAAGAGGAAATGGCCTCAAGTTGCACCAGGGAAGGTTTAGATTGGATATTTTAAAAAATAAAATTCTTCACTGAATGGTGGTCAGGCACTGGCACAGGCTGCTCAGGACTGTGGTAGAGTCACCATGCCTGGAAGTGTTCAAAGAATGGGCAGTTGTGATGCTGAGGGACATGGTTTAAGGCTGAACTTGGTGCTGGATTAATGGCAGAGCTCAATGATCTTTGAGAGCTTTCCCAGCCCTAATGATTCCATGATGCTAAGCAGCTCCTCTGGCTTCTCTGAGATTCTGCACTCATGTCCT
>PYHW01010668.1:504705-520301 GCA_013186435.1 Turdus rufiventris | reverse complement strand
ATAAACATCACTGCCCCACCTGGTTTAACAGATGGCGATAGAATACAAACCCTTGGTCGCATCCTGTATTGCAACCTCAGACAACTGGTTCGAAGGTAAACCAGCAGTGAGGCTCTAAAGAGGCTCATGAGCAGGTGTCATATGAGGGAAGGACAGCCCCATGCTGTACTTCACAGAAGATCTATCTCCATTCCTGACAGTTCCTGAAGCTCTGCTGCTCCCACAGCAAGAAGCTGAAGCAAAGCTTCCAGCAGGGATAGTTTGAGAAATCGGACTGAAGAACTTCATTTAGGAAGAGCAGAAAGACTAGAGATGGAATTCCTGGAGGAGCAGCCTCTGTGGGGATCCTGTGTTGATTAAGATCTGAACTTCCCCATGCAGCCTACAGGCACGTGTGAAGGCAGATCCTCCACCCTCCTCCCAAAAATATCTCAGGACCATCAACCCAGGAACTGCACTAGATGTTTGGAGATGAAGCTGGACAAGCTTTTAGAGGGCTGAGTGAGATACATGGAAGCACAGAGTGCTATCCCATGGCCTCTGCTGCATTAGGGTGCACTTGGAAAGTGAAGCAGGAGTGCTTTCCAAAGGGGCTGTCCTGGCTGGGTGCAGTCTGCTTTGGAGCTATGAAAAGAAGCACTACAAAATCTGCAAAAGCCCTCAAACTGACCTGCTGAGTCCCACCCTGTGCTCCAAGTCAGAGAGCTGGTGGCTCCAGTGGGGAAATGGAACTGTCTGGGAGCAGCCACAGCTCAGGGGAAGCTTACCTTGGAGGGGGACACCTGGAACACTCCTTGGACACGGTGCCTCCAGGCTCAGCCACCTTGCACAGGACCCAGCAGTGACACCAGACACATGCCAGGGCCTGCATGGCCCCAGGGATGATGATGATGAGGGGATGGGATGCAGTTGGTCTGAGCACTGTGACTGGGTGCCAACCTGGGACAGGACAGGGAGGATTTGGCCCTGTGTGAGAGGCTTGAAGATGCAGAGAAACTGCTGCATCTCTATCCCAAATGTACCACAGCCCCAGCTTCAGAGATGCTAGAGGGAGAAGCTGACTTTTCTGTGGAGCTAAAGGACCATGAGTGACACTCAAATGGTGTCCTTTGGGAGGGACAGTCAGCCCATGGGAAGAACAGGCAAAAACCTGGTATGCTGAACCTTGTCTTCAGATAGATGTGGAGTTTCTGAGGAGCTGGGGGCAGCAGCTGGATTATTATGTGTCTCAGATAACAAAGATCCAGCAGGAGGGTCCTAATTCATCCCCTCATTGGAGACCACTGAGATTTTGGGGGATTCAGACACCTCCCCTGCAGCAGGACAGGTGGGAAGGGCACACAGCGTTCTGGTTCTGCAAAAGAGAATTGTCTCTCATCTCTTCCTATGTGGATACTGGACAGAAGCATTATCTCAAGTGAGAACTGTTTTTGCTGTGCAAAAAGCCCTAGAAATTTGGGGGCTGGGGAGTGTGGGGGGTGTTCCCCAGGTGAGTGGGGCTGATGGAAGGGTGGATGAGAAGCACTGGCCCCTCCCAGCTGCACAAAGCTGATGATTTTATCACGCTCAGTGTGGCAGGTATTTTCCAAAGCCAGTGAGACTGGCCTTGTCCCAAAAAATCTGCAGCTGAGGACAAGAGGATGGCGAGGGCTGAGATCTGGCACTAGTCAATACTAACAGAGATGTTAACGACTTTTAAGGGAATCACCTCTGTTCTTTCCTCTTCTTGCTCATCTGCTCAAGGCTTGGTGACCATGTGAGACCTTTGGAAGGGGCAGCAATCTCCTGCATGAAGGGGAAAGCTGTCTATGTAGGGTTTGTGGACAGGGTGGCACCCTTGATGGGCAACAGGAAATGTTTGCAAACAGGGTGTGAGTCTTGGAAGGTGCTACCAGAGAATGTGACCCAGCTTGGAACCTGGAAAGGGAATGCTGGGATCAACCCTGACCCATCTCCACCTTTTTCTGTAAATGAGCCCTGTGTTCATCAGAGCTTCTCTAGAACAGTCTCATGCATTCAGTGTGATGTTTCCCCCAGCCAGACCCCACCTGTTTGTCCTGTTGCAGAAGCACGTCCAGGGTGGTGCCAGTGGTGCAGCCACCTGCACTGACCCCACTGCCATCCCCACAGCCTGAGGTGCAAGGGTGACTTCACTGGCCTGGGGCTGGCTCAGGAGAGGCAGCAGCTGCGGCTCTGGCTGGGACTTACACCTATCACTCTGTAACTTCTGACAGAGGCTGGATTTGCTGAAATGTTCACTGGATTTTTTCCAGCCTGCTGGGGCCCATAAATCTTGCTGTGCAGGGGCTGCTTCTGCTCCTTTCCCTTGGTGAGCAGGGCTGGTATTTTTCTTGGAGGGTGAGACTGGTTGCAAGCCTCCTTCCAGCACCTGCTGCTCCACCTCGAGCTGCATTCCTGAGCAGTGGTGGAGAACGGATCTGTCTCCAGTCGGGGACACTGTGGCCTCTGAGCTGGCCCTGCTCCCCCCAGCCCCCTGCAGCAAGGTAGGGAGAGGTGCTGGTGCCTGCCCTGCTCCCACAGAAACCCATTCTGCCCAGCCATCACTCTGTTTCAGGCTGAGCCCCTGTTGGTGTCAGGATTCTGAAAACCACCCCTCACTGCTCCTTCTTGGGCAGACGGGGTGGAGACAAGTCCTGAATGCTGAATGTCCTGTCCAGCATCAGCTCCTGGGGAGCTTCCCTGCCTCAGCTGGGATATAATGTGGAGCATGGCTCAGGTCATTCCATGGGACTCTCCTTCCTCTTTTGGCATGGCTCGCATCTGAGCCTCAGCAGATCTTGCTGCTGCCATAGACAGGTCTCAGATCCAAGAAACAATCTGTGATTCCCAACACGGAGAATCTCTCCCCCTGCCCTGCATGGGCCACCCTGACCTGCGGGTGGGTACAGCACCAGCTGCATCCAAAAATCAGCTGGCAAGAAGCAGGCAGGGGACTGGGCTGGGGCAGCCTGGGCTCTGCTTGCCCATCATTTAACATTTTTCTCACAGACTGAGATCTGCAACACCCCAGATGCTTTCCATCCATTACCAGCACCTCAACCACGGTTTACATCCCACCTCTGAATGAGGAGCTCTGCTCTGGCCCTCGCTGGGATGCACCAGAGAATTGTGGTGCCACCAAGGGATGTTTCAGCACTTGAGGGAATGTCCTCCTCACTCCTTCTTGGCCACCTCTCACCACAGCCCTCTTGCCCACATCACCTGGGCAGTTTTCCTGTCATCAGCATCCTCCAGATCCCCCAGGTCTCACTGTCAGCTGCGTGTGCATCCCAAGAGATTCTGAGTGCAGGGATGCTGGGAGACTCTCAGGCCCTTCCCAGGCCACCTGAGATGTGCAAAGGGAAGTGTGTGCATGTAACAGAGGGCACTGAGATGCACCCTTGGGCAGTGTGTGGAAAGCCAACCCTGGAGACCTCTTCCTTTGCTGGAATCATGTTACATGCCTCACTGTAATTAGCCTCTGGCTTTGCTTGCAGAATGAGCAATTGTTTCAGTGATCTGCCATAACAGAGTTATGGGCATGTCAGGCTGGCACAGGGGGGCTGTAAAACCAGATCTGCCTGAACCACAGCCATCGTTTGTCAGAAGGAAACCACCCGGCCAGAGAAAAAGGGATTTATTTGCCTCTTCCTTCATCCCATTCTCACAGGCAGAATGTCAGCTCTGTTACAACCCGCCCCAGAAGGAGAAGGTGACCCAGATTAATAAATTCCTTGGGGTGGATTAGAGTGAAATAACACTCAATGATCAGTGCTTGTAAATACATATATGTAGGGCTTTTTTTAGAACAGTTTGGTTTCAATGGAAAATGGCTATGTAGCTGAATTGGTTATTATCTATAATAATACAAAAGCATGAAAATAACACTTGAGAAGATGTGTAAGGAAAAAGAAAGAGAAAGAAGGGATAAGAACACATGGCTGTATAATTATCACCCACCACTGGGTCCAGTGAAAAAACCTGGTTGTTGCAGTTTTAATGTAAAATGGTCAAAGTGTTCACGATTTTGATATTTCAGGGATGGAGGAGGCCTGCAAAATGCAATATTGAATGGGTTAATTAATAAATTCTCAGGCTTGGTGGGAAGAGCCAGGTATCTCCCCCTGGGGCAGAGAGTTCTATGCTGTATGTCTTAACAGGTCATACGGGATCAGGGGAACTTGGAGGGTCTTTGACAGTTCGTGACACCTTTTAAGACATGACAGCTGCTTCTCTTGTCATCTTAGCTGAGCCAATTATGGCCATCAGAAAGGGATTAATAACTTCAGGTTTATCTGTGAATGTCCCCAGTACTCCCCTGGAAGGGTGTTTTCACACCTGAGCCAATTATGTAAGGGAGGACATGATAAAAATAAATATCCTGCCTTGGAGATCTGCTCATTATTGACCGGTTCCTCGAGGGGGGTGTGTGTGTGTCTGCACCCCTTCTGCCCCTGGGTGGTTCTTTGGGCACAGACACCAAAGCTCTTGCTGCTTTTGCAAGTGGCCAATTGTTTTGGGTCATTAACCATTAACATTCCAGTCTCTCACAGGCTCTTGGGAGTCTCGTCCCTGCTGCTGCCAAAAGCAGCATTTCACACCCTGTTCAGTTCTATTCCCTGCTGCTCCTTACCCAGCATCATGCTCCCACAGGTATCCTAAAAACCTGCAAGTTTTGGCCCCAGAACATCCTGCATTTCTCTGCTGTTGCACAGGGACAAGTCAGGAGAGTTTTCTGCTGATGTCAGAGGTCTCTGCTCTCCTGGCCTCCTCCACATGGAGCTGGTCTGCCTCTGCAGTGCTTTCACTGGCTAAATACCCCACAGTTTGCCCAAATTCTTCTGTTCTGTTTGTTTCCAGGGATATGCCATTGGCGGTGTTTGATATGCAGCTGCAGCCATGGAACATCTCCAGCAATGTGGCTTTTGTGGCTTTCCAACCAACCAGCACCCATTAAACATTGTGTGCCAGGAAAAGCTCCCATAACAGCTCTGCAGGGAGCACACCTTGTTCCCCAGCTGCTCCTGTGAAATGTCAGGTACCTTACAAGTGAATCAAGGATTTGGGATGCAACTCCATTCAAATTTAAAAGTGCATTCCCTTGAGCTGCTCAATTTGACCTGAAAAACTCAGCCAAATTCCTGGTCCTGGTGCACTGCAGAGATCTGGTGAGACCTTCCAGCTCCTGCCACTCCGTGCCCACATCTGTCCCCCTGTTTCTGAGCCTGTTGATGCTGGGGCACTGGGCCGCCCCTGAGTGCCAGTTTGGACACTCAGTGCCTGACAACATCTGGTCTTGTGGTAGATGATTCATTTGGGCCTTAATCCCATTTCTACTCTAGCTATGTTATTAGTTTCCAGTTTTGATGGATGGGCTTGTTAGCCTTATGTTACTCATGAAACATCTTTCTTTTGTATTTTCTGATTAAAAAACCCTCTCTGATTCATCTTTGTGGGAAATACAGCACGGATTGCTGGGCTGCAGCTTCATTTAAACTCTTTGGCCTAAGCTAGCAAAAATACCCTAAGCATGGCTTATTTTCAAAACCAGAGCCACCTGCCCAGCATCTTTCCTGCATGTGGAGCGACACTCAGCTCAAACGTTGGCTGTCTGTCCCCCAGGCCCCACTGGTCTGGGGACACCAGGCTGCTCTTTGCCTCTGGGAATATTTTCTGGTCTGGTAATCACAAGGGTTGGATTCTACAAAGGCTGAGTTGGTTGATTTGTGTTTGTGGTGTCCCCTTTGCTCTGTTGAGTACCCAGCACGTGAACATCTGCAGTTGATTGTCTCAGCACAGCTCAGCCTGGCCAAAGGCCACAGGAGCTCTGTCCTACCCACCACTGAGCAGGGGTGACACTGCTCAGTCTGTGCATGAGAGATTCCTGCTTGGAGCCACTGGCCTGTCAGCTGAAGTTGGGATTTTCAGGCTGCTGGCACCACAAGGAACATTTTGGAAGGGCCTCCCTTACAGCTTACATAGGTGTCTGGGAAGCTTTCTTGAAGAGAAGCAAAAACTAATGGAGGCTGATGAAGGGTAGATTGATGAATGTAGATGATGAAGCTGAAGGAGGGCAGATTTGGATTGGTTAGTAGAAAGGAATTCTTCCCTGTGAGAGTGGTGACACCCTGGCACAGGGTCCCAGAGCAGCTGTGGCTGCCCTGGATCCCTGGAGGTGTCCAAGGCCAGGTTGGACAGGGCTGGGAGAAGCCTGGGACAGTGGAAGGTGTCCCTGCCTTCCCCTGTACACCCAGACTGGTGTTTCTGGAAGTGCTGTCTGGTGTTTGCTTCCTTTCCATCATCACTTTCAGATCCAAAGAAACAGCTGAAACCTCTGGAAACAGCAAACTTAAAAGAAGAAAAAAAAAATCAAAACCAACCATAAAACTAAAGTTCAAGGGACCTTGAAGGGCTTTATCTTCCAAGAATCTGGGTTTATTTTTGGGAAGGCAGATGGGGCAGAGAAGCAAAAGGTAGCAGCTAGCCCCTGCTTCTGGTCCCACTGGGCTGAGCGAGGCCAGCCTGTATCTTGGATCCAGCTGGGCAGATCCCAGGCTCTGCAGAGCCAAGACTCAGATTTATTTCTCCAGTTTCCCATTATCTGAATGTCCTGCTGGAACAGCACCAGGGCACGGCACTGGAAGTTTTGTAACACTGTTTTCTACGGCACTGCATGGAGCCTGCACATCCCACACCCTCCCAGCCTCAAAGTGTCAGGTGAGGCCAGAGGGGCATTGCCTGGCCTGCAGCACCCCAGATGTTCATGTCCAAGATAAATGGAAGCTCCCCCAGTGTCATTGAGAGGTGACAGATGGTGGGATGCTGGCCCTGGCAGAGGGCATGTGTCCCAGCTTCATTCCATTTTCCTTGGGTGCATGTTTGGATAGGGCAGCATGATTTGATCCTGGCTCAATTCTGCCCTTTCAGCTCCATGAAAGCTCTTCCTTACCTCTCCAGAAATATTTTTCCAGCAGGGAGCCAGGATCTAGTCATAAACTATGAAATAAGGTGAATTGCCACCCATTTGCCCCCAAATTAAAGCTGCTACAGCGAGAGACATTGGAAACATCTCACCTTGGGGCAAATTGAGTCAGAGTGGCTAAAAGGGTTAACTCTCACCTGCTCCTGAGCTAAAGGCTGAGGTGTGATGTGTTCCCCTAAAGCTGTGGTTCTCCTGCAAATACAGCATCACTTAGTGCAGGACCCCTTCCCACAGGGCAGCTCTGCAAAGCACTGCTGGTGTGGCTAGGTGGGAAAAAAAAATCACCTGGCTAGCCAGGAAAAGCTCTTACAGGTTTTTATGTAACATTTGCAGGCAGAAGAGCTGGGCAGCAATTGCCACCTAAGGAGAGGATTTCTGCACATCTAAAATAACACTGAGGGGTTTGTCTGTAAAGGGCTTCTGAGGCGCCCAAAAGTGAGTTTCTGGAGTGGGTTTCTTTCTCTGTGGCTTTCTGCTTGTGACATGTTATCTTTAAGAGCATGACACTGGCTTTAAAAAAATACTGTTGGAAGCTATCACTCCTCCCTCTGAACTCCAAACCACTTCAGCAAAGCCTGATGAGGCAAAGCACCTCGAGTGGTGCCAGCAGCTCCAGGTGTGCCCCCCTGCCCCAGGAGCAGTGTGCTGGCTGCTCCCTGGGCTTGCCTGGGACACAGGTTGCACAATCCTTGGCAGCTCCAGCTGTGGGGTTGCAAAACACAAAGCTGTCCAGGCTCCAGCCACTCACTGAGAGCTGACCTCACTTGCCAGGGCTGCCAGGCTTTCCAAAAGCTGAGAACAATTAAACTGGGAAAATCCTCATTTCCTACTGAAACTGGGCAAAATCTGCAGCTGCCGAATGCCCCTGGTATTGTGGATGTCAAGGCACGTGCAAAGTGTTGGATGCTGGCACAGAGAGGGAGGGATGGGGACAGAAAGGATAATTTTTCATTTTTCAATGCACTTTTCATTAATAAAGCACCTGTGGTGTGTGCACATCAGGCGCTGCTGTGGTGGGGAGTGAGGGCTGTGCTGTGCTGGGTGGCTGTGCCAGCTCCTATTCCCACCAGGGCTGTCCTGGTCTAATGTGGCCAGGAGCAATCCCACACAATTATTATGAACAAGTGCTGTTTTCCTTGGAAATAAAGGGCCTTCTTTCAAAATGTCCCATTTTTATGAAATATTGTTTTTTCTGTGGCCAAGTTTGACTAGGATATTTTCCAAAAAATTATGATTTTTTTAGAGTAATTTTTTTTTTCTTTAGTTTGAAACTGGCCCAGAAAACTCCATCAGAGAGAATGGAAAGAGCAATATGTCTTCTGCTAGAGTGCACCCAGGCTTGGGGTGATGAGTAACCTTGGTTCATTTATCTGGGTGCCCAGAGCAGCTGTGGCTGCCCCATCCCTGGCAGTGTTCAAGGCCAGGTTGGACAGGACTTGGAGCAGCCTGGGATAGTGGAAGGAGATGAGTTTTGAGGTTCCTTCCAGCCCAAACCATTCCATGATTCTATATAGCCAGTAATGCTGGAATAGAGCAGGGGAAACCCATGAAAAAACAAAATCCATCCCAGCCAAAGCATCAGCACCCACCACAGCATGTCCTGCACTCTTGCCTAATGTACAGAAACCAGATTAGGAAAATCTCCCAGGAAAGGAAAATGAGAAAACCTCCTTCTCCTGGGCTAACTTCTCCCACACAGGGAGAAGGGATCCTTAAACTGGTATGGGATTGCTTTCCCAACCACATGAGGAATCCTTAAACTGGTGTGGGATTGCTTTCCCAACCACATGGCAATGGCCAGGGTCTCTGTGGCATTAAAACTGACTGCCTGTGCTTTGCATGGCACACTTTGTAGGCTGAACTTCAAATATGACTGGGCTATTTGACTGGGCATTCCAAAGTTTCCTAGAAGATTTTAGCATGTGAGCTTGGTGCTGGCACCTCACAGCGATAAATAAACTCAGGGCTGGTGCTTTCCATCCCCAGCACTGCAAGTGAGAACATCAGGGGTTTCTCTTTCCTGTGAAAAGCCCATAAACCCACCAGGTAATTAATTTTCTGCTTTTGAGGAGAGCTTAGTCTGGCAAAGAGTTCAAGGCAGGAGCATTAGCAGAGCTCAGCTTCCGCTGAACCCTGGGAGAGATGGATGTACCTTCTCCTAGGGGCCCGTTCAGCTGGGAGGCAGCAGTAAAAGCACAACAGTCTTCCTAACAGAAATTGCATCCTGAGTCATTGCTTTCAGATACTTGAGTGTCAGCCAAGGACATACAGTGAGTGTGTCCCAGCGTGAGCCCTGTTGATTTTATTGTCCTGTTATTGCACCGTGTGTGGATTGCTGCTGGGGGGTGTTGGGGGAGCCTGGGGCTGTTTCTGCCCCTCTCATTGTTGCAGTAGTCATCCTGAGGGACTGGGGTTACAGCTTTCTCCACGTGCTAGGATCACTGACCTGCAGTTCTGTGTGAGGTGATTTGATGAAAGGAAAACACACATTTTGCCAAGACTTTTTGTGCTGACTGCTCTTCATTGACAACCTGCCGCCGGTGCCCCAGGCAGCTCCTGGTGCAGGTGGGCTGGCTGGTCCAGCAGGTCACCAGGGAGGGGCTGAGAGCACAGGTACTGCTCACAGGTGGGCTGGATGGGCCATGAGGTCAGCAGGGCAGGCCATGTCCTGTGGGTCCCCACCCAGCCCATGCCACCTCCTGTCCCCAGCAGAGCGAGCTCCAGCAGCTGCTGGGTGTCTCATAGGCTGGGGGCTGCTGCAGGGTCCAGGATGGATGCCCTGGTCAGGCCTGGCCTTTGCTTTTGCTGCTGTTATGATTTAGGAGGTATCAGGGTTTTGTTATGACCTGACATAATACTGTGGCACATCACCTTGGGGACAAACGCCTGACACATTTCACCTCCCTGCTGCTCGTTCCCTCTGTCCCTTCCTTTGCCCCATCCTGCTGAGCCAGGAGTCTGCAGCAAATGCCTCTGCAGCAGCTTGGTGCATTTTTTCGGGGGCTGGACCACTCTCCCTGCGCCGCCCGGAGTGTGTAAGTGTTTTATTGTTTGCCTGTTGAGGTGTGAATGAAGTAATGGGCTTTCTCAGTCACTTCATCCTTCTCGGGCTGACAGCTTTGCTTAGACACATTGTGCTGTGCTGTATAAACCCTGTCACCTTGCCATCTCCAAACAGACAGCTTCCTCTGGGAAACTGTAATCAAGCCCTCCTGAGCACTCCGCTAGCACTGTCCACGGCTCGTAAATCACAGCAACTTTCCTGGAAACTCGTGAGAGGAGACAGGCGGAGCGACACACACGCACCCGGCCGGAGGGTCCCCGGCTCCCCCAGGCGCCAGGGCAGCAGCTTTCCGGGAAGGAGGGAGGGAAGCTCTGCCTGCTGCAGGGAGCGTGCTGGATGGGCCACCAAGACCTCAGCAAGGAGAGGAAATGTCTGTGCTGACCCCAGCACGGCACAAGAGCCTCCAGTTGGGAGTGCTCCTTTTGGGAGGCAGGGCTGCCCCACTGGGGATGCTTGATGGGGTCACTGCATAATCCCCTCAGCACCAGGAGAGCAACACACGAGAACAACAGCTCCATCCCCCTGGGTTTAAACAGCGTGCCAAGAGGACAGATTGCTGCTCCTGTTAGCAACCCATGCCTCTGCCTGAGTGCCCCTTTTGGGAGGCAGGGCTGCCCCACTGGGGATGGTTGTTGGGGTCACTGCATAATCCCCTCAGCACCAGGACAACAACACAGGAGAACAAGAACTCCATCCCCCTGGCTTTAAACAGCATGCCAAGAGGACAGATTGCTGCTCCTGTTAGCAACCCATGCCTCTCTCAGTTATTTTGGGAAGGATGCTCGGCCAGATTCAGCTGGGAGCTGCTGGGGGTGACCTGGTCGCTGTGATGAGCTGCACCACCAATCCTGGAGCTGCACAGGCAGGGATCCTGTATCCATGGATCCTGCATCCTGTGGGACTGGCTGTCCTGATCAGCTGGGGCTGCACAGAAGTGGTTCACAGTTTTGTCCTGCCAAGTGTTCACTTCTCCAGGGACACTTCAGCTGGAAAAAAGCATCATGCTCTTCTCTTTCATTTCTATCTGCTGGCTTGAATTTCAGGCCCAGATTCAGAAATCTGGGAATTTCAGGCACATGGAAGCAGAAGCAGAATGGGAATGACTGTTTCAGCATGGCTGGAGAAGGTCTGTCCTCCTGCTGAGGGACCAGACTCCCAATTCCTGACTGACCTCCGTTGCCATCAGTTTTGGACAACAACAAGGCTCTGTGGACCAAAGTCCTCATTTCACGCCTCCTTTTCATTGCCCTCCATCACCAGGCTATCAAGCTATCCTTTGCCTGAGTCCAAACTTCTGGCAAAGGCTCTGAGATCCACAGAGACCAGCCAGCTGCCTGTTCTGTACAAGATGAAGTTGCTGGTCCAGCACAGTTGGTGAGGAGGCACAGATCTGGCCTGCGATGATGGAGCATTAAATACCAGCAAACAGGAAAGGAGATGGGCCCAAGGGGAGCTGGGGTCTATGAAACATAAGAGGACTTTCTGTCTCTGTTCAGAGGCTGCAGCAGCAGGCTGAGGTTGAGCTGGAGCATGGTGCATTAGCCTGGGATTAGAGGGCTAATGATCACCCACCAGTGCTGTCATTCCTCAGCGTGACAGATGCTCACAGATTTTGCTGGCACAGTCCTGGAGGATGGACCAGTGTGGCCAGTGTGTGTGTGGAGAGAAGCAGTGAGCCTGGGCCCCAAATTCCCAGCCCAATTCAGGAAACCATCAGCATGATATGCAGCCCTAATTAGGCGAATAAACTTAGTAAAGAATTCAAACATAAATTTGCTCTTGCTGATTTCAGGCTTTGCACATGTTGACCTAGTGGACGGGCTCCCCCAGGACCCTGGGCTGAGATCTGCACTGTCTCTGATTTATAAGGTCCTCTTGGACATGCTAAATATAGTATTAAGTGTAATAAATGCAGATCACGTTCTTAAATATTCTGTGATTTATGCCCAGGCTCCTTCCCCTGAGAGCTGGGCTCATAAATCCTCTGTGCAGATCTGTAGTGGGGAGCACTTTCCTCAGGCAGGTTGGAGAGTTAATAAGAAGGAAGGGACAAGCAAGCATGAAAGGGAGCAGGGGAGGAAAGCCAAGATAGGAGGGTCAGAGAGAAAGAGGAGGGAGCTGTGGCGAAGGAGGGAGGTTCCCATTGCCCTTTTTTTGGTGTGTGTGGCACCCTCTGTTGGGCAGCAGGACACTGGGATGCTTCTGCTGGGAAAGGGGCTCTGGATGGCTCCTCCATGCCATGGCTCTAAAGGAGTCTGTGGAACAGCCCTGAAGCTCTTGGCACTTCTCTTTGGGTAGGATAATGTGCTTTTCAGGTTTGCTTGGCTGAGCATCCTCCTTTGCTGGCCTAAAATAATCACATCCTACTGGCATGGGCTGCTCTGCCTCCCCTCTCCATGCAGCACCCAGCATGAAGATGAAACAGGGGAAATGCTGACAGGAAGGCTGGAGGATGTGCTGGAAAACCCTGGAGCCCAGCTGTGGGGAATGGGAAGTGGCTTCCTTACATCCAGCAGGGCACAGCTCAGAATGGATGACTCTGGAGCTGCCCAGCACAGGTCTGTGCCCTTCCCCTGGGACCACAAGGAGACCAGCACATCACCGTGTCCTCTGCTGGGCAGTGCAGGTGGTGAGTTTGATCCTCACACGGGCACCACATTATCAGTGGCTCCACATATCAGTGGTTAGTTAGTGGGTAACTTCTTTTTTCCTCTGCCTTCACTCAGAGTCAGGATTGAAGCATGAGAGATGGATTTTCATGTTCAGACTCGTGTTTATTAATTCTTATCTATAGTACAGTGAGTTCCACAGCACCTCTAGCTAACAAGCTAAAAGTGAGAAAATGGAGCTGGATCTTGTTCCTTACAAGGTCTTTTAAGGCCCAACTATCCAATTAAAAACTAACATCTATATTATTTATACTTTTGACCCAATGACCAAACACCTGTGACCTGCACTGCAGTGCTCTCTCTCCAACCAAAAACCACTATCCAAAACCAAGAAGAAGGAACAAGAAGGAAGAAGAGCCAATGCCCAAAAACCTCCACATTGTCCCATACCTATCACTATATTCTAAATCCCCAAACCCCTCACCATGTGATACTACACACTTCTATTCCAACCCCACACCAGTGATTCTGACTCCAGCACTCAAATTTGGAAGCCTTCTCCCAGACCACAGGTCAAAAGCAGTGTTCTTTTGAGGGTCAGAAAGCACAGAAAGGTCAAAACTCCCAGGCTTCAGGGTTCCAACAGGGTTCCAAGGCTGTTTCACTGCACCACAGCCTGGAGTCCAGGGCTGCTGCTAGCAAGGGCTGAGGGGTGTGGAACAACAAGGAAAGATGCTTTCCCTGCAGGGCAGTGGCAGGGCTTTTCTCAGCTGAGCTGTCTTAGTGTGGCCAGCAGGACCAGGAAAGGAATTCTTCCAATTCTTCCCCTGTACTTGGCTCTGGTGAGGCTGCACCTTGAGTAGTGTGTCCAGTTCTGGGCCCTCAATTTAGGAAGGACCTTGAGATGCTCAAATGCATCCAGAAGGGGGAAACGGGGCTGGGGAAGGGCTTGTTAAAAAAGCCCTATGAAGAAGCTGAGGGAGCTGGGGCTGTTTAGCCTGGAAAAAGGAGACTCGGGAGTGACCTCATCACTCCCTACAGCTCCCTGAAAGGTGCCTGTGCTCAGCTGGGTTGGTCTCCTTCTCCAGGCAGCCACAGACAGAACAGGAGCACACAGCCTTAAGCTGCACTGGGGAAGTTTAGGTTAGAAGAAAAAAATTCTTCACTGAAAGAATGATTGGGCAATGGAATTGTCTGGCCAGGAAGGTGGTGTGTTCGAAAAAAAGACTGGATGTGGCACTCAGTGCATGGTTTAGCTGATGAGGAGATTTTAGGTTATAGTCTGGACTTGATGATCTCAAATGTCTTTTCCAACCTGGTTCATTCTGTGATTCTTCAAACTTGTCTGTTGATGCAGAGGTTCTTCACTGTTCCATTTCCCCTTCCAACCACCTCTTTTATTTCATGTTAGATGTGATTCCCTCTTTTGTTCCTCATACTGTTCCAACAAGGTCCCAACTCCTGCACACCAGCCCATCACAGATCTTCACTCTCCTCCCTACCAACCCCTGACCTTCTCTTCCCACCCCTTCTGCAGTGCCCATTCTCCATCCCCACCACTGAGCACACCAGCTCATCACCCTGGTCTCTCTTCCCATGGGACCACCCTCTCCAAAGCTGCTGCTGCAGCTCAAACACTTGGCAGTGGGTGGGACCAACAATTAAAATTGTGTCTCCCACACACACTCCCAGGCCCCCCTTGCAGTTATTTCTCACTCCATCCCATGAGGAAGCAGCCCAGGATGAGGTGTGCTATCTGATGGGAAAGCTTGCAAGCTCAAAAAAAGGAACCTCTGGGCCTGTTTGAAAGAGCCTCACAAAGGGAGGAGAAAGGGGGGAAAAATGGAAGAAGTGGGAAAATAAAGCTGGGGATTGACATAAGTGTGCCCTGTGGAGAAAAGTTCATTTGTGATCACAGACCGTGCTTCCCAAGGAGGACAAGAGGGTGATTTATCTGCAGGAACAAGGGATGGGACAGGCAGAGATGTGAAGCAGAGATTTGGCCAGGGAAAATGGTCTAGCCAGTCCTGGACACAAGGGAGGCTGTTGTGGGAGAGAGGAGTCCCAGACCCTTTTTTGGGGGATGATTGTGGCAGTTTGTGTCCTTGGTGCACAGAAGGATCATCCCAGGGTGCAGCTTTGTCCCTGCTCACCCATGGCCAAGGCAGGAGGGCTCACGTGGGGCTTGAGGCTTGTGCTGTAATGACCCTGCTCTGTGCTGATGATTTCCAGTAAAAATCCATCATGATTAACACATTGAATTTGTCACAGCCTAGACTTTCATGACAAAAAACATGACTTTTTGGGTTTTCTCACAACAAGTCATGTTCTTTGTAATCTAATAAGCACTGCTCCCCCCCAGTCCTTTACAAATTCAGCTCTGTTTGGTTCCTGGGTCGTCACAGATGGGAAAATGACCAGAGCTGTGAAACACTTTCATGCCATTTGTCAAGTTTTATGAAATGGCTTGGAATATTTTTATTACCAAACAAGGGTTTCTCAGTGGGGTTTGGGACCCTGCATGGGCCCTGCTCCATCTCCAGAGCTTTTGTGTGGTTTTTTGTGATTTTTTTCCCCTCTACTGCCCCCACAAACAGGCAGCCTCGATGAGAATCTGAGATTTCTCAACAGCCTTGTGTCACATAGGGGAAGCCTAGAGGAGCAGTTGTATTCAGTTGCTTGAGCTATTTAAGTGCAAAAATGTGGATTGAAAATGGCAGCAAAGGGGCAGTGAAGTACAAAATCTGTTAAAACATTTTTCTTTTACTACAAAGGGAAATACCAAAAAAAATTGGTATCTGCTGTAAGAAGCTCCAATGTGAGGATGGGACATTGTCTTGAGTTACAATACAAGATGTGATAAAAGGTATCTGTTCTATCACCATCTGTTGAGGGTGGGGCAGTGATCCTGATCTCCGTGGGAGATATTCTGCTAATGGGC
>PYHW01010668.1:483142-504083 GCA_013186435.1 Turdus rufiventris | reverse complement strand
TAATAATTTGGAGGGAGGGGGTTTACATTCTCCATTTCAAAGAGAGGCTCCTGCCTTTCTTAGCAAACACCTGTCCTCCAAACCAAGACAGACATGCAGGTCACATCACCAGCATGGCACCTCTGCCCTCCATCCCTGGCCATCCCTTCCCTGTGCCATTGGATTTCATGCCATGCCACACCATCCTGCCTTATCTTACCCCATCACGTGTTCCTCAGTGTTGGCCTCCTCATTCCTTGCTTGCAATTAGTTTCTAAGGTCACTGTAGGGATTCTTGCATGGAGAATGCATCCTAGTCAAAAAGTCTCTTGTTCTAAATTTTTACAGTTGAGAAAGAGGGTTATAAAAAACAGGGAGAAAGACTTTTTACATAAGCAGACAGGGATAGGATGAGGGTGAAAAGTTTTAAACTGATAGAGGAGATATTTAGATTAGATGTGAATGAAGGAGTGAATGAAGAAATTCCTTCCTGTGCCCTGGCACAGGGTGCCCAGAGCAGCTGTGGCTGCCCCTGGATCCCTGGCAGTGTCCAAGGCCAGGCTGGACAGAGCTGGGAGCACCCTGGGCTAGGGGAAGGTGTCTCTGCCATGGCAGAGGGTGGGAATGGGATGAACTTTAGGTGCCTTCAGCACAAACCACTCTGTGACTCTGTAAAGAATGTGAAATCCTGGCAGCTGATGTGAGCTGTACAGTAACAAGTGGTCTCAGGACATTATCTGTGAGGCCAGATGGTATTTATGACCCACGTCACAGAAAGCCTGTGTACAGTTTAGCTACTTATTGAAGAAATTTCAGGGATTTGGCAAAGAATGATAAGGATACAGGTTTGGAAAGTCCTCCTGCCCTGGGGCTTTGTCAGGAGAGTTGGGGAGTCCCCACTATAGTAAACTGTCTGGGAGACAAAAATATCTTGATTGTTTTGACCAGACTTTAATTATCAGGCAGGAAGATGGGGCTTATCCTGGGGCAGACAATCCTCTCCTGTTAGGCCTGGCAAGGTACAGCCAGACCCCCAGGTGACCTGGATGTCTCGGAGGACTCTGCAGCACCTCTGTGTTTCTGTGTCCTAGGCAGTGATTACCTGGGCAGAATTGAATGCTAAAATTTTTCTGTCTCAGGGGAATTTCCTTCCTGTGATGACAGCAAGGCTGGACTGGTAACCAGTCCAGGCAGACTGTGGGGATGAAGGTGTAACCTGCTCTGGAACACAGACAAGGGTCTGAGGGTCTGAGTCCTCAAGAGTGTCCCTGCATTTGTGCTATCAAACACAGAGCCCTGCTCAGTGCCTAAGCCTTAGGGCACTGCTTTGCCCCATACATTTTGTCGTGCTGAGTTCTACAGTATCTCAGAGGCTGAGGACTCTGTAAGATTAACTGTGAAATCACGAGCCAGTAACGCTGGTCCCATAATCCAGGGTCTGCCCTGTGATGTCTCTGGAGTCTCAAGAGCCAGGATTGTGCTTTGGATGAAACAAGGCTGTGCACAGAACTGATGAAAATGAGCTGGCTGCTGGAACTCTGCTCATTGGATGCTGAACATGTGCTGTGGGTTATGTGATGGGATTATTTATCCAGAAACAACATTTTCTTCTGTGCAAGCCTCAAAGCAATCATCACTGTGCAGCGTGCGCTCCCCTGCTCACCAAAGAGCAACACATCCTCCAGCCTAACCTATGAAAAAGGATGAAATATTTAAATTTTATAGAAGTTTCCATAGGGAGACATTTTGTGGGACCAGATTCTGCAGGATATTGGGGTCTGCAGGCTAGTTTGCTTAGGAGGAGAAACCAGTAAGGTAAATCTGGCTAATCTCCTAGTGCAGTGCAGTTTTCCATCTAACAGATGTCACTCTGCAATCCCAGGCACACAGAAAGGATCCTGGCAAACCCAGGGAATGAGCTTCTTCCAGGAATGGCTGCAGGGACATGGATGGGGAAAGAAACGATTAGGTCATATTTTAGGGGTTTTGTCCAGAGTTTTTGCATGTTTCCCAGGTTGAGGCTGATGCTGGGAACGTGACCCTGCTGTGGAGTTCAGGGAGTCACAGACCTGGGACACCAAATCCCCCCGGAGCCATGTCCAGTCTCCCTTCCTGCTGCCTGCAGCAGTGATGGATCTCCCAGAGGTCAGTGAATTGTACTGAGTCTAAGCACCTTCTATTTACTTCTCTGCCTTAGATACTGTATTTTCCTGAACTGATGATTGCCTAGATCTGCCTCAACAAACCTCCTTTTATTTCTGTAGAGATCCGCTGCGCATTTTCATTTTGCAAATTAATATTATTTCTTCCTTTCCTTAGTGCTGAGCACATTCAACAATTTGAAACTTCCCCTGTAACATTTGGTGCTGGCAGTGTGTCAGGTTCTCTTCACTTTATCTTATCAGGATAGTAACTTCTCTCTGCTACGGTGTGATATGTCCATACATATGATATGATATGATATGATATGATATGATATGATATGTCCATATCAGTGTGTTCAACTTTCCCTTCTCACCACTTTAATTTGCTTCTAACCTTACAGGTACTTTCAGGGCTGTTGCTCAAACAGCTTGGGCCCTTCTGTTGTCTTTTTTGATAAGACAGAGCAATCCATGTCCAGGTTTCCCTAACAGAAGCCTGAGGATATTGGATGTGCTTCACTACCATGATGAAGATTTTTCATTATCTGCCCCGTTGTTCCCCTTCACTTGGAAAGTGATCCTGGAGCACACAGTTACCCCAAGCATTGTCCTGACTCACTCCATGCTGTCCTGAGAGCTGTTCAGGCTCTCAGGAGCCTGACACTGATTTGGTGCACCCAGCACCATCCACACCCTGCTGCCACAGGACACACTGTCACATACCCTGCTGCCAAGTTCTTGTGTTTTTAACTTTTTTTTTCATTTTATAAACTCCCATGTCACTTTTAGTAGTAGCACTGAAACATAGATATTTCTGTAGGATGAGAGCAGTCTGGTTTGGGAAGGCAGGTGTGTCTTCTTGGGAAGGATCTGATAGCATCCTTAGAATAAAGGGGCTGCACGTAAGAGAAAGCAGGAACATCCTGGGCTGGTACAGCAGTGCCTGGGGGAAATGTGTAAATCCAGGATCTCAACAGGCTGGTGAAGGGGACACAGGGTCTCCAGACCAGCCTCCCATCAGCAGCAGGACTGACTCCAGCACTTGGCATGGCCATGGCTTTGCCTGAATAAACCCTGGGAAATCCCATCCTGTCCCTCTCTGGGGACCTGTCCAGAGTTTCTCAATGCCCTGCCTGGACCTACTGGAGCCACTGCCCCAGTATGGAGCCACTGCCCTGATAGCATCAGTTTGGCTCTGTGCTGCTGCCCCAGGAGTGGCTGCTGCAGGAACAACCTTCCCTTGCATGTCGAGGTGGCTGTGCCCTGACTGCCATCCAGTGCCTGGGCTGGGCAGAGCTCAGAGCTCCCCAGAGCCAAGGGCACCAGCCCTTGTATATCCCTGTGGCAGGCTCCCCACAGCTGCCACTTGTGTGAGCAGAAGTGATTTATGTTGACTTTTCATTTTGTTGTTTAGTAAATCAGGAATTTGGAAATCAGCATGGTTTCTTGTGCGAGCCTCACTAATGGCCGAGGTTATCACAACAGCTATAAATCCCCCTCGATTCTGGATGGGAAAATTCATTATTTCTCCTCTCTCCTCCCCTCCCTGGGCCATGAGATCTGGCAGAGCCATGGGAGAGAGGAGTTGATTCAATCCAGCTCTGGCTAAAAGTGATCAACCATGAATCATCATCTGCTGGAGACCCTCTCCTTCACTGAGCCTTGACTCCCAGGGAAGCTGTGCTGGCTGGTTCGTGAGCAGGAGCTGCTTCCAAGGGCAGAGCACAGAGTGAGCTGACACCTCCTGCCCTGACAAGGCCATGTAAAACAGGTGGTAGGAATTACGTTCATCTACTTGTTTTGTCCCCTGCTGCTTCTCTCTGGGGACACAAAATGACCAAGACAGAGTGTTGACAATGATGCTGGGATGCCACCATGAACAGATCCTCTAGGACTGGAAAACGCTGTAAAAGTCCTTCAGCCTGTTCAGACATGAGTAAAAATACTCATCAGAAAAGACAGACCCAAAGGAATTCCTCTGAATTCCTCTGCTCTCTCCTACTGCCTTCCTATCTTTCTCTGCCTCCTGGGAAGGAAAGGTTTCCTGCCCCAAAGGTCCCACTCCACCCCTCCTCCTCCTCCTCCTCCTCCTCTTCCTCCCCTGAGTCCTGGTGGCATCTTAAAGAGATCTTCCAGGGCCTTGCAGCTGACATGTGAGGAGGACATCTTCCTCCTTGCCAGCAGCCCAAAGAAGTCGATGCTTTACAGCCTTCCCTTGCACTTGGAAGGCTGGACCAGCTGTGGGTGTCTGTGTGAGGCCACATGAGCTGGTACAGATTGCTGCTGAGATAAGAACTGCTGCACTGCAACCCATCAGTCAGTCCCACAGCATCCTGTGTGAGTTACTCCCTGACACCTCATTTTTGGGTGACAGAAGAGGGTGAGGTGGAGGATACTGAGTTGTGTGGGTATCCTCATCCTAACATCTCCTCCTTGCCTGTTTGCCCCACCAAACCACCTTCTCTCCTGATGTCCCTGGAGCACCCCACTGTTTCCCCCCAGCCTTTCTGCCCCTCTGCTCCCCCATATCCCATGGGGTGGGGCAGGACAGGACTGCAGGAGAGGGTGCAGCTCGGGAGGAGGGCACCATGCTGCCTCTGTGATGGCTTTATAATGGATTCCAGATTCCACCCATCCCCATCCCTGCTGCGTCCCATCATTTCCCTGGTTATTTTTGATTGCTGCTGAGCACAGATCTTCGTGTGCATATTTCTGTCAGTAGTTCAGTCATTTCATTCTTATGTTCCTACACAAGTCTTGGATGCCTCATCGGTGCTCGGTGACTTATTGCTCTTCAGCATGTCAATTTATTCCAGCATCTTCTTCTGATACCCCCACTGCTCATTTTAAAACCTGAAATTAGCTGATCCAGAGTAGCTTTCTACCCCCACCCTCCATGGGCCTGAACAACCCAAAGAAACCCCTCAGCTTCCCATTGCTGCTTTTTGCCATCACACTATGTTTCCCTCCCAAGATTCTGCCTACTTGCAAACATCAGATTTTATGTATTCTTATGTCTTTTCATTGCTTATTTTTGTACCTTTTCACTTTATAACATTTTTTGCCATTTGCTCTGATGAAATCCCATCCTAATTCCCTTGTTAGGTAATCCTTGGCATGCTTTATATTGTCTCTATTGCCTGTACTAAGGCTGGATTTCCTTTTTCTGAGGTGCCCCGCTCAGCTCAAATACGCAATGAAACCCTGTCATTTCAGCAAATGTTGTTGATTTTCTTTCCCACATGGGCCTTTCTGCTTTTTCTCTTAAGTTGTGCAGCCTTCAGACCCTCACTGATGGGCACATCCACAGCTTCCATATCAAAGCTATGGCCTGAAACGAATTTGCCTTTAGGGCCCTTTAAATGAACTCTCCTCATTTATTTATTTTGAAGTAAGTTCCCACTTTCTAACACTGAGCAGCCTCCAGCAGTTTTGGAGGCAGCATTTTTCCCAGTGACTCTGGCTAATAGCGTGGTGATCACTGGAAGTTAATGGCTCATCACTGGCAGCTTCTTGGTGTAAAACCTCCATGCAACTTTGGGGCAGAAATTACAAAATACCTGCTAAAAAAACCCAAATAAACAACCTAGGCAGTAGCCACAACTGTGTGTGTTGCTATCTGGTTCTTATCAGTCATCTCTGCCTGAACCAGAATCCAAATCCTTGGTACAGCAGTTGCAGTTATTGTGGGGGGAATGTCAATTTTAATAACAGACATTACAGTCAGTTTTGAGGTACACAGAAGCTTAATTTAGAAATCAGAGCAGTTTTGTCAGATGGGTTATGGATTCCTTGCCTCCAAAATAGACATGAAAATGAGGCTTGAAGCAGCAGACATTCCCTCAAATACTGCAGATTCCCCAGCTTTTCAAACCAGAGTAAACTTGAAAGCACTCCTGGGCTGAAATGTGTGTCTTAAAAACATCCCTTGCAAAAGTATCCTGTGTGTGCTGTGGTGAGAAACTAAACCTAAAGCATGTCTGCCTGGGCTGTGCCCTCGGGCTGCCTGGATGCTGCAGGGCTGCTTGTGATGCATCCCCAGCCTGGGTGTAGCGTGGATGTTCAGAGTGCCTCATCCTGCCCAGGATGCACCACCAAACAGCAAAGCAGCTTCTCCCCCTTGAGGGTTCTGCACGCTTATAAATAACTTTATCCCTCGTGTGCCCACCGCGGGACGCGGCTGAGCGCTGAGCCCACGGCCAGCCCTGCTCAGGGTGGGCAGGCTGTGCTCCATGGCACCCTGAGCCCAGCACAGGCACCTCCCTGCCAGCTCCAGCCTGGAGCCAGCATTCCTCAGCCAGCAAGCCTGTGACCCGATGAAAAGCCCCGATTCAGCTCCTGCACGGCGAGTACCTGACACCTCTGGCAGCACAAAGAGCGCTTTCTGCCTCGCGCCCCGGCCGCGGCCTGGGGAGCGCTGGCACGGCAGCTGCCTCTGCCCAAGGGGTCACCCAGCCACATCCTGCACACACCCTGAACAAAACCCACTTGTCTTGGGGGGCACAGCAGCACACAGCTCTGGGCAGGTGGCTGCCAGCCGTGCTCGTGGCTCCAGGTCTGCCAGACTCCCGCGTGGGATGGTTGTGTCGTGTCTGCGAGCCTCGCTCGGGTCAGTGAGATGGCGAGGCTTGAACTGCGGCGGTTTTAGCACCGGCTCTGCATCTGGGCTCCTGTCTCTGAGCTGCTGACCTGGCCAGGCCTGCTGGGGTGCCTGGTGTTCCCTTATCTCTGTGCTCCTCCACAGCAAGCCCTGAGCTGGGATGAAGCGGGTGGTCACACCAAGAGTGACTTTTGGGTCAGACAGGTTGGGCTGGGAGGTGAGTGGTGATCTCAGCACTGAAACTGGGTTTGTGAGGGATGGAGGATAACTCATTTTGGGAGGTATCCACTGAGGAAGCACTGGAGAGGCTAGTAGTCCTCATATTATCTTTGCTCTTTCCTTCCCTAGGAGAGACCAAGCTGGAAGTTCCCTCAACCAGCAGTGCCTGAATGCAGGCTACAGTGTATGCCAGAGATCCTATAGGATGCAAATTACTCAGCTCAGAGACCCTACAACATTTCTGCTCTTCAGCCAGGGACTGTCAAATGTGATGTGCACAATCCACCCAGGAGGAGAGGACTTCCCATGTCAGGGCTTCCACACCTCAGCTGAGAGCCAAAGCCTCCAGACTGCATCCAGGGCCGCCCTGCCCAATCCCTGCCTGTGCCTTGGAGCCTCTGCCTTGCTCATCAATGGTCTCTGCTCCAGTGCTCCCACTGCAGGATACTGGGAAGCTGCCCTGGCCCCTCCCCAGCTTCCCTGTTCACCACAGGGCTGTTCCAGCCTCACAAATCCATTTCTTGATCCACACAACTGAACCCAGTCTGTGCAGTGCAGAGCATTGCAGCAAATCCCTCCTTGACTCTGAAACCCAGCGTGCACCTTGGCTTCAGCTGGTTTCACAGGGAGCGGAATCATTCAGGTTGGTAAGGCCCTGCAAGATCACCAGTTCCAACCATCCACCCAGCACTGCCAGGTCCACTGCTAAACCATGTCCCCAAATGCCACATCCACATATTTTTTGAGTACTTCAAGGGGTAGCAACTCTACAGCTGCTCTGGGCAGCCTTTTCCAACTCCTGACAAACCTTTCTGTGAGGTCCAGACTTCTCAGTCATCCTGATGCAAAAGCACAAGGACAAATCATCCTCCCCATATCTGGTGTCCCACAAGCCCCTGATGTTGCCCACAGAGGCTCATCCCATTACAGGACACCAAGTTGATGCTGGAAGCATTTGCATTCCTTCTGAATGCAAGCCAGATATGACGTGAAACATCACATGTCAGTCCGATTGGCCCAGAAACAAAACCAAGACTGCTCTCAGCAAGATGTGCAAACCCTTCCCTGTCTCCCTTAATCATCATTCTGCCTTTTATTGCTCTCATAAACTCTCTTGCAGAGAAAACACGTGGCTTAAAAAAACCCCAGATCCATTCTAGGCTGAGGGGAAGTGAGAAATCACTGTGAGTGTATAATGAAGGGACAAAGGGCTGAACTCCCAGTGGGTACCACAGGAGGTCTTTCCCAGAGGTGTGCAGATGTGGCATAGGTGTGTCTGCAGGTACCCTGGCCCAGCTGCCACAGCTCATGGCCACACAGCTCCCCACGAGCAGCGTGCAGATGGCTGAGTGGGTGCAGTCCTTTCCAAACACAACGGAAGAGCCTTGCTCCATCTGCACACAACAGCTGGGAAGAGCAAAATAAACCAGGCTCCAAAGACTTCCCTGCTTGCCTGCTGAATATGCTGAGAGCCCCAGGCTCTGAGCAGGGTCTTCACAGGGGCTGTAGGGACTTGTGCTGCCCAGGGAAAGCTGGTGAGTAGTGCAGGGATGGCAGTGGGAAGGGACAGCACTGCAGCAGCCACAGCCCAGGGTGGGTCCCCCCATCACCAATGCAGCCCAGTTGCTCTGGAGACCAGAGCTGCTGCAATCCAGGGATTCCCTGGATGCATTCAGGACGATTGGAGGATATAATTGGCTATGCTGAGGTCTGAAGAAATTCTTCCCTGTGAGGGTGATGAAACCCTGGCACAGGTTGCCCAGAGATCTTGTGGATTCCCCATCCCTGGAAGTGTCCAAGGCTGAAGCAACCTGGGACAGTGGAAAGGGGTGAGATGGGATGGGCTTTAAGGTTCCTTCCACCCCAAACCTTTCTGATTCTGAGATTCCCTGTTGCTCTCAGTGGAATGTGCTTGGAGGTGGCAGCAGACCTCTCTCCACCTCCTTCTTTCAGCATCTCCCCCTCAACCCTTTCTCTCTGATTTGCAGCTCCCCCATAAGCAGCCTTGGCAGAGATGCTATAAACAGGATATGGGCTCTCTGGAAATCTGCAAGCAGGAGCGGCTGAAGGTATTTAATAGTATCTCTGCAGTAAACAGAGATAAAGGGGGATCATCTGTATGGAGCAGGGAGTAAGGATCAGATGGAATTGCTCTGCCATGGTGACTATTTACTGAAACAGGAAACAAATATTTTTTTGGCTTTTGCCAAAGAAAGATTTCTTTAAAAATGTGTTAATATTAGGAGTAAAAATGCATCTTTTAGACATGTTAAGTGGCCATATTCACTGGAGTTTTATTTACTATATAAAGGTTAACATTGGTCTGTTTATCCTACAGACGAGATTTCCAGAAAATTACAAGAAGGGTCATGTAACAGTCAGCTCCTGCTTGCCTGAGCTTATTTGCCAGAGCCAAATCCCTGGAGCCTGAGGAGCTGGAGCAGATATTCAGAAGGACTCTGAGAACGGGAGAAAAAGAAATAACTGAGCTTTAAGTTTTTTCAAATTCATTCACTGGCAAGGTGGGGGCTGGGCTCATCCCTGTGCTGGTCTGGGGGTGAGAGACAGAGGGGCTGCACTGGTTTCCCCTGAGCTGGGCGAGGGAGCAGCCAGCTGGAGGGAGCAAAATCCATCCATGCAAGCAAGCTGCTTTCCTGCTAACCCCAAAGAGCCATCTTAAAGCCTGGATCAGGAGATTTGATCCCCTAGCCAACACTTCTTATCTAATTTTACTGTGATTACTCTGCTTGATACACGGGGGTCCTCCAGAGAAACATCCAGCTCCTGTCCTTCATTCAGTAAGGACGTCCTGGGACTTGTGCTGAAGGAACATGGTCATTTAAATTTCTCCCACAGCCACATTGTCCCTTTTTTGAGGGGTGAGACTCTTTTCCACCTTGCCCTGTCCCCCTGTGATCTGGCAGTCCCCTGCTCTGGATGGGCTTGACAAGGTTGTCCCATCTCCTCCTCCTGCCAGCTTTGGGACTTGGTTGTTCCTGCAGCTCCCCACACTGCTCTGAGGGGAAGCTTATTGTCAAAACAGTTGTGAAAGTCCTGGTAAATCATTCTGTGTTAAAAAATACATCAAAAATGGGTTCATTATTAATGGCCCTGCTGTCAGCACCATGAAATCCCGACTGAGCAGTGAGGCAAGGATTTTCCTCAATGAAACAGTGCTGGTGCAATCCAGTAGCATTTCTATCTGGAAGAGAAGCTTGAGCCAAATTATTAGGCCTAATATAGAAAAATCAAGGCAAATATCAAAGGCCAAAGATACCCAGGAGGTTGGATTAGGTAATTTACTATTTTTCTCACGATTTACACAGTCTTATTAGCTGGAATCAGCATGAACTTGTGAGGGTCCTGGCCACAGTGCAGAGGTCTTGGCTTTCAGCTAAGGGATGGCAGCCCTGGGATCCAGTCCTGTAAGTGTCTGTGAAACCCCTGGGGACACCTTGGGCACTGGCTGGCATGGGCATTCCTGAGTTTGGCACCAAAAGGTGCAATGGGACCTGCTGCCTGTGCATGGCATGAACACCCTGGGCTCAGCTCGCTGGGTCCTGGCAGCACCTCCACGGCACAGGGGGAAAATCTGGCATTGCCAGGGTGGGTGGGGATGGCACAGCATGGGGAGGAGGGGTGGCCAAAGCAAGCCAAGCTGTCCAGATATGGGCCAGGCTTTGCACCTGCCAGCATGTGTGCTACTGCCTGGTTTCAGCTCTCACCACGGGCTCTCCTGGAGGGTGGCAGCTTATTTCTCCTTGTTGTATTTTACAATCTACCCACGCTAGCAAGGTGTAGGAGCTGAAGGACATTAAAATATCAGAAATGCACTTTCATCTCCAAAACTGAAGGCTGGAGGCAGCCTAGAGCCACTCCACAAGGATGCACAGCTTGGTGGTGTTAGCCACAGCTGCTGCCGGAGGCATTGGCTGGAGCAAGAGGGAAAATCTGAATCAGATACAATGAACCAATTGGAGATACCTGGGCACAGTAAAACTGGGCTCTGCTGTTCCCTGGACACCACGAGGATCCCAGCATCAGCCTGAAAGGATTCTCTCTCAGATGAACCTTTCCAGGACCAGCCCTACTCAGGGGTCCTTCTTTCCTTCATTCCCTGGTGAATAATGAGAGATGTCCGCAGGACCTGAGTTTCTCAGAGAGGTATGAACAGCTTTCCATGACCTTCCTGGATCTGTTTCGTGTGCTCAGCAAGCAGGAAAGCTGAGCTGTGTCCTGTCCCAGAGAGTCACTGTAAGTGGAGAGGCCATGAATGAATTCTCCAGCATGCCAGATTTCCTTTCCACCTTGTAATGGAGGGACAGCCTGCTGTAAAGCAGGGGGAGAAAAAAAACCTACTGTTACATCCCAAAACATCAGGTTAACTGGGGTCTGTACCTTCTCTGAGGGATCAGCCCAAAATGCCATAAAAAGGATGGACTTTTGCCCTCTTCAGAACAGCAAGCTGAGATTTGCCCCCACCACATGCAAAAGTTTCCACAGATCTCCTCACATGTTTTCCCATATTCCTGCATATTTTCTCATATCTGTGAGAGGGAAAGTTGAGAGAAAAGGTTATTTTATTTCAAACAAAACTGTTTTCAGACACTCAGTGTCTCACACCCGCCTGGACAAATGTCCAGCATTCAGACCAGGGAGGAGAAGGGATGTCAGCTGGGGAGTGCTCACATCTCCTGGGCTCTCAGCTACTGCCTATGTACTGCCTTTGGGTACATTTAGGAGCTGAACTGTGTTTTCATGTAGGTCCCACGGGTATCACTTTTGTCTCATTTTTTTTAAAGACTCCTTTAGACTCCTTTTCCTTGGGCATAGTCTGTCCTTAATTTTATGCCATTCTTGTTTTGGGCTGCTCTTATTTTCCCAATATGTGGGTCTTGAAAAGCTACTCACAGATGTGCTGCAATCTGAATGGTCTTGATGCCATCAATGCCTGATACTCTCCTATCCCATTTTCACTTTTTCCTGGGCTTTGACCCCTCATTTCGATTTTATATTTCTGCTACAGCTCTCCACAGATGCTCTCAGACAGCTCTTTTGAAGGAGCTGGCATGGCCTTTGCCCTCTTAGGAGCAGTCTTTTCTTCCTTCTCCCCCGGGGAAGTCTTGATCCATATTTCTTTGACTGCTGGGCAAGGTGAAGCAGCCATGGAGGAGTCACTGGGCTTCCAACCACTACCCCTCTCCTGTCCAGCTGGCACAATTCCAGTGGCGTGTCCCCTCTTGCTGGCCATTGCTATCTTCACACCATTGCTGGAAACAGAGGATTAATAAACTGCAGCTCAGAAATGTCCATGAACGTGTGGGTTAGCTGTGTTGGACAGAAGATAATTTGTGGTGAAATCCACAAAACGTCTGGGATTTGTAAATGTTTCATGATGACTTGGCTCTTCTCCAAACACTCCCATCTACTGACAAGCATGAGCCATGAATCACTGCACACAGCAAAAACTTCCAAGCCCTTGACTAACTCCTCACCCAGTTCTGCTACACTGACAGCTGAGAGCATTCACTGCCCAGTGGGGAACAAGGATTTAGGGTCAAGGTGAAGGAGATACTTGGCAGCCCCATGGATGCTCTGTACTGGCCTTGGGCAGAGGAGTGGGGACATGGCACACTGGCTTTTCTGGGGGGCAGCCCACAGGACTGAGCTGGGACTGTCCCAGCTGATGCCAAGATGTCAAGGGCAGGCTCCCTGACACAGCTCAGAGATCATCTCCTTTCCCAGAAAACAGATTCACTTTCCGCTGATGAAGGCGGGGCCCAGGAGGTTTTCTGCCTGATACCAGCTGAAGTCAGTGATGTCTTGTGGTACTGCAGAGCTCCTCGCAGGCTGCCTGCAGCATTTCCCATCAGTTCTGAGTTTTGAACTCCATGAGCAAGCTGGCTTTGCATGAAAAGCCCTCGAGAGCAGTTATTTCAGGGCATCTTTGCCATTTGTCACCCTGCAACCAGCAGGACCCAGGGGCAGGGAGGTGACTCACCCCAGCCAGGCAGCGCAGCTGCAGGGGACGGATCACCTCAGCCCAAGTCATAAAATACTGAACTGTTGATTCATAAACACAGTGGCTGGCAGCAGAACACTGGCTACCAGTGCTTGGCTTGTGGATCAGGGACAGACTCACAAAAACAGCTGGCAATACTGTGGCAGGGTGTCTTAGCCCTCTGTCTGTGAGCCCACGAGTCCACTCCTGCCTCCATCCACCAGAGAGGAAGACAAAGAGGTGATTTCCCAGGACCCTGTGATCACTGCTGTCTCCTAGTCTCTCCAGGTGGAAAGCATTAAAGGGAATGAAGCCTCTGATGTGGGCTCAGAGCAGCCACACTTTCCCTGGAGCACCTGAAAAGCAGGACATCCCTGCAGGTGGACATCCTTGGTGGCTTTTGTGGTTTGTTGTGCAGCCATTCAGGCTTTAGTCATGGCATGGAGCACACAGCCCTCCTTCAGGGGGATGTGAGATGTACATGTACCTTAGCTGTAAGCATGATGGAGGCCAAGGATCAAAGTCTGCAGCAATTCCTGGAAAGACACTTCATGTTTCTTCTGAGTCACCTGCACCTTTGGCATCAGACACAGTTTCCCCGTGGGTGTGCTGTGCTTTGGTGAAGCCCCCTGGATCTTAGGGCTCGTTTGAAGACGGCCAGAGGCCAGTGTGCTGTTTCCATCTGATCAAAAAATTACCTCAGAAAGGACAAAACATGTCACTACTTTGTTGTCTTGGACCCCCAGAGACTTGAGCCCATCCCCACTACCAGAATTTCTCCTGTGTATTTCCAGCATCTCTTTTCCTTGGCTTACAAGAGAGTTTCTCTCTCTTTCTCTCTCTCTCCCCGCCCTTTTCTTGTCATGTGTCCCCCAAAACGGATCAATGAACCGACCAAACTCTGTCTGACATAAGGGGATAGCTGATCTGAAAGCAAGATTTCCAAGCCCATGGATCCCCAGCTGGTTCTGGTGTCTCCTCACAAGCAGCAGCTGCACATGGCCCCTGCATCTCTGCAGGTCCTGCCAAGACATCATCTCTCTCCATCCCAGGGGTGGGTTTCACATGAGAGTTCACCAATGGCACCAGGCTTCTGGAGAGGTTTTTCTGCACTACAGATGCCAGTTGATAATTTGGAGAGGTTGGTCCTGTACTGACAATAACCCTTGACAGAAAGAAGGTGCTTTTGTGGCATTTCCAGCCAGAAGAGATGGTTCGGGAAACCCCACAGGGAGCTTGTGGTGTGTGGAAAGCGAGCCTCCTTCAAACACGTGCAGCATGTCTGTGGGGAGTGAGTCTATTTTCTGGGGATTTGCAATGAAGTTTTAATTCAGCATTGGAATTAAAATTCATTTTATTAAGGGGCCTTTAAATATTTCCAGAGCTTGACCTTTTCTGGAGGCTGTTGACTTATTAATGTCTGGTCTGGTGTTCTTCAAACTTTCCACACAGTTCAACTTGTTGCCAGCTGCTTTCAAACACATTTTTCAAGAAATTAGTTTGTAATTAAGTACAGTTATTAATGACTGTTTTTCCTGCCTTTCCCATTGGGTTTGCAACTTACTTTTCTCCATGTGGCAGAAAATGGCCAATATTTCACAGGGTGAGTGAAGGAATGTCTAATACGATCTTTGACATGTTGATTTGACGCAGTTCCAACTTTGCAACACAGTGGTGATCACCCAACCGTGTAGGAGAGACCTGGGTGAAAAATAGAGTCAGAATCAGGTCCCTGTGGGCAACCAGAGGGAGGGGGAAGGGAAATCCTTCACCCTTGGAGAGCCAGTGCATGGGGAAAGCAGTTCATGCAGATGGATTGGAGGATAAAGAGGAAGAAGGATGGAGAAGAGAAGGTGCAGACCTGATGGAATGAGGGGAACCATTCTTGTGCTTAAAATTCAGGGCACGATACTGGGAGCTCTGCAAATAATATGAAGCCCATTTTGTGTGAACACTCATCTCCTGCCCAGTCATCTCTCCACCCAAGAGGGTCTATCAGGGTCTGTCCATGTGTGGAGAGAGCAGATGGAGCTGAGAGCAGCCAAAAAGGGAAGCAGCACTCCTGCAGAGAGCCCAGAAAGGTTTATGTATCATCTCATCTCTGCTCTCTGATGTCGCTGAGGTCACTCCTCTTTGTCAGGCACATGGCAGCAAATCCCCCTCTAAGTCCCAGGTCTCAGAGGCATTACAATATTAAAATCCTGCGCTGAAGCGTCTGAGCAAACACATCAGCTGAGCAAAGTGTTTTTCCTCAGCCCCTGGACCCGGTTATTCTGGGAACTGGCAGTGCTGAAACATTGAGGCAGCAACATCCTCCGGTGAAATCGGCTGCCAGAGGGTCTGCAGGGGTGAGGGGTGATGGGCAGGTGAGGGAGCCCACCCATGAGGGGACACAAGGCAGGCACATAGCACCTATTTCATTTCCTGCCTGGCCTGCAGCAAGGCCCAGGGGTGGAGGCAGAGATGCTTACAAGTAACACACGTGTGCAGCCCTGGGGTGCACACACCAACAGTCCCTGACAGACAGCTGGGATTTCTCCAGGCCCTTTTTTCCCAGGGTCTCACCTTTTCCCTTTTGCTTTCTCTCAGTGCTCCAAATGCTGTGGGGCAGAAGAGCCCTGTGGAGTGGCACTCCCTGAGCCCTGACTCATCCCCAGCACTTCTGTGTCCTCACACAGCTCTGCACACAGCGTGTCCCACAGCCAAGGACACCCTGACAGGCGTGGACCAAAAGGGACACCAGTGCTGGGGACATCCCAGTGGCACAGAGCCCCACCTGTGCCCTGCTCCCAGTCACAGGAGGGAACAATGAAAGCAAGAGGAGCAGCCACCTGCTTGGAGCAGGGCTGAGGGGCAGATCCTCCCCCAGAGCAACCCTCAGGCAGCTCCAGCCACAGCTGGACCTGTGCCTGTTGTGTTTGATCAGCAGGTGCCCACACATCAGCTGCTGCAATTTATCAGCTGCCCCTCAGCAGCTGGGACCTGGTTTGGGCTGCTCTTTAAGGTACCTGATGCCAGCCCTGGAAGCAGCAGGAGGAAGGAATTAGGGAGGAGGTGGGGACACAGGAGATGAGCCACCAATGGAGGTGAATGCAGAAAGGTAGGACTTGGCCTTGATGATGACCGTGTGTCCATGCCCTGAATCACAGCAAGGCTGATGTCTCTGAAAGGGTGAACAACAGGCCTGCTTCATCAGCTCAGCCGCTAGAAAGGAGGAGCAGAGCCAAAAATCCAGGAGAAAAATGTTATGCAAAATTGTTCATCTGTTACTGATTGGGAGGCTGAGAGCTCAATGCAAACCACCCAATAAAACTGGCTTGGATGAGAATTTCCTGAATCCCAGATTAAGTGAATAAAGATGTTTCAGGAGTTCAGGGCCGTGGCTGGGTGGTTTGCATACAATTTGCTGTTGGTTTCACCCTTTGTTGCTTAATGAAGAACAGAAGGAGGATCTCCCATCTCATTCAACCAAGGGAAAAAATTATTTCTTCTAAATTTAAGGTAATTTCCTGTTGCAGGCACAGCTCTGTTTATCTGTTCTCCACAGAGGCTCCATCTTGGACCGTGGCTCATCCTGCTCACTGCAAGACACTGCTCCCCTCAGGGACAATGCCTTCCAGGCCGGTGGCACTGAGGCAGCATGGCAGGATTTTTCATGGCAAGCTTTTTTGTCAGACACTAATGGTAAGAAGTGTTTTGAAAGCCAGGTCCAATTCTGAAGAAAAACATGATATGCCACACTTTGTGTGTGTTCCTGCCTCATTCAGGCCCTTCTTCTCCATGCTCTTCACTGCCAGGATGCTCCTTGGAGGAAGCTGCAAGGAAGAGAGGGTGCTCTGCTCACCTGGCAGGGCTCAGCAGCTCCAGCTGGGCAAGGAGCACGTGCCACACTGAGCTGCAGGGTCTGAGGGCATTCCCCACTTTTGCAGCATCTAATGTTGGAGAATTGATCTACCACAGGGGTTACACAACCCTGAAAACCACTGATTTTAATAAGCCTCTTATTCGCAGTGAGGGGAAGGAGCCAGGCTGTGTGCACTGAAACCTTTAGAAAGTTTCATGGCTGCATCTCTTGCTCCTTAAAGTCATCAACCTATACATTTATCTATCTTCCTTTTTTTTCCATCTTCTGCCTTGCAAGGAAATGCCAGAGTCTCTTTACAAGCTGAATACCTTTAATTCACCTGGCACCTGGGGCATTCCTCCAAGTGGCTTCATGTGCCTTGCTGGGGCTTCCAGCTCTAATTAAGTGTAGAAACAGGATGGAGATCCCTGGAGAAATCAGAGAATAAATTTTAAAGAAGGAAAAGTAGATGAGAACAAAAAGAAGAAGAATTATCAGGAGAAACTTGACTCGATGGTCCATCTCTCTAAGCCTCATCATTAATTTTCCACAAAAAAACTCTTCAGAATATTTCCCTTTGCAGAATATCTGGGAAATCTAGCTTCTTAGGAGGGGTCCAAAGGCTCCAAGGACAAAGAAAGCTATTTGCAGCCTCGGGTCTGCAGTCATTACCACCAAACAGTAAAATACAGCTTGTCTAGATGGTAACCCGTGGAAAATCTGACTGCAACTGTCAGCAAGAGGGTGATGGGCATGAGCTCCACGGAGAGATGTGCTTTCAGAGGGAGGATGACAAGAGTAATGGGATGAATGTGAGCAACAGCATATTTAGGCAGGATATCGCGAAACGTTTCCATCTCAGCTATTAGTTTTATTAGGAGAAGTCTCCCATGGGAAACTGGAAGCTGCATCACTTGACTCACTCCAAGCTCAGCACTAGATAACATGAAGCAGAGAACAGGCGTGTGTTGGCGGGGGTAGATGGCCCAGATGACCTAATGGTCTTTTCCATCACTCCAATTACAATCCAGCCTGGGTAGAGGCTCTTCACTTGTCTCCGTCTGACTCAGGGTAATGACAGGCTGGAGAGTAACATCTGAATTTGTTCCAGTGTTATTTTCCAGTGTCTTCATTTGAGGTCTCTTGGGTACAAGAGGGGCTGTAGAGTGACCTCAGCTGAAGTGACAATATTTCCCAGTCTTCTTGCCAGGTTCTCCTCCTTGCAGGGCTTGTGTGAGTTGGTGTGGGGGCTGCAGGGTGGCCTGGGCCCAAAAGGACAAGTCCTGGGTCAGGAACTTTCTTTTCTTTCTCTTTCTTTCACTTTTCAAAGATCCAGAAAAGCTAGAAGCTTCTTACCAGCTTTTGCCATCTGAGACACAGCTGCTCCAGAGCTTGTTATTTCCTTTGCTTCTCATTGCTGGATTCTTGTGGATGGATGGTGAGGGTGGTGAGAGGTGCAGGATGTTTTGGTGCAGTCAAACAAGCAGCAGGAGCTGAATTCATCTTCCTGGTGCTTGGGGAAAGCACAGCTCTGACAAGATGGTGCCAGGAAAGATCCAGGGATTCTCTCCAAAGGAACCCTCTGTGAGCCTGCTCCTCTGAAAATAAAGCCTTTCTCAGCTCCTGAGACCTCATCCCTTGGTCTGAGCCGGTCAGAGGTGTGCAGACTGCCACTTCTTTAGCTAATACCCATGTGGAACCCATGCTGGGGTCTTCATCTCTGCCCTGGGATGAAGGTCTGGGTTTTCTCTGGGGTGGGGCCTCACAGCCTGTGGTAGTTCCCATGTCTGGGAACAATATTCCTTTTTCTCAGTTGACTTCACTCTCCCCTTCCTTCAAAAACTCTTTCTAAACTATTTCATCAGCAATCCACCATCAGAGGACAGGAGGCACCAGCTGCCCTGTGCTGTTCATGGCAGTTTGTGGTGCACCAGACAGGTCACACAGCTCAGCTCACAGCCTCAGCCCTGTCCTGGCCATGTGCAGAGCCAAGTGGGATTTGCAGGGAGACAGTGAAGGGCTCTGGGCTCAGACTGGAACCAATCCAGCTTCTCTGCTGAAATCTTACAGGCCGCCTCTGGTTTCCCAGGGCTTGGGTTTGACACTGTCCCCTCAGCTCAACCAGGTACAATCCAGCTGACCTTTCCATGTTCCTCCCATGGCAAAGTACTTCACTAAAGTTCACCTCTTAACATCAAAGATATTTCTAAGTGCATTATTAAGAGGCACCAAAACCTCTTAAATACTTTGTTAACTAAGAGCCTTGACAGCAAAATGGGAAGGACCCTGTGAGATGTGCAGTGAGGGGGGATGATGATGATCCCTGTGGGTCCCCTCCAGCTCAGGATATTCTGTGATTCTCTAATTCTGTTTCTCTTGTTTGCTAATTGAAACATTTGACTTTGTCATTTGGCTTTGTGTCACTCGACTGTCTGGTCTAGGAGCTCTCTGGGATTCTCTGCAGCTGGAGAAGAAATGTGGATCCTTCCAAATGGAAACTTCTTTCAGTAGTTCAGATGCTTTTTCAAAGTGGGATGCACTGTCTCTAGCCCATGATACCTTTTCCAAAATGCAAATATTGGACTGCCTGTGATGCTTCCTGAAACACTCTCATTTTAGAAATACCTAACTTAATGCTATAGAAATCACCTGGTCTGTACTGCAAAGGGATAGTACGGATTTTCTTTCCCTCTTGGAAGCAACTGGTATGCTGCAAGAACAAGAACATCATGGGAAAAGCTTGTTTATGGGATTACTGACAGCACAGAATGGTTGTCTGGGATGGGATAAAACCTTATCTAAAGAAAAACACAGACTTGGTGGCACAGGAAGAAATCAAGCTGGAGGGATGAGGGGCTCCTAGGCACTGGAATACAGAAAATCAGGGACACTTCAGTCAACATTTAATGATGGGTCGACATGAGATGTGCTGGCCACTCTGCCATGATGGACCAGGGAGAACAGGGACTCCTAGGAGGGTTCAGGCTTCAGCTGAAACCCAAGAACAGACTGCAAGGCTGTCCCACTGCAAGGCTGGACAGGACCTTGACATGCACCAATGGAATATCACAGAGGTGGCACTGCTCCTGCATGTGATTTTAGTGACATCATCACCAAAATGGCACGTTCAAGGTCTGGTGCTCATGCTTCAGAGTGACACTGAAAACTTGGAAAAGACTCAGGAAAGAACGAGAAAATTATCCCAGGGCTAGAAATCATTCTCAGTGAGAGACAAATGGAATATGATCTGTTTAGTTTATCTGGTTTTTAAGAGGTGATTTAATCGTGGTCTGTGAGAACTGATCTGGGGGAATACTTGGAGTGCAAAGGCTCTTTAAGAGGGCAGACGAAGACAGAAAAAGATCCAGGGATTGGAAAGCAAAGCTGATGGTTGTTGGGCTTGAGATAAAAGAGCTATTTTTAACAGTGGGAATAACTGACCATTGGAACAAGGAGCCCAGAGACGTGGTAAACTCTTCATCCTATACAGCCTTGGAACGTGGACTGGCCACTTTTCTGTGGATGTGAACTGAATCACAAGCTGTTGGTCTTGGTGAAGTTAAAAATGTGAATTTTCAGCTAAGAAAACCTGAAATGACCTGTGGTGGTATGAGAGAGAGATTCCACCTCCATCATGCTGAGATGGTGGCAGGGCCAGGCTTAGCTCCCACTGACATTGGCAAAGGTAGACAGGCACTAAGCTGCTCTTGCTGTGCACCAAGCCCTGCCTGAGGCTGCAAGATATCTGCTATTGAACCTTCCTTGTAATCCTTTCTTCTTTTCCATCAATGCAGTGTTCACGGGTGCTTGTTCAAAACCTGGCAAATGTGAATGAATACCTTTCTGCTGCTGACTGATATTTTGAAAATAAATTTTGGAAATGTATTTCCGTTCAGAGAAAGCTCCTGGGAAGTCGTATAGAACAAAAATGGGTGAAACAGGAGTGCTGTGGCTGGGACTTGTGGCAGTTCAGTTGCTCCTTCCTGCACTCAGCCCAACTTAGAGGAGTGAATTGGTGTTACATGGCTCAGGCCAGCCTAACAAGGTTGATAACAGGAAGTGTCTTGGGTTACAATACAGGGTGTGATAAAAGGTATCTGTTCTATCACCATCTGTTGAGGGTGGGGGCAGTGATCCTGATCTCCGTGGGAGAT
>PYHW01010668.1:459783-480376 GCA_013186435.1 Turdus rufiventris | reverse complement strand
CCCTCTGCCATGGGCAGGGACACCTTCTACTACACCAGGTTGCTCCAAGCCCCATCCAAAGTAGTCCAAATAATTTAGGAGAAATATGATGGAAAAACAGATGAGTTACTTGCCTCTGCAAAAACCCTGAAGAGAAAAAACTAAACCTGCATGGCCTGCACGAGTCTGTATGGTGTGTGGCACACAGCTCTGCTGGTGGCTGTGCAGGATTTGTGCAGCAATGGTGTGGACCCATACTGGTACAGATCTTGTCTGCACCATGACAACTTCAACCCCAGTGCCTGCATTTTCTTTTTCAGGATGCACTTGGGGCCCACCCTGGGCTTGCATCTCCAGAAGAGAAGCACAGCAAGGCTCTGGCTTCAGCACGAAGCACAGGCAGCTGAGGGCTGTGCAGGCAAGGATGGAGCTGCCAAGGGCATGACGTGTTTGGAGCTGAGTGGGGATGGTCTCACTGCCTGGACATGGGCACAGCACATGCTTCCCATCTGTTCCATCCCTATCAATAAATAGGAGCTTGTCCTCACCATGATGAGGGTGGAGGTTATCCCCATGGGCTCAGTCCTGTTGCTGAGATGCCCCATTAGCTGAGTGCTAATTAATGGAAAAATCCTGCAAAAGAAAATTGGAACAGGAAAGGGAATGAGAACCCTACTGGGTCAAAACTACAGCTGGTCTTGCCTGCAACCAGCAGAGGCAATAGGAGAGGCTGTTTTGGGGGAGTCTTCTGCAGCCTAAGCACCTCCTGCTTCAGCTTTGTGCTCCCTGGGCTTGGGACAGCAGAACTGCTCCCTCTGATATTCCCTTATGGACCTGCTCTTCATCAGCTGCTCTAATCCCTTTCCACCCATGCTGACAGCCTCTTGTGGCAGCAAATTCTTGAGGTTTTACTCACTGCATGAAGAAATCTTTCCTTTCCTCTGTTTCAGAGTGATATCCTACCAGCACCACTGACTGCCTCCAGCTCTTGGGATTGATTTCAACTTCACCTGATTCACTCTCTTTGGGCACTTCAGTCACATCCCTCTCAGTTTTCTTCTCTTCAAACTGACAAATCCCAAGCTTTTTAGTGCTTTTCACAAGACAAGCCCTCCAGCCTCTTGATTATTTTAATTATTAATTGAACCATCCTTAGTAAATGAAAATGAGAGCCTTCATGTTTGTTTCTATCCTCTGTTTAACTTCAGAGGAGATCTGGAGGATCTTTTCTTGGGGCTCTAACTGTGGTGAGTGATCATTCAGTTCGTTGAAAATATGTCCTAAAAATATCAAATGCCTTGTTCAGTCCTTCTGAATTTATAGTTCCTTTATAGGGTATTGCCCTTGCTCCAGCAACCTGCATCAGTAGTTGCAGATGCAAGTGACCTACTGCGACAGCAAATGTCAGGAATTTT
Organism: Turdus rufiventris; assembly: GCA_013186435.1. NCBI lineage: Eukaryota > Metazoa > Chordata > Aves > Passeriformes > Turdidae > Turdus > Turdus rufiventris. The sequence goes on along the minus strand of PYHW01010668.1, from coordinate 478,982 downwards.
GTGGTTTAACCTCAAGGTGAAGAACAGCAAAATTGTGACGGCAACCCTAGATCAAATATTTCACAGACCAATGTCCCTGGTGGTTGACCATAAACATGCATTTATTTAACACTGGGCTGCATGTGGTCTTGGAGCATTTGCAGGAGAATGGCTGATGTGTCTCACCCTGCTTCCAGAGCTGTCTGAAGATCCCAAGACTTTGCTGTGCAGAAGCACTGCTGCGGTTAGGATTCTCAAGGCTCACTACAAAGGTTAAGCTGTGTCAAAGGAAGATGCTTTTCCAGGGTCAGGGTTAAAGAACAGAGCTCTGGTTCACCAGCACACTGTAACTGTGGTTGTCATGGTCCATAAGAAGGGCTTTGGGACAGAGGAGGAGGACATTTATTTATAAAGTTTATGTTCTCCTGAAATCTCAGTGGCAAGAGAATGAATAAAAACCAATTCCCTGCCATGTTACATCTGCTTCAGCTTCTGCAAAAGCACAGATGATGGGGTAAGGTCATCTTGAGAATGGCCTCAAGCTAAGCATCTGGCTTTATGTTCACCCCACAGCCCCTCCTGTTCTCCTGCTAGTATGGTTCCTCCCCAGCAAAACTAGAGTTTGCACTTGGCTCCTGAGCCTGGTGCCCACAGTGCCAGCTCTCAGTGAGGATTCTGGTGGCTGGACACGGATGGCCATCATGCCCTGTCCCCTGCACCCAGCACAGTGCATGCAGGACACCATGGGGAGGGAGGGGGCTGTTCAGCTGCCCGCTCTCTGCACAAAAACTGGTGTGCAAGCAGCAGAGAGGAGCTGCAGAGTGCAGGGACCATGGCACAGGGACTGCAATGAAGGGACTCTTCCCATCAAGTGCTCTGTCCTCCTCACTCAGCCGTGGCAGGTAAGCATGGACCTGGGGCTCTCCCCTCCCAGGGCAGAAGGTTTCTTGCTCACCAGGGTGATAACTCCTGCAGACCCCCTTTGCCACAGCCCCAGATCCCATGGAGCAGAGCATGGCAGGTGCCCACCTGGCCTGTTCCCCTGCTCAGACACTTCTGTGTCCCCTGTGGACAGAGCCAGGCCTGCCCTGGCTGTTCCCACACAGACCCTGCCTGCACGAGCAGGACACTGACCTCTCCTTGCTCCAGGCTGGGTGCAGCCTGTGCTCTGGGACCTGCTGACTCACGAATCTGACTCACTCCAAGGCTAAATTTCCATTGCCACGAGTTAGTCTGCTCTGCCAACTCCAAAGATCCCCACACGCAGGGATCCTCTCCCTGGGGCAAGGAGGCTCAGCCCTGCACAGGTGAGCAGCAGCTGCACCAAGGATTACACAAGTGTCTGACAAATTCCAACTGGGTTCAGGATTTGGCTCCTGATGTGTAGAACAGAGCTCTGCACACAGGTATTGCCTCTACTGGCTACCTGCACCCTGGGCAGAGCAGGGCAGCTCCAGAGCCCCAGTCCAGCCTCCAGGGACAGCTTCCAGGGGGACAGCTGGGACAGCTGCTGTCTGACTGCTCCCACTTGAGCTGCACAGCCTCAGCCCAGGGCTGCAGGCTGAGGTGTGCTCTGCTCTAGGCTGGCCACACACATCACCTGCCTGGTGCTGCAGACCAGCCTTTCTGCTCTCCCCTCCGTGTGGGGACACACAGAGCCATTTGCCTTCCTCCTCAGGAAGGGATGCACAACCTTGCCCAGGTGGTGAAAGGGGCAGATCTCAGGAAGAAAGGGGTCACCAGGATAGGTGTGTGCCAGCCCAGAACTTGCTCTGGCAAGTTCTGCCTTAGGATTTCCAGTGCACCCTGTGCTCCAAAGCCCGTCTCACTAGAGATCTTTCACCCCTCAAGACATGCAGTTTCCCAGGAAGGTGTCCTTCCAACAGGTCCTTGTGCTTGTTGTGAGAAACAGTTCTTCCCTTGGGATGAAAGCAGAGATCCACTTCAAGTCAAGAGAGAGAATGTAGGACTGGCCCTTCATTTGTCCCTGCTGATCTCAGGAATAATCATCTCTCCATCCCAGCTGTGTTCCAGCATTGTTGGAGCAGCAAACCCAGTGTGCTGAGGAGGGAGGACAGGCTGTCTCATACAGAGCTAGTTTGAGTTCAGCAGTGGGATCCCTGGGATGCCTGCAGTCCTGAGCCCCCTGTGCTGTCCTGGCACCTGCCAGCCCATACTGCCTGGCACTTTACTGCTCAAAATCCTCACCAGTAACAAAACCCTCACAGACTGCAGGAGTTCTGCGCTGCCCCTGGGGCTTGGCTAGGCTCTCCTGGGAGGATGACCGAATGCTCACCATCCATATGGTCTGTTGTCCCTCTCTTGTAGGTCAGTCTCAGGAAGAAATGTCCTCAGCTCCCAGGTCAGGGCAAAGAGCAAAATGTCTCTGAACATGTGTAGAGAGCATCACCTCTGGTTCACAGCACCCTCCCAAGCTGCCTAGATAAATGAGCACAGGTTTGGTTTCTTCTGCTGACCCATTGTGGTTATCTGTCTGATCTCTACTGTGCCCCCAGACAGGGCAGTCTTACCCACATATTTAAGGAATTATTGCTAGAAACATGTCCAGCACTGCTTGCTGAGAGATTGCATGAATTTGAAATTTTGAATCGAGTTGAATTTGAATTTACCATGACTGAGCCACTGTCTCTTTCTGGAGATTCCCATCCCAGGAGATCAGGCTAAATCAAGGTTTCTGCTTTTCACCCAGTGACCTTTCACATCCAAGAATGTTCCAGCCCAGCAGAAAGGGCCATTCTTTGTCCTAGAGTAAAAGACCTCCAGAAGCTGACCCACAGGCCCACCTGGAGCCTTGCAAGCTTGCTGGAAACCTTTCATTACCTATTTCTGAGTCTCCCCTCCATTATTCCAGGTGGTGCAGGTGCCTGTGAGGTACAGAGGAGGTGCAGTGGAGTTTTTCCCAGAGGATGGCTGTTGCTGGGTCCCATATATTAGAATACAGCACAGCATAGAGCCAGCACAGGGTCAGCTGTAAAGGGGTGGGTGGTCATGCACAACCTGTCCCCAGTGTGTGGGGACAGAGCTAAAACAGCCAGAAGCCTAAAACACTTCCCTTGCAAAGAGCTCTGTGACAGACAAACCTTTTCCATGTCTGCCCTGCTGGGAGAGATCCCAAAATAAATAACCATGAGGCCTGAAGCCCCAAGGGAGACAAGCAGGAGCAGGGAGTGGGCCCAGGCCAGAGCACTCAGCCCCACACACAGGGCAGCCACACAGATCTGTGCTGTTGACAGAGCCAAGAATAATTCCAGCAACTCTATTTAATGCTATTTAGAAAAACCTCCCTCTCCAAAATGGTGAACTTCCCTAAAAACAGGATCAATATTTTAAATACCATGACTTCCATGCCCTGGTGATTTATCTCAGAGCAGGTTGGGCAGGGTTGCTGCAGCCCCAGCTGGGGCTGGGGGCAGGGACAGTGTCCATCATTTTGGCTGTTCCCAGGGGAGCAGGATGCACTGGGGCAGCCTGAGGAGGAGGTCTGGACTCTTCAGGGAGGCTGCTGGGCAGAGAGGCTGAATTTCCCATATGAAAACACGCAGAACTTTTGAGGGAATTCAGTGCCAATGCAGTCAGGATAAAGCTGCCCAGTGAGGCTGGCTGCTTTCCCACATCGGAAAGTGTTAGGGGCTCCTCTGTGATAGCAGGAGTGGGTGGTAAACACAAGATACTCTATCCTCCCACATCCAGGTTTCAGATCTGCTTTCCCGTTACCAGGACATGTTTTCTTGGGGGACAAATATGATTTTACTAATTTCTCTCCTCTCTAATGCCTTGCCATCCCTGCACGCTCCCATCCAGCTGACTGTGACTGCTGTAGAAAGCAGACAGGGGTTGTATTCACCCCTTCCCCACCCTCCAGCCATCCCCAGGACTCAATCTTTAGCCCAAATGAAGGAGTCAGCAGACAGCTGGGGCAGAACACTGTGGCTGAGGATGGAGAGATGATCATCAGCAACCCTGTAAACTGATTTTTAAATAAAGCTTGCTCTGCAACACCACTTCCCAAAGTGTCTGGCCTGGCATTTGGACTGGGATAGCCAAGAGATGATATATGGGACGCATGCTGCTCTGCCTGCATCGATTAAGGATGGATCTCACTTTGCTAGATGCCACCCATTGGGACCTCTCCCCCTTGGCCTCCATTCATCCTGTAACAGGACAGGTCCCAGTCCACAAGAAAGGACCCTTGTGAAGTGTTTGAGGTACTACTCCTCTGTGATGGAGGCCTGGCTTAATGCTCCCCAGGCAGGTGCACAGGGCACAGATTTACCTGTGTGGCTGAGTGATGGAGAACATCCCCCTTGACAGGACAAGAGGGAACAGCTTTAAGATGAAGGAAGATAGATTTAGGTTGGATAATAGGAAGAGATTCTTCCCTATGAGGGTGGTGAAGCCCTGGCACAGGGTGCCCAGAGAAGCTGTGGCTGTCCCATCCCTGCAGGTGTTCAAGGCAAGGCCAGACAGAGCTTGGAGCAATGTGGGATAGTTCCTGCCCATGGAAGTGGGGTGGAACAGAATGAGCTTTGGGGTCCCTTCCAACCCAACCCATTCTGTGATAACATGATCAAGCCATTCTCTGTTCTGCAGCTCAACACTGCTGCCCAGAGAGGAGCTTCTGATCACTGCCCTGGAACCATCAGGGGACTGCAGGTGATTCCATCCTCTGCTCCTCCGGCAGAAAAAGCAAAGCACGGTCAGAGGCAAGCTGAGCAAGCTCCCCGCTCCCAGCCAGCAGCAGGCACTGGTGTGCAGCTGCCTCCCTGTGCTGAGGGCCAAAAAGGGATCGGCAGTGCTCTGCCCCAAGAGGAACATGGTCCATGCAACAACTAGGTTGGGACGTGCAGAAGGACATGTGCCATGGGGGGTAGTTTGGAGGGAGAGCAACTAAATCAGCAAGGGAACGCATGGCTGGAGCCCTGCCAGCACCTGCCACCTCTGGAAATAGCTCTTACAGAGCCCCAGGGTCCAGGCATGAAGTCCCCTTCCCTTGGGTTATTACGCAGCACAGGATACATGAAACATGTTGGCAGCAGTCAGTCTAGGGAGAGCTGAGCATGGGAGGGAGGGAGATTAATAGGAAAACAAATCAGCACCTAGAAACAGAGCAAATGGACAACACATAGGGATCCAGACCACCGGGGATGCTGGATCACAGACAAACCCAGGCATATGCATGGAAGGAAACACAGGCTGCGAGAAGAGCTGGCCACCCAGAGCAAAGGCAGGAAAATGAAAACACTTTATTATCTAAATGGGGATACGATTTCTGGAAGAACAGACTCTTCAGCCCAGGAATGGTGTTTGAAGCACTAGAACAGCTGAGAGAGGTGTTGATGGGGGCTGTCACCAGAAAAAATGACAGTACGGAGATACTGCTTTTTACCTAAAGCCAAGGCACGGGAGGAGAAATAGATACTTGGTTCTGCAGCAGGGAACTCTGCAGCAGCAAGGGCCTGCAAAGGGAATAAAGCAGTGGAAGAAGAGCATGTGCTCAGTGCCCAGGGCAGCCTGCAGATCTCGGAGCAGGGATCCTGCCAAGCCAGGAGTTTGCTGCTCTGCTCACAGCAGCAACAGAGAGGAGGGAGGCTGTGCTCACACAGAACAGGAGCTGTTGACTGCAGCCTCTGGCAGGGGAGAAGTGCCCAGTTCACTGTAACACAGGTGCTGAGCCATCCCTGCTCACTGTGAAGCCCCTTCTGAGGAGACTTGGAAAGCAGGAAGAGTTCAAGTTGAGCTGGGCATCCCTCTCACCACATGCAGATGGATCTTCAGTCTGTTAGCTTGTGATAGCACTGGTGTGGCTGGAAGGAGAGCCCAAGGGATATTTCAAAGATTCCAACAGACACGGGTACTGAGGCAGGACAATAACTTGTACAGCAAGGTTGGTGAGATCACAAAAAAAATGTGACAGGTACCAATAGCTCCCACCTGCCAGTAGCAGCTAAGAGGTGAACTCTGTGCCACATTTAAGGTGGGATTTTGCTTAGAAGAGGCCAGGCACTAATAGCAGGGGACTGGAGAGCTGACATCATGGACAGATGCCTAGGCATGCTGAGTGGAGGATGAAGGCATGCCTGGAGTGGTGCCAAGGCTGGATATTGATGCTTAGCTGAAGACAAGTGCTGCACCCCATCCTGAAACGAATCTCTGCAGCCTTCTGAAACTCCAACCTGTCTGTGGAAAGACTGGAAGAAATCTGATCACATTTAGTAACGGATCACAGATATGTGATAGCTGCAATAGCAACCACAGAGCCTGGGAACTGGACTTTGTAGAGGCCACAGAAGTCAGAATCTGATGGAAAAGCAGAAGATGGCCTTTGGAAAGCCTGATATCAACATGTCCTGCTCAGACTGGGCCACCACACTCAGCAACGGAGTGAACACAGTTCAGTACCCTGTGAGAAGCTGGACAAAAGACTTCTTTCCCCACATATCCCACAGAAAGATGCAGGAATGGCAAATGCCATGGGGATAGTCTCTCCTGGGAATCACTGCAGTAAAAAGTAATCAAGTCAAACACCAAGGAAGCTGATAGACCAGGAACTACAAAAGGGCATTACAAAGTCAGCCTGGGTGCCAGCAGTCCATCTTTTCAGGGAAACTTCACGTTGGCTGGAGAAACACAGAAGTGAAATATTTCAAACCCATTTACAGTCCCTGCTTCTTCATGGGAGCAGGGACTTCCCCAAGACACCATCCAACTCAATTTTGAGGGCAATTCAGATGGAATAACATGGCAACTTACAGTCTCTGAGTGCAAGCCTGGAATGTGCTGGCAAAGGCAAGAGGATGGGGCAAAGGGGGGCAGAAACTCCTGTGCCATGAACTAGCTGCTCCAGCGGCAGGAGGGAGGAGGACTGTGCTGGGAGGAAATCTGTTTGGTACATGGAGAGTGTGCTTTGCTTGGTAACTCCCAGTGTGTCCTCTGGGACAGCTCGGAGGGGTCGTGCATGGTGTTCCACTCCATTAGCAATTACTTTATGCCAGCACATGTAAATAATTATTCTGGCACAGGTTCCCAGCTGAGAGCTGTGCACAGCCCTTCGGAGCTGTGCAGCACTGACTGTGCTGCTGCCTTTCTTGGAGATCAGACCAGGAGTGAGGAGATTTGTGTTCACATGTGGACAGGCTGCACGTCCCTGCATCAACAGTGCTTTGGAAAATCAAACCATCTGTGCAGGTGAAGCATAATTCCATGTGATCAAACTCTCTGCTTCCCCTCAAGAGCTCATTGTGCAGCCCAGCCTTTTCCCTGAGATCTGACCCTCATGAGAGAAGCCTTGTGGTTAAAAAGATGGGAGAAATGTTTACAGGAAAAAAAAAATGAAGATAAAAGAATTCCACATGACCTGATACTTTCTGTGAAAGGTTTTGCCCAAGACGGAGCATTCAGGCCAAAGTTACAAAACCCTGAGAACAGAAGCCACAAAACTGATGTGCTTCTGCATGGTACAGCACCGAACAAATCTTTCACCCCGGGAATCTGCCTCTTTCCAAACGCCAACAGTGCCCTCAAGTGCTCAGAGGAGAAGCCGCAAGCCAGGGATGGAGCTCGCTGCGCCCAGGCTGCGAGGCAGAGGAGGCTGATGAGACATATGGCTGCATGGCCTTAAGAGGGACTCACTGCTGTCCCTGCCTGAGCTAAGGTGAAATGGCTGTGTCTTTTCCTACTTCTTTTGCCCAAATGGGTAGATCTGTGCCAATAGCCTATCTGTCACCGAGAGATGCTCTGAGAGCATCAAAAACAGATTTAAGGTCTGTGCTGCACATGTCACAAGCTTGTGGAAACAGCACAGTTTGGATTTGGCCACTGGAGTGATCCCACCCAGCCCGACCTCCTGGATCCATTCCTTTAGAAGGCATGACCTCTGGAGAGGAGAGGACAGCATCTCAGTGTCCCAGCTCCAGAGGGGAGGCTGGGTTTCACCCCACCTGGCTCCCTGCACTGAGCTTTCCAAGCAGTGTGGAGGCTGAGCTACACTGGGCTGCTCTCAGTGAGCTGGGTGTCTCAGCAAGAGGGGCTCTCTCAAGGGACAGCAGATAAAGCCTGTTTGCATCTGTGGGACTCCTGCCTGCTCCCAGTCAGAATGGCAGCTGGACACAGGGTACATGGTCACCTGGACTCCTTTGGGGACACTCAGGTGATCCCTGGGAGAATGCTGAACTCAAAACCAGCTCACCTCACTCAAGTGGGTTCCTAGGAGAGTCACCTGGGAGAGCTTTATTCTGCAGTCCTACACTTTGGGGAAAGGAAGCACTCAGTGGTACAGCTCCACTCAGCAGGACTTGCTGTACAAGAATTAAGGTGTTTTCAAGGGACAGCTGAGTGTCACCGTGCTGGGAATTGACAAAGCTACGCTGGAAACTTCTTCAGGTCCCCTGTTTCTTATTTGGGGGAGACTTTTCTTGGATCATGGCATTGGTTTCATTTACATGGCATGGACACAAATCCCCTTGAATTAAGCAACAGAGGGGACAGAAACAGGGAGATGGACAGGAACTTCCAAGTCTGTTTTTGTCCCTGTAGCCAGAGTGTCACGGTGCCTCTGACCACCTTCCCCAGCCTTTGGAGAAAAGTCTTTGTGGCTTCTCTGAAGGCATGTGTGTTGTTCTCTTCCATCTCTGCTCCTCATGCCACTGTCCTGTAACCTTCACACACCACCAACCATCCCTCCAAGGCAGACCACAGCTGCTCTTTCCAGCAGGCTGCTGCTATCCTGAATCACAGACACCACCCAGCAAACACTAATTCAGTTCCAGAGCAAAGAACCACCCCTTTATGACCTTTTGCTGCATTGCCTTGATCTGGGCAGGGACATTCAGCTTCTTCTCCCTGATTCTGGCCAAAAGCTGTTCCCACAGGTGCCTGCTGCAGGTGCTTGCAGGAAGCAGTATCACAATGCCAAACAGGCAGGCTCACAAACCTGTAGCCAAAACCTCACCTGTTTTAGTGCCAGAGCTGCAAGTTATTTGTACAAGAAACGATTCTCAAGTATCAGAGACATCAGGACTCTGCCATCAAGGGTGGCCTTGCAGGAAAAGTTTTGCTTCTGCAAGAAAGCACCTACTGCAACACACAGCTGCTGCCCTGCTGTGGTCAGCATGCCTCAGACAGCATGAGATGGGCCTGCAGCAAGTGTAGGTCTGACAGTGATGGGGATGCTGCTTCTAGTGTAGCAGCCACTGCCCTTCATCTCATCAATACACCTCAGCAAACGCCTGCCTCTCCCCCAGCAGCCTGGAGCAGGTCATCCTCACAGCTGGGTGAGAATCTCCAGGTCAGCAACCACAGAGCAAGAGCCACTGGGGATGCTCAGTATCACCCTGCTTTGATTACCAGCCTGGGGATAAAAATAACCAGATCTAGGTCCAGATCTCTCACAGAGATCCCTTCAATACATAAAATAGGAGAACTCAGGAGAAAACTGGTGGAGTGGTGATTGACAGTTGTAGCAAAAACAACTCAGTGCAGGAGGCTGGCAAAGCACCATAATCTGAGCAGGTCCCCACAAACCTCTCTCCACACCTCCACAAGAAAACAGCCTGTCCTGCTTTTGTTGCATTCACCAAAAGTGATCTTGAAAATTACTACTGCAATGGCAGATAGCTGCCACGCCACTCTTGGCTGACAGGCCTGGCCAAGAGGCATTTCCCCGGCACGGCACAGAGGCCCAGAGCAGAACAGGTCTCATCATTAAATTGTGGGTTTCTAATTAATACTCATTTGTCTGCAAGCTGATCTGCTTGACCACATGCCAGCCCCAGAATTTCATCTTCTCCCCTGGGGACAGGGTTTGGCAGTCACCAGGACCCACAGTCCCAGCCCCTATTGCCTGCCTGCTGCTGTCTCCAGGTCACACACAGCCCACACTCTGCACACCTCTGCACACTTACTCTGCAATTAGCCCTTGTTTATGCAAATGAGTCAGTTCATTAGTTCTCCTGAGCAATCTATCAATAGATGGAGCAGATAACCCTTGCAGGCCAGGGAATGTGAATGGAAACTGCCCTGCTATTCCATGTACTGCCTGCTGAGATAGTGCTATTTTCAGTTGTGTTTTGGTTTTTTTTTTTTTTGTTTTTGGTGTTTTTTTTGTTTGTTTGGTTTTTTGTTTTTGTTTTGGTTTTTTTGGGTTTTTTTTTGTTGTAGGGTTTTTTGTTTTTTTTTTTTGTTTTTTGTTTTGTTGTTGATTGGTTGTTTTTTTTTGTTTTTTAAATTTTTTTCCTATAAATTTCAACAAATTCTTTCTACTTCCCCAATAAAAAACTTTCCCAGAGCTCTGTTAGAGCTGAGCTCTCTTAGAGCTGAGCTCAGAGGGACCAGCAGCTTTCAGCAGTGCAGCCACACAGAGAGCAGAGAATGCTTGACTTTAGCACAGGGGACAGGGGTCTGAGCTGGCCAGGGCACGGTCCCCACACACAGCTGTGCCTCAGTGAGCCCAGAGGGGACACTCATGGTAGCAGGGCCTGTCCTGCTCATTGGGGCCATCTGGAAGCTCTCAGAGCTGCTGAAAAAATGCAGCTGGAGGCCCTTTGTGAGCCATGGGCTGGGTCAGGTTACTGACAGAGGGACAGGGAACAGACACACAGCCAGGTCTCCGGAGGAACAAGGAGCTCTCCTGCTATGGCAAAAATACAGATTGGGGTCTCAGGGAGGAACAAGGAATACCTCTGCTATGGCAGAAATACAGATTCAGCTCTCGGGGAGGAACAAGGAGCACCCCTGCTTACGGCAGAAATATAGACTGGGGTCTTGGGAAGGAACAAGGAGCACCCCTGCTATGACAGAAACACAGATCAGGGCCTTGTCACCCCTGCCCCAAGAGCAGGATGCTGCACATGGGCTGTGAGAACAGCCTGGTCCCACCTTGCATCCTGCTGCAGACTGACGTGCACAAAACGTGGGTAAGCATGGTGGCATTCAGCATCGGGGGGCTTCTTAGATATTTGCATGTCCTAGGGGCAGCCACACACCCCAGGGTCCTTGCTGGTGACACATAAACCCTTCAGCACCTCAGCTCTAGACCTGGTGCCTTAGGTCATCCTGGTACCTCAGGTGATCATGGTGCCCCAGGTGAACACGGTGCCCAGGTGATCCTGGTGCCCCAGGTGACCCTCATGCCCCAGGTGATCCTGGTGCCCCAGGTGTCCTCCCCAGCACACCACGGTGAGATGCTGCCAGAAGGGTGCAGGGAGCTGTGCCTGCAGCATGCAGGGGAGCCAATGGCTGGAAACCAGGTGAGCAGGTAATGGAGCAGCAGATCAGGGCTGTGTCCACCTGCCCCATGTCCCACAGCCAGCATCCCAAAGTACACCCAGAGGGTGAGCTGGAAGGTCGAGAACGGTGCCAGAGCAAATGTATTTAGGTGATATGACCTTGCACAGCGCCTGAAACACAGAGTTCTTTTCTTCATTAAGCAACTTCCAGTGTAGAAATTATCTGACTACTCCAGCTACGTTTACAAAGTGTGAAAACTTCTGGGTACTTACTAAGAAGTCTGAGGGAGTCAGACCCATTTTGGGGTAACCATGCCTGAGAAGCATCATTTTAAAGACCTTTGCCTCAAGGCATTTACACAAGGGGTGTGTGGAGCCATCTCTGCCCTTGGCTGTGGGAACGAATGGCACCTGTACTTTGGGTGATGCAAAATGGGTCACAAAAACTGGTCAAAGTACTGCAGTTATTTTTTTTTTTTTTTTTAACAAGTCAATAAGACATTGCAACGAACTGTCCTCTGTGATGAAAACCTACCTGACAAAAAGCAGTTCAGATGCCCAGCTTTTGTTTTTTGAGGATGTTAAGGAACCTGTAAAATATAATTAGCACTTTTGGTGTTCTTGGGCACAGTGATCCATGGCTGAGCAGTGTCTGGAGCAAAATTTGGCTGTTTCTTTGGGTTTGTGCAGGTTTTCCACTGCATGATTTTGCTTGCTTTTTGGGGCAGCTCTTGGTTTTAAGAAAAATTTGCTTTAAAGACTTGTAGCAGAGCTGTTTGTTTTTCGATCTGTTGTATTTCTATTCAGAGCATCAGTGCAGACAGACATCCAAAATGTGTGGGGTTTGAGTGGTATATTCTGCTGCCTTTAGAGCCTGTGGAGTGCTGAATTCAGGCAAAGTGTTGCTTATTTTCCTCTGTTACCAGTCTGCACTGATGCTCTGAACTGCAACAAAATAGATTGAAAAACAAATTGGTGTGCCCTGGTTCCTGGATTTCACATTATCCTCTGGGCGAGCTGCCTGCTCTGCCCCCTTGAAGCACCCCAGAGACAAATAATGACCCCTCAGCCTCTCTCAGCACTTCAAAAGCTGAATTACTTTTTGTGGGAAAGGTAAGAAAATTGAATTGCAGCCCTTGATTTTCTGGCTTTCCAATAACGCTCAGTGTAAGATCATCATCTTGGTAACAAGAAAACAGGAAACTGGTAAATAGGTGCAGAAAGTATTCAGATTGTGATTTAAGGCTGTCAGTGCTCTTAACTACCCAGAGCTAAAAACAGAACATTGCCCCTCACTCAGAGGCCACTGTCATGCCCAAGAGACTGCAGGGCTGAGCAATACAAGAGATGTATCCCAGCTTTCTGGAATAGTTCGTTCACTGATTTCCATGAGGATTGTGAAATGAGCCTTTGATTGAGTGCAAATGGGCTGGGATGGGGTGAGCTCCTCTCACTGGGCAGGGAGCCTCCTGCAATGACAATTTGGATTTTAACTCCCCAAGCAGAGAGCTGAGTGTGGGGAACAGGAGGGTCGTGGGTGCTCCTGTGAGCCCCTCTGATCAGCTCCAACACAAGTGGCGTTACCTGAAGACAGAAAAGTTGGATTCTTCCATTTTGATTGTCTCTACTTTTTTCCCCCTGCCTTCTTAGTTTTAGCTTTTTAGAGCTTGCATAGGAGTTCCTTTCTTCTAGTTTTGCCCTGGTGTGAAGGGTGATTTCAAACAGCTTCATCATCCATGGGAGCACTGCAAGTTCCCTGTTTCTGTGGTCTGTGCCACACAGAACCATTATGCTCAGAGGGCTTCATCTTTTGGCAGTGTGGCTATAGTTGTAGGGGTTTTTTTGTTTTGTTTTTTTTTTAAAGCTACAAAAAGCCTGTTCCACGTGCATCTCTGATGAGAATTTCAGGCATGGAATACATCCTCAAGCATCCACTGAGATGATACAGGAAGAGCTTTTGTTGCTATGTTATTAATGCAGCAGCTTTGTTGACCACACCTTGTAAAAGTCCTTAATTATACAGCAAGGGATATACGGAATCCTTTTGCTTAAACCTTAGAGGCATTACAATCCTTTCTGTGTCTTGTGATGGATGTTCCATAGTGGGAGGGATGGTCTCATCCCTGATCCTTTGGAGCACCTGTCTCTGTACAGTCTGATGGCTAAAGCGCTCGGTCCTAAATTTCAATTATCTTTTGATGAACCTGGTGATGTGCGTGGCTTTTGAGTCTGTTGCATCTAGATGGAAGTAATTATGTGAATAATGAAGTGATTTAATTTGGGCACAGTTTTCAGTTCTGGGGATAGAATTGGGTATCCCCTTTACTCCTCCGTTCTTCCTTCAGCTTCCTCCAAGAAACGATGTTGCTATCAAGAGATCTTTCTCCTGTTCTAATGTAGTTTAAAGAAAGCAATATGAAAGTCTCAAACCATGGATGTGTGGGAGGACAGTCTCAAACTGTGGGAGGACAGAAATAAGTGGAAAAAAGGCATAAAGAACTGAAACTGGACAGTGGAGGGTGACGTTTCCTGCAGACATGTTCTGGACCTCCTGTACTTTGTATATACAGAAGAAAAAGGGTCATCTTTGCTGAAGTGCGTGTCCTGAGAGCAGATGACAGCTGCTGCTCAAGGGTGACAGGGGGACATTTATCAACAAGTTGTCAGCTAGAGCCTTAGACATTGTAGGCATTGTTGAAAATTTGGCTTAAATGGATTGATCTCAGTTTCATGGGAAGCTTAGTGGGAAGGAAAACTCCTAAGCCATCTTGGTGTGTCCTGGAAATCCCTCAAAGGATTGATTTTTCAAGGCCTGTTGTGCAGCTTGGTTGGGCAAATGCCTTGTGTCCTTTGTCCCCTTTCTGACTCCAGCAAGGTGTATTTTGGAAGAGGGTAGTTCTCATGTTGCTCAGGTGTCAGACCAGGAACAGTCTGCTTAAGCCAAGTTTTACCTTGAGTTTGAAGTCCCCAGTGGGCCTGACTCCTGAGAGGAGTCAGAGAAGCAGCTTTAAGCTGAAGAAGTGACAATTGCCTTTTTCCTACCAGTGCAGGCTCTGCCAGCACTCATCTCTGCTGAAGTATCAGTTACCTGCTCTCAGAGATCCCAGTTCTGCCCAGTCCCTCAGCCAAATCTAAAGCTGTCTAGAGGATGGCTGGGAGGCACAGTCACACAAACTCAGGTGAGAAATGAAACTTAATTTAACAGTGTGGTGGTGGAGGGTCCTAAACTTAGTCACCATGACTGCGCTCCTTACTGGGAGAGAGACTTTAGCCAAACCCAATTTACTGAGCCTGGAAATCTGGGAGGCAGTGATGGATGAGCAATCAGCTTGCTGATGGTGGTCCCTTCTGGCTCTAGGCTTTGAATAAAAGCCTGAAGTGTCCTCTGGGTAGGGTGCAATTGCCTTGGGCTGGTCTTGGCCAACACCCCTTGTTATAATTGCCTGTTCTCTTTGGTGTTGCTGGATGGTTTGGGAACATGTAATTGAAGAAATAAAATATATTTAAACAAATATGACTGTGCTAATTAGTCAGGACACATTTTTCAGCGCTCTGAGTTGCTGTAATGAAGAAGGGGACATGCTGGGAGGCTGCTTAGAGCTTCACTGTTTTGAGCTCTCATGAGCAAGTGTGTCTTCTGTATTCCTGCCAGGAATAGAGGGAGCAGACGGTGCTGCTGCTTCCTCCAGCTTTTCACAGTGCAAGAAATAGGTTTCATGCAGGAGGCTGTTCATGGCAAAGTGAGCAGACATCTCTTCCAGGACATGGATGTTTCCTGCTTGTCCTTTTGTAGGAATAGCTATTATTATTTAACCAGCAGACCCAATTTCAACTCAGATCCTGGAAGTCTTCAGCTCCGGGGAAGGAGTGGGTGGACTAAAACTGCTATTACATGGAGTCTGGAAAAAGAATTGGGTCTGTCTCTACTTCCACGATCAGCAGCAACTCTGCTGATGGCAGCTTGCTTCCCTGTGATTTAAAATGGAGTGGGAGGAGAGCAGAGCCTGTGTGTTGGATCGACTGGAAGTGCAGGTGGCTGCCCTATGCATGGGGGAGGGGGTGGATCGGATATTCAGAAAGATGAGCTGCAGATCAGCCAGCCTTTGGTAGTGATGTGCCTGGAGAAGCTCTGGCTCTGGGCAGCAGGGTGGGCTGTGAGCCCACTCAGGTTTTTCTGCCTCCCAGAAAGGAGCCACCAACCCTGTGCTCTTGCTTCAGAAGTACTGAGGAGTGTAACACCTCTGCTTTGAGGTGATATCAAAACCATCTGTGATCTTCTCCTGGGGCTTGAAAAACAAGTTTCATAGCACTTCAACTTAAAAACCTGAGGGAGCTCTTGGCTGCTCAGGAGAGCTCTCCTGCATTTCTGGGTTCCACCAACCTGTTGTTCAGCCTTCTGTAGCTCTGGGATGAAGTGATGTCTCTTCTATTCTTCTGTCTTCCCACAGCCATCACAGGCTGTGCCACACAGAAGGGCAGCTGGGGACAGGAAGTTCTGCTTCCCACAAAAGCTGAGCTCCAGAGGGTTGGTGCCTTGAAGAAGTGAGATGCTAGCTCAGCCTGCATCCAGCATCTGCTTCTGATGTGATTTGGTACAAGCTGGGAGTTCTCTGAGCCTGATTTCATGCAAGGCAGAGCTTTGAGATTGGTGTATGTGCACTGGCTTGTTAAAGCTCCTGTTCCCTACAAGAGAGCAGGAGGCTGAGTGCAAAGATGTTCAGTGTTGAAGGTCATGTAATTCGTGTCCATCCAGGTGCTCTTTCTCTAATGCTCATACTTCTTTGTGGCCCACGCCAGTGTTAGGCATCCTACTGTGTGGACAAGGCAGTAACATCTTTATCTTCTCTGTCTTAGATTAAAAACTCCAGGTGTCCCACTGATAAAAATTCTGTTAGCAGATGTCCTATCTGTTCTTCCTCCTGTAATGGGGTGGGGAGGGGGGGAAGTTAAAGGGAGGTTCTGGTATATGGGTTTAGGGTTATGGACTTCTGCCAAAATTTAGATTTTAGGGGAAAAGACTCATAAATTGATGAGCTGAGACCATGATGAGCTGAGAAGAGGGTGCTGAAGGCCCTGGGCTGCAAGCAGACCCCTGTCTCTAATGTTCACATAGACCTGCTCATCTTACCAGTGATTGGGGGGAGAAAATGAACTGGTCCCAAATCACTTAATGCTTTGCAGGCTCAAATTAACACCTCAGATTCTCCTCTGATGAGGTAGATGGTCTGAACAGGTCTTCATGCCCTGCTTCCCCACCTGCCCTTTCAGAAACCAGCTGCAGAACTGAGCATCCTCTTCAGCCCCTGGCTGCAGGCACAGCCTGGCACTGCAGTGCCTGACCTGAGGGGCACTGACACCTCTGTGAGATGTGTGGCACAGCAGGGAGGCTCTACTCCCCTTTTGTAGCTCCTGTGCTTTTTGTACTCAGTTATTTAGGTTTGAACACTGTCTAGACTCTTCAGCTCTCAGAGTAAGTTGCTGAATTTGAGGAGGGTGAGTTCAGAATGATAATCTTGCTGTAACCGAAGAATTGAATCATAGCAAACTACTAAAATGTGTAAACTGAAAAGTCATTTTTTTACTCTTTCTTTCTGTCTTGTAGAGAGAAATGCTACCAGGATCCGTTTCCTTTTCATTATCTGGGCTTTGTGAAAGCAGTGTGGACACCAGGCAAGAGGAGGCCAGTGGGTGTCATGGAACTTCCCAGTTATGGCTGGCAGCTGCTGCCCCAGTTGTACCCTCTCTGCAAGGAGCAGCACTTCTGTGACTGCACCATCTTCTTTGGGAATGTGCATTTTAGAGCACTCAAGGTGTTCAGGCTGCTGCCAGCCTGCTGCTTAAATCCCTGTTGGACAGCACAGACATCATCTCCCATCAATGCTTCTGTGCTAACACCTGAGGAGTTTGCACTCTTACTTGAGATGAGGTACAGTGGCAAACTCCCACTGGGGAAACGCAATTTCACCAGTTATCTCTGTGGCAGATAGTCTGCAGATGTTTGATGTGCCTGTTAGTTGCAAAAACCTCCTCAGGGATCTCATAAGTTGTTCTGCACAGGACCAGATAGTGAGAGGAGTCTCCAGCCAGGGAACAGATTCATCTGGAAACCAAGCTGAAGCTAATTACCTGCCCCAGTCTGGAAGACCTGATGAAGAAAAAACATTTATCATCCTCACTCAGAGAGTTTCTCCTTTACCTGGCCTTGTAGAAGCAGAAATGGAAGCAGGTGTTCCTCCTCTTGGCCAGGAACTTTCTGTGAATCGTGCCTGGGTTCACCAGGACACAGTGTCAGTGACTCCAGGTCCTTCCAGGAGGATTCAGGCTCTGGCCCTGCCCAGCCTGCCCTGCTGGGTGCAGTGGCTGTGGGGCAGAGGAGCTTGCTGAGCCTCCAGAGGGGAAAGGGCAATTGAGGGATTTAGGTGAGACCTCATGGGTCCTGCCTCTTATTTGCAGCACTTTGGCTCACATTTGCCTGTTTTGGGGTATTTTTACTCTGTGTTTGATCTTTTTAGTTTGCCCTGGGTTGGGAGAGCAGCAACACATCCCCCTGTTCTGCAGAGATTTTCTTCCTTTGGCGTTTGTGGTTGCTTCATGCTCATTGCTTTGCCAGAGCTGTAGTGAGCAAACTTTTACTGCCCAGGCCTGTGATTGCCATGCAGAGGGATCTGTGTTACTGCAGGATGTGGGGCTGATTAGACAATCTGTCTAACAGCAAGTGAACAGAGTTACTTGCTAATGCTACCTTATCCTTTAAACTCCTGTTCAGCATGGGAGGAAAACAGAGGCTGCACTGGGTTTAAAATAAATGTTCCATTTATAACTGGTGTTAAATAAACCGTTGGTTTTCCCTCCAGGCTGTGCGATGTCTTCAGAAGGGATTTATAAGTCACAGTTTTCCTATTATAGCCAATGTGCTGGTTACAAACTGATGCCTT
Organism: Turdus rufiventris; assembly: GCA_013186435.1. Taxonomy (NCBI): domain Eukaryota; kingdom Metazoa; phylum Chordata; class Aves; order Passeriformes; family Turdidae; genus Turdus; species Turdus rufiventris. The sequence goes on along the minus strand of PYHW01010668.1, from coordinate 460,825 downwards.
TCAATCACATAATGCTTTCTGTGAATCCATTCAATTAGCAAATAACTCATCTTGTTTCTCTTACACAGCAGCAGAGAGCAAAAGCTGCAAACTGGATTTCTTTGTTCAATATGAAAGTGTTTTCTCTGAGGCTCTTTCTGATGCCCAGGCTGTGCTGAACAGACTCGAAGAGTGCAGAGAAATTGATACCTCTCAAAAGGAGGTAGGTGTGTTTACTTCCATAAATCATGCAAGTTTTTTCTTCACCCTGCTAAGGGCTGCAATAGTTTGTGCCTTGTTTAGGAAATTGTTTCGTGGGAAACTGGTACCTGGTTGTTTGAAGGGCAACATGTGCAACACCCTAGAGAGAAACATCTGTAAGTGCAAGTTGCTCAGGCATGCAGGTAAAGAAGTATGCCCTGCCCTGAAGACATCCTTGTGTTGTAGGAGAGCTCCAGCACACATTTCTCTCCTCCAGTTCATGGCATTTGCTTCAGGAATTGTATCGACTTGTAAAAGACTGACATATGAGATCCCAAAATAGATTTCCCGAGCCCTTGGGCACTGTCTTGCTGTGAAGCATCTGCTGCTCCCTGTAGGGCAGAGCTGCTGAGGGGGGAGTGGGGCAGGGGGAGTTGGCTGCTGCCCCATACTGCTTCTCCTGCCTCTGTGCTGCTTTAAGAGCAGTCAGAGTTGGTGAATGATGCTCGATTCCTGTTTTCCTGTTGGAGGGGGTAACTGAGTGCTGCTGGGCTGAAGGGTTCTCTAGCCTCTGAGCTGTGGTAGCCAGATGCCACCCACTGTCCCAGCTCGAGGGCACCACATAAACAGGATGTGATGTCTGTACTGGTGTGATGTTAGAGCAGAGGACAGAGAACTTGTGAATGATTGTGGTGAGTCCAGGTGGGCACTTGGGCTGGCTGCACACTGCTGTGCAGTGCCAGGGTGTCTTGGGTTACAATACAGGGTGTGATCAAAGGTATCTGTTCTATCACCATCTGTTGAGGGTGGGGCAGTGATCCTGATCTCCACAGGAGATATTCTGCTAATGGGCCATCCATTG
>PYHW01010668.1:383098-398218 GCA_013186435.1 Turdus rufiventris | reverse complement strand
GGGATGCAGTAATTTTATCAGTCCCACAGTGGGACTCAATGGCCATGAGCAGAAAATGACTCCTGGAGGAAGGATGGGTTGTGAAAAGGTAAAGAACAATGCCCTGCCTGGATTCAATGGATGGCCCATTAGCAGAATATCTCCCACGGAGATCAGGATCACTGCCCCCACCCTCAACAGATGGTGATAGAATAAACACCTTTGATCACATCCTGTAGTGTAACTCAAGACAGCATCTCATGGGAGGTCCTGGCTGGATGGCTGCTCCCCAGTAAGAGGCAAATACTGGTGCGCCCCAGGGAGGACTGGGCAAGCAGGGAAGGCACCTGGCTGAAAAAGGGTCATGGCACATTGGGAAAAGAACAACCCCAAGGCACTGGAGAAGGAAAAAGGCCTGTCAGTGTGCCCAGGAGGCAGGGAGGGGGTGAGATGTGCTCCCTGTGATCCTCAGCCTTGCAGCTGAGCAATCTGTGCCAGCCCTGACACAGCACAAGGAATTACAGTGATTTAACACCCAGACTGCTCCAGGTGAATTGTTACACGGATGGAGATGACTTGTGAGCACGTTTATGTAGCACATGCCACTTTAAAGGGCTGTCCACAAATATCCAGTGGGGCACATTGGAGCTCCCTGAGAATTCCTGCTGAGCTCAGGCCGGGGCACCAAATGCAAACTTTGCTGGGGGATGCCCCTGGAGGTGTAGAGGGGGATGTCTCCCTGCATGGATCCCTCTTCCTGTCCTGTGACCTCTGGGGCTCAGCTGTAGAGTCACAATGGAGGGCTCAGAGTAGGGGGGAAGGCAATAGGAATCTGACTTGTTAAAGCTCTTTGGATTCAGGGCTATTGCCTGGTCAAGATGTGGATGGAGCATAGTTTAAGGCTGTTTGGGTGGAGAAAGTCCCTCAGGAGTCCTTCCTCCTCCCCATAATGATCAGTGCCTTTCTGGGAGGATCCTGGACCTCAGTGCAGTGCTGCTACTGCTGCTACTTGTCCTCCTCCTGCAGACACCTGAGGAGCAGGACAGGGAGGAAAACTGGCTTTGGGAGAGGGCATCCATGTCCATCCTGTCCCCTCCTCCTGGGAAAGGGATGTGCAGCAGGGAACAGATTTGTGAGCAGGTGTCAGGGGCTACAGAGACCTGCAGCATGGCTCTGTCCCTGCCCTGAGCATCCCCTTCTCCCAGGGGCTGCAGCAGGGAGTCCTGGCTCTGCTGGTGTCCCAACACAGAATGACATGGCTGTGGAGATGGTGCCATTCCCTTGGTGACACACAGTGACATGGCTGTGGAGATGGTGCCATTCCCTTGGTGACACACAGTGACATGGCTGTGGAGTTGGTGCCATTCCCTTGGTGACACACAGTGACATGGCTGTGGAGATGGTGCCGTTCCCTTGGTGACACAGTGACACGGGTGGGGAGATGGTGCCATTCCCTTGGGGACACAGTGACACGGGTATGGAGATGGTGCCATTCCCTTGGGGACACAGTGACATGGGAGATGATGCCATTCCCTTGGTGACACACAGTGACATGGCTGTGGAGTTGGTGCCATTCCCTTGGTGACACACAGTGACACGGGTGGGGAGATGGTGCCATTCCCTTGGTGACACAGTGACACGGGTGAGGAGATGGTGCCATTCCCTTGGTGACACAGAGTGACATGAGTGGGGAGATGGTGCCATTCCCTTGGTGACACAGAGTGACATGGCTGTGGAGATGGTGCCATTCCCTTGGTGACACAGAGTGACATGAGTGGGGAGATGGTGCCATTCCCTTGGTGACTGCCACCTGYGGTGCCCCCACCAGCCTATACCCTAAGSCAYGTGKCCCTGCAGATGCTACAGGAGAGCAGAAGTGCCTGGAGGTGCTGGGGAAGTGCTGGCACACCACAGGCAGGGCTGCCCTCCTCAGCCCAGGCCCAGATTTGCTCTCTCAGGGCTGCCGTGGGCAATCCCTGGGTGCAAAGCTGGATGCAAACAGCAACAACCACTCAGGTTTGGGCTACTGAGTTAGTGAGGAGCTGAGGCCTCCCTGCTGAATGCACAGTGATGTGGGTGCTGCTAAAAGGGGCAAACCCAGGCTTGCTGCCCTGCTTTGCTGATCTCCCTGTCTGAGCTGCACTCTCCTCTCTCTGCTGCATCTATAAATATCCTCTCCATCTCTGTGACAGCCAGGTGCAGGACCATGGCTGAGGGACCTGGCAAGAGGCTCATCAAGGAGTGGAGGCAGCAGGAAGGGGGAGGCAGCTGGGCTCGGGCCAGAGATCTCTGAATGGGAGCCTGGGGAGGGGGACAGGGATCCTGGTGTGATGCCCTTCATGCTTCTGTTTCCTGGTCTGTTGGGGTTTCTGGGATGCCTGATGGCCATGTCTCGTGGCTGCACGTGGATCCTAGTGTGGAAGGAGTCTGGACTCCCAGCCACGAGCATCCCAGAAGTGTTTGACCCTGTACCAGCTTCAACAGCCCTGGCAGTGCCCAGCTTCAATGCCCAAGCATTGATTATGCACTCAAGGCACATCCTGACCACAAATCAAGTGCCCAGGGAATCCAGAGTGTCTGTCCTTACCCCTACAGTCCTTTGTGCCCAGTGTGTGTGCATTGTGTCGTGGTGCAGAGCTCATCCTCACCCTGCTTCCTGCTGCAGCCACCACTGCTTGCAGCCATCCCGTCACACACCATCCCATTATAAACCATCCCATCCCACACCATCCCATCACACACCATTGCACATCATCCCATCACACACCATCCCATCACACACCATCCCATCCCACACCATCCTATCACACACCATCCCACACCATCCCATCCCACACCATCCCATTATAAACCATCCCATCCCACACCATCCCATCCCACACCATCCCATCCCACACCATCCCATCACACACCATCCCATCCCACACCATTGCACATCATCCCATCACACACCATCCCATCACACACCATCCCATCACTCACCATCCCCTCTCCCAGAGCTGACCTGAGAGGCCTCCCATTCTCTGGGAGGGATTTTGGGGCATTTCTGGGGTGGCTCCTGCCAAGCTGCTTCACAGTGTGTAACAGTGCTCAGCCAGCACACGGGACTGCTCCAATTCCCTGCCATCCTGGAGCACAGCAAAGCCAAAACCTGTGGGGACATGCAACAGCTGGCAGCTCTTGGCACTTCTGCAAGACCCACAGGACCCACCGTCCTGTCACACATGGGGCTGGGATGGCACCAGGGGACTGGAGAGCCCATGTGGGCAGCTGGGGTGTGTTGAAGGTCTACAGGGTTAGGGGCATGGCACTGGGAGTGGAATCACTCAGTAATGGAAGGCCAAAGGTAGCTTCTGCCTTCCCAGAGCTTTTTCCAGAGTTTGGGACTGAGATCACAGGATCATGGAATTGTTTGTGTTGGAGGGGACCTTAAAGACCGTCTCATTCCACTCCATACCCAACAGACCGTGTTGCTTCAAGCCCTACCCAGCCTGGCCTTGAACACTCTCAGGTATGGGGCAGCCACAGCTGCTCTGGGCACCCCGTGCCCATCCTCACAGGGAAGAATTCCTTCCCAATATCCCATCTATCCCTGCCCTGTATGAGTGTGAGGCCATTTCCCCTTCTCCTGTCACTCCATCCCTTGTCCAAAGTCCCTCTCCTGGAGTCCTGGAAGGGGCTCTAAGGTCTCCCCAGAGTTTCCCTTCTCCAGGTGAGCACCAGAGCTGTTCCACAAGAGCCAAGCAGACAGTGGTGGCAGTGCGAACAGTGTCCCTCTGCAATGCCTGGCTCTGCTTGGGCACTGGGGAAGAGAGCTGAAGGATCCAGCACTGAGCTGTGACAAGTCCTTTCAGCAAATGGAATGTCTGGGTCAGAGTAGCAATGTGATAGCTGGCTGAAAATTTGTTTTCCCACCAGCTGCAGGGGTGCAACTACTGTGGCATCATCTGGGGCTTCCTGGTGGCTTGCTGTGATTTTGGAGACCATCAGCCCTGACCCTTTTGCTCCAAGAGCCGTTGCAAAGGTCACTGTGCAGCTGCACCCCCCATCCGACAGCCCTGCTCAGGCTCTGCCAGCTGCCTTGGGAATGGCTGGTGTCTTCCTGAGCCCCAGCTGTGCCCCTGCCTCAGCCTCTCCGCCAGCCCATCCTGTGATACCACTGATGACAGGATCTCTCCAGCACTGTCTCTGGACCAACGGCTTCCCAGGCAGGCAGGGGAAAAATCCTGGAGGGACCCGAGGCTGTGTGCTGTTCCCAGGTCCTGGTGATGAGTGGCGCAGACATATCCCTGCAGGTACAGTCCTCAGCCCTTCTGAATGGGGAATTGTTGCTGCTGCGTGCTGGGAGTTGGGCAGGGAGCTCCTCTTGCTCCTCCAGGCAGAAAGCTGCTGGTAGCACCATGGGGTGCCCCAGCACAGGGTTTAGCATCGCCAGGGAGCACACAGAGTGGAATGGAGGGCGTGCTGCACCCCCTCTGCCTCCCTGTCCCCACTGAGCAAGTCTGGGATGGGATTTTCCAAGGGGTGGCCTGACAGACAGCACAGAGATGCCTGTGCTGCCATGTGTGCCTTGTCCCAGGGCAGCTCCTGGGGCAGGTAGAGCTGCAGTCACAATGCACTGACCACGAGTGCAAGGAGGAGTGAATAAGTCACTGCACGTGGTGTAGATGGGAGTCAGCATCTGTGGTAACCACGGGCAGGTATTAATGATTGTTCAGCATTTAGATGGGGAAGCAGTAGTGGCTGTAGGGGGTCTGTTGACAGCTGTCGAGTGTTTAATGCTGAGCAAGGTTCTCACCTGGCTCGGCGATTCTGGTGGCTGCAAGCAGGAGGGATGCAGAGGTGTGGGAAGGATGCTTTGTGTTTTCCAGGCCCCTGTGACAGGACACCCTTGCCCAGTGCTCAGCCTTTCTGCCTTGGCACAGCTGCTGTGTCTTCCCAAACTGTTTTGGGAAGGGTTGCCCCTCTGCCAGGTGACAATATGACAGTAAACAGGGCACTGTGAGCCCTGGCTGTGCTGTCCCCTGCTCCCAGGGCCACAGGTGAATCGAGAGCAGAGTGTCCCTTCCAGAACGAGTGGCACAGAAATGGGGGTGTCCTGCCTGTCTCCTTCAGCCATGCAAGGGCAACAGCGACAAGGGGATTTCCTCTCCTTGCACACCTGGAGGGACAGGTAACCCCATCCCCTGCACACCTGACCCCGAGCGAGCGCAGAGCTCCAAGTTTCTGCGTGTCCGCGGCCGGTGAGAGCAGCGGGGCGGGATGGGGGGCACAGGACGCACCGGGGGGCACAGGATGCACCGGGGGGCACAGGATGCTCTGCGGGGCACAGAACGCACCGGGGGGCACAGGATGCCCTGGGGTGGGGAAAGCGGGCAGCCCGAGCGCAGCTGCCGGGTCTGGGCACAGCGAGCGCGTGTGGTGCGGAGAGGGGGGCTCGCTGCAGAGCCCACCCAGCCCATTGGCTTGCGAGCGGTGACGGGCAGGCTGTCCCTCCCTGCTCGCCCGCCCGTGTGCTGCGAGCAATGTGCGCAAAGTGCCTTTGCATTCGCCGGCCAGTGCCGGAGCTCCGGGCAGAGGCAGCTCGCTCGCAGACGTGCTGGGACAAGCGAGGTGGCCCCGTCCTGCGGCTGGTGGCCCCCGCCGGACCATGGCATGGGCACAGGGGGATCTGACATCCTCGCTCTCCATCGTCATCAGCTTGGCTGCTTGCCTGTCGGCCACCACCAGCGAAGGTAGGAACCGGGTGGCCCTGGAGTGGCGGGGCAGTGCTGGGGGCACCCTTGGGTGGCTGTGGCTCCTCGGATGTGTCTGCATGGGCTCAGCCCTGCCGGGTTTGCTTCTCCGTGCTCCCAGGGGAGCGCAGCTCCAGGCTCCTGCCTGCCTGAGTTTGCTAATCCTGGAGCTTTTGCACCAGAGGCAAAACTTCGGAGCTGCTCAGGAGAACCGGAGTCTGCAGCAATAGCGGCAGCTCTGCCTCCCTCCGCTGCCCTCTCTGCTGCAGCATGCAGGGGTGGCTGCAGAGGGGACAGGGACACCGGCACCAGCTCGGCAATGCCATCCCCATCCCCGGAGCCCTGCAGCACGGCCGAGCAGCGTGGGCTGCGATGGAGCGGCTGGCTGGGCACAGCAAGGTGTGCGGAGGATCAGGGGAGCTGCAAAGGGCACTCAGGTGGGAAACTTCTCATGAGAGAAAGGGCTGGAAACTTCTGAAGTGGGAAGCAGGGATGCAGCTGAGGAACCTCTCCGGACATCTTGGTGTCAGCCACGCCAGGCCTGTTCTCTCCAGCTGGCCGCTCTGCCCAGCTGCCGGCTGCCCTCATCCCTGTCCCTGTCCCTACCCCGGTACCTCAGGCTCCCCTCGGTTTTGGCAGTGCTGCTCCTGCTCCTGTTACCCACCCTGGCCTGTGTCCCCGTGTGCTGCGAGCGGCAGCACGGCTGCTTCCCAGGGCTGCTGATCTCCATCGCCAGCCCTGCCGCTCCCGCTCCCCAGCGTGTCCTTGGCACCGGCACAGCCTCCTTCCTCCCTTCTGCTGTGCTGAGAGCCATGGCCAGCACAGCACAGCCTCTGCAGCGAGCCCCGGGCCGTGTCCCTGCCCCACGGAGCCCGTGACATCTCTCCCTTCTCCTGCCCTGCATCTCGGCCGTCCTTCCACCACGCTGAGGCCCAAGAGCTGCCACCGCTGCTGGGCTGGCTCCTTACTGCCATCATCCAACACCCACAGCATCTTCCTCGCTTCTAGTCCCAATTCCCAGCTATTTGCTGGTCCTAGCCCTGTTTTCTGCCCAACGCCTACTTCCCGGCCCTCTTCCTGCTCCTTCTCCCATCTGCTGTGCTGCCCGTGCAGGGGGATGCATTGGGGTCTCACTGCTGGGGATGGGCTGTGAGGGTGCAGAATGGGCCCCAGCAGCCCGACACTCGCAGCCCCAGCTCGCTCCGTGCTCTGGGATGCAGGAGGTGCCCCTGCCCCATGGCCCGGGCAGGGTGTGGTGCAGGATGCTGCGCCAGGCTCTCAGTGCTGCAGCCCCACAAAGCCCAACAGCCCTGCCTGCGCTTGGTGCACCTGGGCGTTGATGAAGGAGGCCCTTGCTGTGCTCTGTGAGGAGATCCCTGGGTGCTGGGTTGGCTTTCATGGTGTCTGCATTGACAGCTAGCCTGTTGCCAGCTGGGAGAGACCTGGCTTTCCTGCTTTTTATTGGAAAAGAAAGCTGCCCTCCATCACAGCCCTGGTCAGGAGGTTGTACGAGCGGGCTGGATCTCGATTAGACCAAACAGGAGGTGCTGAGTGGCACCAAGGAAAGGTGTGGGAGCCTGCAGAAAGCTGCTGGTGCTCCATCCACCACCACCATGATGCTCACGGATCCTGGTGCTCCGCTGTGCCCTGGCACGGGGCACTCGGTGCCAGCCGGTCCCGCCATCAGCGGTGGCACTGGGATGTTCCAGTGGTGCTGGGATGGGCTGGGAGCAGCGTCCACGCTGGGATGGGCTGTGGTGCTGGTCCCTGAGCACCCTGGCACTGGTGGCACTGGGAATGTGGGACATGGCCCATGGTGCGTGCCACCCTCCGCTGGCGCCAGGCTTGGCTGCCCCATCCCCAGAGCGCGTGGTGGCCACGGGCACAGTGTGAGGGTGTCACCTCTGCCTGCTCCCACAGCCTCCCTGTGCCCTGCATTTCCCAGGGCTGGGTTGGGAACCGCAAGGTACAAAATGACAACCACAAAGCGAATTTCAGGCCGGGCTGTGCTGCACTCTGCATGCATGCATTGGGAGGCAGCTGGTCTATAAAAACACGTATTGACCAAAAAACCAACTTCAACTCCTGTTTTTTCCTTTTCAAGAGCTCCCAGTGCCTTTCTCTTTCCTGAAATATTTGTTCCAAGAAGTTTTAAGCTTATATTTTTCATTCCTTTCAGTCTTGTGTGCAGGCGTGCCCGAAAAATAGGAGGACAAGGGAATCGCCATTCCATGGGAAATCCCCCATTTCAGCGCAGCAGCCAAAACTCAGATTTATTTTTTTTTTAAAGAGGGGTAAAAATTTGCAGGATGTGGAAGATTTTTATTTGGAGCACTGAAAAAAGAATTATCAGAAATTATTAAATTGCTTTAGAGCAGGGAGGTAGAAAAGTTATTTTCAATAATATGAAGGAAGAGAGACTGAAAATATTTACACTATTGCAGACCGACTTGCATAGGTGAAAATATTGAAGCGGGTATTTTATATTTTATTTTATATTTTATATTTTTTATTTTATATTTTTTATTTTATATTTGTTTTATATTTCATATATTATATATTATATATTATATTTTATATATTATATTTTTATATTATATATTATATTTTATATTTTATATTTTATATTTTATATTTTATATTTTATATTTTATGTTTTATATTTTATATTTCGTATTTTATATTTTATATTTTATATTTTATATTTTATATTTCGTGTTTCGTATTTCGTATTTTATATTATAGCACAAATTGAAGTTAAATAATAAAATACGAAATATCTTTGTTAAATTGAAAGCGGATCAGACGAGCAGAAATTACCGCATTTAGAGCTCGGGTGGGGGGTAACAAAATTGTATTTTCTGTCAAAAAAAGGCTCTTCATACGCTGCTGCTGGGGGTCTGCTCCCTCGCAGGTGATGCCCCCAGCTCTGCCCTCGGTCCGTGGGATGGGTGAGCTTCCTCCCCATCACAGCATGGTGAGCTTGGAGCGATCCATGTGGGGATCTGGCGAGGCAGGGAGGGAAATTTGGGGCCATTTCCCCCACATTTTGGGCACATGGGGCTGGCTGAGGCAAACAGCAGGTGATGGGGATGGGTGATGTCCAGGGCAGGATGCAGAGCCGAGCAGGGGATGCTCATCTTTTCCTTGTGCCACGATTGTGGGGTTTTGTTCCTCCACTCAACAGCGCTGGGGTGCGGGAAAGCACCAGAATCCCTGGGCAAACCCAGCTGCCTGCTGAAATGGGGGGTTCATAGGGGTCCCCCCGCTAATCTCTCCTTGTAATCTCATTAATTGCCCCTCTGCTCAAACAGAAAAAAAAAAGGTAAAAACTAATCTGTGCGTTCATTCAATGCTCCTTTCCTACTTCGCTGCAGCAATGCCGAAGTCGGGGCTGCGGGAAGAGCGAGGCACTGAAAGGGAGAGGAAATCTCCTTTTCCGTTTTAAAAACGCTGTGGGGGTGTGTGTTCCTCTCAAGGATAGGAAACGAGCGTTTCAGCTTATGGACTTTTGGGGATGGGGAATGGAGAAGCTTTGGTTTAAAACAGGGAGCTGATATAGGCTACATTAGTGAAAAAAAAAATAAAATTGAGGGGTGTTTAATTTTTTGATTGCTCCAGAAATGCTGATATAAAGCAAATATTTACATAATTTTAGGTAGGCTTATGGGGATATGTTTCTGGTGCCATCTTCGTTTCCATCCCTCTTGTATTAATAGCTTATAAAACTTCCGTTAAATCAACCCCCAAAATTTGCAGAAAAATAACACACCTGTGCACAAAACACACCTGCTTTGAAAGGTTTTTTCATTCTCCTTGAATTCTCGTTTCCTGAAATTGCGAGGGGTTGTTTCCAGGGACAAAAAATGAGCGCCCATTTTGGCTATGGTGGAAACGGATCTGATGAAGCCAAATTTAAGCACAACTGAAAACCCGATGGATTCCTTCAGGGAGGAAGGAATTCATTTTTTCTTTCTTTCTTTCTTTTNAAAAAAAAAAAAAAACCCAGCAGTGAACCCCAGCCCCAGAGATGCTCAGGAAGGGTGGAAGCTCATCCCACACATCCCTGGCAGGACTTGGGGAGCACGTCTTTCGTGGAGCCATCCTGACACCTCTGCTCTTTGTTCTGTGTTTTGCCTGTCCCTGCTGGCCTCACTGGCAGCCTTTGGTGCTGCCTTTATCTCCAGGGGCACATCCATTCATATGATAACTCTATTCATACCCTGACAGTTTTTGATAGTTCATTCTTCTAACCCAGCCTGTTTGCCTGGCCAACACTCAAAATGATTCCTCTGTCACAGAGATGATTAACCCCTTCAGCCTTGCCAGTCCCGAAGGGAGAGGTTTGATCATGGACTTGTGTTACCTAAAAATGAAACAAAACCCTCCCTGTCCGTCCTGCCTGTGTCGATGCGCGATACTCGGCGCTATAAACAACTCTGGAGTGTTGTTTAAACAATTAAAGGATGTAACTCCTTAATGGATCAGATCCAGGCACACCAATAAAGCCTAATGAAGTGTTTTTTGGCCCAGGGATAGTGTCCAGGAAAGTATTTGCTATTTATCTGAAGACACTGGCAAAGGCAGCGCTGCTTTTACTAATCCCTTCCAAGGGCTCATCAGCCCCAGCCTTTAAAAATCAGGCCCCTGTTTCCCTAATATAAATTTCCCTGGCTTCACCTTCCAGCCATTTGTTCTTGTTTGGCTTTTCCTGCAGGATTAAAGAGCCCATATTTTTCGGCTGTGAAAGTGGTAAATTCAACCTGTGCCCCTTCAGCCCTCGTGGCAGACTGGGCTCTGCAGGTTCCCTTCTGTGATTTTTCTTTACCTCCAGCCCTGGTTATCCTGGTTAGCCTGTGATATCTTCTGTTCTGTGTCCATTTTCTCATATTTAAAATGCTTATTTAACCACGTTAGTGAGTGGTAACCGTGCTGGCTGCAGCTGGATAGATGAGTTCTATCCCAGCATCAACGATGCCACAAGTTCCTGGGTCTTTCCTTGGATGAAATACCTTCTGTGTTATGCACCTTCCATGCAATTATTAAGGACTTCTGTGATATTTAATTACCAGTGGTATGAGATATTCAGCCTGTCCCCTCAAACACAGTTAGTATTGGTATTTTTGTCTGTGAAAATGTTCAGTTTTAGAAAGCTATTTTTAAGAGAGCAAAGGCAAAAGCCTTTAAAAGAAATTATCTTGCGCTAAAAATGTCACCAGGGTACAAACAGCTCAGCACAGTTTAGGGTGGCCAACTGGTGTGAGAGCAAAGATGTCCTCAGAGAAATTAGGGAAAAAGCGTCTGACAGCCTGAAAAACTGCCGTGCAAAGCCCCTCCAGATAATCCAGATAAGCGAGCACATTTGTAAAACCCATGTTTCCCTAGTGAGGATTCCGGAGAGGATAACACTCCGGGCTTTGCCAGGACTGCTGGGGTGGGTGGGGATGGCAGAGTGGCATTTTCAGGGTGCTGCAGGGTTTGCCTTGGCTCTGATACAGGCACAGATCTCAGTGCCAGGTCTGCCTGAGTCACTGTGGGTGACATGGGAAGTGGGATAAGAAATCTCCCAAATCCTGAACAGGCAGGAGATAACGGAGTGGGCATGCAGTGTGTGGGGATTGAGATACTCTGGTAGAAGGGACAGTGTTAGCAGCTTACCTGGCATGAGCTTCAGTCCAAAAAATGCAGCAGAGGTTGGAAACCTTGGTGACTAAAGGTGAAAATGCATTTGTGCCTATTTTATTATACCCAACAGATGTGAGAAAAGAGAAGGGGGAGTCAGGACTAGCGTGAGGACACTGGGACAAACCCCTCTGGACACAGCTCCCATTTCTTGGAGTCTGTACCACAGAGATGCTGCTGACTGCAAGCAGAAGACATTTATTTTGTGCTAGGAAACGTTTGTGTCATTTTTAAAGACTGCATTACTGATACCATGGGGTGTTTAGGCTGTCCTTGTTGGGACTGCAGCAGGAAGTCCCCATTTGGGTGCAGGTCCATTACCTGCTCCTCAAGCTCCAGGCTTTGGGGCCAGAGCTCAGGGGTGCCAGGAGCTGCCCTTTGGTGCTGTGGGAGTTGTGTTCTCACAAGGCTTTAGCCAGATGAGACGCCAAGGGGTGGCTGTGCCAGCCATGGGCTCCTCCCTGCTGATGGACAGGGCTGTGTCCTTATAGGACATTGTGGTAGAAAAGTGTGACTCCCGGGTGATCAAATCCAGACCTGGGGACACAGTTGTGCCTCCTTAAGGGCCACAGGGACCCCAGTGCACCTTCCCCAGCCTCCCTGCAGTTCTGCTTCTCCCCTGCTCACACTGGATGTTTCCATGGAATTTCTTGAATCCCTGACCTTTCTTGCCCCCCATCCCCAGAGCCTTCCCACCTCCTCCTCTGGCTTCTGCCCTGAATTCCAATGAGCCCAGTCCCCCCTAAAGCCTGAAACCGTTCCTTTCCCAGTGCCTCCAGGACCAGGGACATGGCAGTGTGGGCTCACCCTCCCTCTGAGCCCTGCCCAGCCCTGCACACTCACCCTTGAGCCCTGGCACAGCCTGGGGGTTCTGACATTTCCAGTTTCAGCTTGCACTGGAACCAATGAGCGCTGCAGTGCTGGGCTGAGCACCTGGACTGGGAATGGGTGCACACTAGAACTGGGAATGGGTGTGCACCAGTACCAGGGATGTACACCTGTACTGGGACATGCAGCTGTACTGGGGATGGGTGCACACCTGTACTGGGGATGGGTGCACACCTGTACTGGGGATGGGTGCACACCAGTACTGGGACATACACCAGTACGTTCACACCCTGCCCAGTGGTGGGTATTTAATTTGGCTCCACCAAACGCCCAGTTGTCCCTGTCTGTCCCACTGCACACAAGCATTGGGAGTCTCAAAGCCAGCAGGAAACACGACCATTTTACATCTCTATTTTCTCACCTGTAGTTTTGAGAGGGAACATCTTTTTGTTGTTTGGCTTTTGATGTGCTTTTTTTTTTTTTTTCTGGGAAGAAAAACCTGCCCTATAATTTCAAGGTTTTTAGCCTTAGAAATACTTTATTCAGGGTGTTTTGTTTTGTTTTGTTTCATTTTTTGCATTATTTCACAACACCTCACTCCTACCACAGGTTATGCTCTTGTGCTGCACATTATCTTACGTGATATCATGCAGGGGCTGGAAGGATCAGGTTGATAATTTTATTTTTAAAACCCGAACTGAGGCTTTTTGTTAGCACTGATTGAACAAACAAGCTTTCTTCCTACATCAAAGTATTTCCTGCTCTGGGTATAGTGAAAAGGGGTGACCCTCTGGGCAGTCCTTATGGGCATTGCCGCTCCTGATGCATTACAAAATGATGTAAAATTAAATACAGAAAGTTCACAGCAACAATCTGGAGGTCTGAGAAGAAATCCTGAAATGGGAATTAGGGCACCGCCAAAAAGCAGCACTGCTTTTGTTTGAAAATGTTTCTTTTTAGCTTGGTTTTTTTTTTTTTTTGGTTGTTGTTGGTTTTTTCGTTTTTATTTCCTTTGGTTGGTTGGTATTTTTTCTTCTTTTTGTTTTGTTTTGTTTTATTTTGTTTTGTTTTGTTTTCCAGCCCGATTCTGGCATTTCCAGAAGCGTGGAAATCCAAAATTCCTGCCAGGTTTGATATTTCCTGGATCTAGCCGCAGTGCTTGTCTGAACTCCTCCTTTGGGCAGCCCCATCCCCGCTGTGTTGCAGCCTTGTGGATGAGCAGCTGCTGGACAAATCCAATGCTGGTCTGGCAGAGCATCACCCACTGCTGACCTGCATCCGTGGGGAACATCCCTGCACACAGGGGAGAGCTGAGCTGCCCTGCAGGCATGCTGCTGCTCCCTCTGAGCCCCACCCGGGCAATAAATGGCTATTTTTCATTCTTCGGAGATAAATTCTGTCCCAGGGATCAGGAGGCTGAAAGTGAAGCTTCCCATCGTGTCCTCTCGCCGTGTTCCAACGCCAGTAAGGCACGACTTTGTGTCCCAGCTCTGCCTCCCGACTTGGAAAGGTCACAGCTGCCTATTCAGCCAGCCCTTGGATTAAAGGGTGGAACACAAATTGCTGACCCACCCTGGCCCCACCTGCCCCTTCCGAGTTCTGCCCCAGATTATGGGAAATGAATGCCACTGGCTCTTGTTCCCTTCCTCTCGCTTCCTCTTCCCACTGTGGATGAGCCTCCCTGTGCCATTCCCCACAAAGAGGGGCTGTGGGGCTGCTGTGGGCTGTGCACAGCTGCCTGGAGCTGTGGAGCTCAGCCTGCTGCTCTTTGGGTAGCGGGGAGCAGCCAAACTGTGCTGGTGAGAGTTTAATTATCCATGCAAAAGGCGTTGCATGGGGGCGAGCCTTGCTGTGAATCTTGGGAGGCCTTTGAAGTTGTGATGGAGAGCAACTGAAGCCCAAGGGAACAGGGCTGCTCCCACTGACCCTTCCTCCCCACGCCTCTGCTACAAAGCCCCTGCCTGAGAGGGAGATGGTGGAGTAATTAGAGCAAGGACCACAGTGGGTTAACAATTAGTGAGGGTGCTCAGAGCCCCCCACTGTTCTCCCAGAGGCTGGGACTCCGTGCATCACCAGTGTGTCACCCCCAGGCTTGTCCCACCACCCCACCATGGCCCTGGGGTGGGCTGAGCATGCACAGGCTCCCCTAGAGACCACGGGCCCGTTCCTGAGCCCGGGATGCTCGGATGTGAGACCCCAGCGTGCTCCCACTTCTGTTTGTGGGGATGCAACACATCCCTGCGGGAGCTGTGGCCAAGTGTTGGGAAGGGTGTCTGGGCACTCACTCTTTAGAGATGATATAGATATAGATATATAGATACAGATTGTATAGATATAGCTATAGATATAGATATAGCAATAGATATATAGATGATAAAGATATACAGATATACATATACATACAGACATAGATATGAGATATAGCTATAGCTATAGATATAGATACAGATATAGATATAGATATAGATACAGATACAGATACAGATATAGATATAGATATAGATATAGATATAGATATAGATATAGATATAGATATAGATATATGATATAGATATAGATAGATGATATAGATATATAGATGATAAAGATATACAGATATACATATACATATAGACATAGATATGAGATATAGCTATAGCTATAGCTATAGATATAGATACAGATATAGATATAGATATAGATAGATGATATAGATATAGATAGATGATATAGATATATAGATGATAAAGATACAGATATACATATACATATAGACATAGATATGAGATATAGCTATAGATATAGATATAGATACAGATATAGATATAGATATAGATAGATGATATAGATATAGATAGATGATATAGATATATTGATGATAAAGATATACAGATATACATATACATATAGACATAGA